>CAUDMG010000238.1:227500-560000 GCA_958450375.1 Homarus gammarus
TTGTAAGCAGTTTTCACTCTGTTGACAAGGTTCTTACACTGGTCACGTGGAGTGTATTTTCCACAGATATAGCAAAAGTTATCGGGGTGATTCACACAGCCTCGTCTGTTCATAATGTCTGTAGTAACATAGGCCTAACCTGAAAATATACAGACAAAATATTAGTTTATACCCTGAAAAGATGTAGATATTATTAGCATGAAATAAATTCCAAACTAGATGCATTCTTAAAAGATATACATTACATTTAAAACCTTTAATATCCAGTTCTTAAGCCAATTATGCTGGGTTGGTGCGAGGCAGCCCAGTGTAACTGGATCATATGTATAACTTAAAATCCTGACGGGCTGGGAAAATTCTGAGTTTATATTCAAAATCAGCATACTTGATTTAGTCTAAAACATATGTATTTACACCAGTAGCAAAATTTTGTTATCCAGTTATTGAAGGGTCTGTTAGATATTTGGAAGATTCAGTTTATTTTTTGTAAGAAGTATCATTGATGTAGTTTGAAAATTAATTGATTAAAAATGCAGTGATTTATGAGTCGGGTTAATGAAATAAAATTAAAGAAAAATAAATAAATTATTCTTTGGTTAGTTCAAGCATGATAGACAACATATGAATGGAAAATTAGTTATGAAATATATATATATATATATATATATATATATATATATATATATATATATATAAATATATATATATATATATATATATATATATATATATATATATATATATATATATATATATATATATATATATATATATATATATATATATATATATATATATATATGCAAGTAACTCACTGTAGGTGCGCGTGATCTAGGTATATGCTGATAACCACCAGGAAAGAAGAAAACACGAAGTTCCCAAGCGCTTTCGTGTAATTCACATCTTCAGGGGTGAGTACAGACTAGTCTGTACTCACCCCTGAAGATGTGAATTACACGAAAGCGCTTGGGAACTTCGTGTTTTCTTCTTTCCTGGTGGTTATCAGCATATATATATGTATATATATATATATATTTATTTATTTATTTCATTACAATAAGATAAATTTTAATTATCCCTAAAACACTCATGTCTGTACATGTTATGTGTTTCAATAGGTCCAAACTTGGGGATCTATATAATCTTCGCGAGTCGTTTCGGGAAGCAGTCATACCACAGTTCCCTACGTTTGAACCAACCACGATGACACCCGGCACCACCACCACGGCAGCACCCCAAATAACACAGTCGAGTTTGGGCTGGTGGTCGTCGTCAGCCGCAGATGTGAACTCAGACAATGTTTACTCAGGGTTGTCAGAGATATACGGTAAAGGTCTGAGACAGGAGCAGCCCAGTGAAAACGGACTCTCTGAGGCGGATATGCGGCAGCCAAGTATCAGTGATTCGCAAAAGAGTGTCTCGGGGAACGACATCGGGAACGACCATATCTTGAACGACGGTGATCTGGAAAGCAGCATGAACAACAATCTCAGAGGTAAAAATATTGAGGATGGTGATTTTAATGAGACGAGTGAGGTGCAGGGTCGCGAGAAAGACGTCCCCGAGGAATACTGGGCGAGGATAAAAGGCATCTTCGGGAATATGAAGTCTATTTTGGAACAGATGTACCCACCGGAGACCAAAAACGAGAAGTTCTCCTTTTCCTTCTTTGACAAAGCCATCGCCTTGGGAGACAAGGTACATTTTCTCAATCAAATGCAAGGCACCTTCGATCATGGTCTTCTAGGGTTCCTCTCCCATAAGTGGGAAGACGTCAAGGAAAATATCATAAACAGTCATCCTATCTTCAAGTTCGTCGCGTCCTCCAGTAGTCAACAGATGGGTAGGAACTTCATGATAGCGTTGGTACGGAAGGTTGGTCACATCCTACATCGTCAGGCCTTCACTCATCTATCCGAGCTGGACTTCGTCACAGAGCTCATGAGATCCTCGGGCTTCAAGGACTTCGAGATCCATCAGGTGTTCGGTCTCCTGGACTTACCCACAGACTCACTTAGGGATAACGAGACGCTCACAGCAGAATCCCGCCAGTTGGGCTACAACCTCGGACTCGACAAATCAGGTGGATATGGGCACTCTGGCGGTGCCGGCGGCTATGGCGGTGGCGGCGGCGGCTATGGAGGCGGCGGCGGATACATGCAGAGTTTCGACCCCTTCGTGCTCTTGGCTGGTCTGGCTTTTGCGACATTCCTGGCCTACCTCATCTACCGTCTACTGTCCAGCACAACGGCAGCAAGGAGGAGGGAAGTACCAGACGTCTCGCTGGCCCTCGATCTGTCTGACCTTCCTGACGTGGTAGGCAACCTCTACACCTGGCTGGAGAATACCGAGAACTTGTACGGACGCTCTGGAAGGGTAAGTAGTACTCGCTTACGCTGACTCTAACTTAGAGAGGATCCTTGGGGTAAATGCTTATGTTATTGTATAGCAGTCAGGTATATCTACCCTGTGCTAAATGAACACCAAAAAGTATCGTTTCCCAGACCAAATTCACTTTTGAATAAAGCTCAGCTTATTCTTAATATCACTGACACCCATCACAGATCATAAAAATTAACTGGTTGCTTGCATAGATATGACTCAACAACCAATCAACTTGCATGAATCTTGACGGTTGCTAAGGACGCCTGAAGAAGGCGAGGCTTTTCCCATAGTTTATTTAGTATAAACAATACAGAATATTAGAAATATCATAGAAAATTCTTCTAAAAATAATTAAACAACAAATAAATTTCCGATGCATTGCAGCTAAATTTGTTCTCTGAAATAACTGGAAGGAGGAGCATATATTTGAAAGAAATATATAATGATAAAAAATCATAAATTTACCCAGGCCAAATTGATATTAACAATCACAATGATTTTATATTCTGCTCACATCAAATGAATTTGGAGAGAGAGAGAGAGAGAGCTATCAGTGGGTTAACACTTCTCTTTCAGGAGGATCAGAAGGAGGAAGGAGCTCTAGACTTCAGCTCTGCGGCCAACAAGATGTGGTCAAGCTTCCAGGTGGACCGTCTGTCTCACGCGTGTGTGAAGAGATACATGTGTGACTACGTGACCTCCACCAGCACCTCCATGATGACTCCGGACTCCATCCTCCAGCAACTGGCTTTGTAAGTTCTCGTCCATTTGAATAATTCTCTTTGTCTTTCTATGGGTCACTCTGTCTAAGTCCCTCTGTCCTTGTTCCGTCAGTCATTGAGTAAGTCATTTTGCCTTTGTTTAAGTCCATTTGTTTTTGTACACGTCCCTCTATCTTTGTGTAAGTCCTTTGTCTTTTTACAAGTTCCCTTGTCCTTCTATAAGTCCTATATCTTTGTGTAAGTCTTTTTGTGTCCCTCAACCTATCCATGAGTCCACTTGCCATTACCCCATGACCCATACTCACGAGCTCCTAAATGATGCATCAATTTTCGTAAGTCTTATGAAATATTAAAAAAAAAATCCTAAAAACTCAGAAATTTTCTTATTAGTCTCTCTATCGACCACAAACTACTAAAACTACTTAATAGGATCATCTAGTAGTGTTCGTGTTCTGGGTATCAAATTCTATCTACAGGAGCGAACACAAACACCTGGATAGTTTTCGTAGGTTCTATTTACTGGATAAAAGATATGTACACAAGGGGGGTAGCGCTCCTTACTCTGTCCGGAGGTCAACTGCTCTCTAGGCGACGTATGGTAAGTGATACATAAACAGCTTCCATATGTCGCCAGGCACATTAATTAAGTATGTGGGACATGGTAATTACATTGCCACACGCTGTTAGCTAGGCTGAATAAATAATGTATATAAATGGAGCACATACATAATATACATACGAAATATATAATACAGCATACATAATATACATACACCTCCCTCCCCCCTATGCTCTCATAGCAAAGTCTTGAGTGGACCTTTTTTTTTGGATCCGTTCTGAGCGTCGAGGGACTTGATCACTGGGAAGGGTATGGGACTCAACACTGGTGGCGGGGTCAGCAGAAGGCATTGTTACTGGGCGGAGAAAACGGCGGTTCCTCCACCACACACGACCACTGGGTAACCGCACCTGGTAGTCCCGTGACTTACCGAGACCCATGACTACGCCCACTTTGTCCCAACGTAGGGAGGTCGGGTCCTGAACACGGACTTGGGTGCCGACACTCAACCTGGGGAGAGAACGGGCGTGGTCGTTGTAGCGGGCGACGACGTCTTGAACACGTTCGGCGGCTCGGCGATCACAATCCTCTGTCTTGGCCTGCCACTCCTTGGAGAAGGATTGAGGGTGAGCAGGGACACAAGAGCGAAGGGGGCGTCCATACAAAACCTGGGCAGGGGAGCGTCCGGTGTAGTTAGGTGTGTTGCGGAGTTCAAGAAGACCCCGGTCGAAGGCCTCGCAGTCAATATTCCCAGAAGGGGCCACCTTAAGGATGAGGTGCTTCAAGGATTTGACAGCAGCCTCAGCGTGGCCGTTGGACTGCGGGTAATGGGGCGATGAAAACACATGCCGGACTCCCTATTGGTCAAGGGACACAGCAAAGTCCGGGCTTGGGAACTGAGGCCCTCCGTCGGTTCGCAGGCGTACAGGAACGCCCACGTCACGGAAGTAGTGGCGAAACTTGCTGATGGTGGCGGCAGACGTCGTGTCATTACTGCACTTGATGACTTGTGAAAGAGACCTAGGGGTACTTGTAAGCCCGGACCTATGGCCTAGAAAACAGTGCGTTAATGTTCGGAATAAGGCAAACAGAGTATTGGGTTTTATATCCAGAAGTGTAAGTAACAAGAGTGCAGAGGTCTTATTGCAACTATATCTTGCGCTAGTTAGGCCGCACCTCGATTATGCGGTTCAGTTCTGGTGCCCTTATTATAGAATGGATATAAATTCACTAGAGTCGGTGCAGTGAAGAATGACAAAAATGATTCAGGGACTTAGAAACCTTCCATATCAGGATAGGTTAAAGAAACTTAACTTGCATTCCCTAGAAAGACGAAGAGTGCGGGGAGATATGATAGAAGTATTTAAGTGGGTGAAAGGAATCAATAAAGGGGATATAGATAAAGTTCTTATAATATCCGAGCAGGATAGGACTCGGAGCAACGGATTCACGTTGGATAAGTTTAGGTTTAGGAGGGAGATAGGAAGAAACTGGTTCACAAATAGGGTGGTGGACGAGTGGAACAAGCTTAGCAACTTTGTAGTAAGTGCGGGAACTCTGGAAAGTTTCAAAAGGAGGCTAGATAGATTCATGGATGATGGAGAGTGGTGGTCACTCTCGACAGGAGCTGCCATGCACAGGCCAACCGGCCTATTGCAGACGCCTTATTTTCTTATGTTCTTATGTTCTTATAACAAGGAAGGACTTTCCTGACACAGAGAAAAAGTCGGCCGACACAGACTCAAAGGGGCGGGTGGGGTTGTCGTCACTCATGAAAGGTTCCTGCTGCTGGCTGGGTTGTAATACTTGGCAGGGCTCACACGCACGGACAACATTGGAGATGTCGGAGTTGATACCGGGCCAGAACACAGTCTGTTGCGCACGTCAATTGGTGGCCTCAGCTCCAAGGTGACTGTCGTGAAGGCGAGCCAAGACGTGGGGACGTGAGGCAGCAGGGACAACTACACGTGCTCCGTACAGAACAAGGTCTCCGTCGCAGTAGAGTTCATCGCGGAGTTTCCAATACGGGAGCAGGGTGTTGTGAAGGTCGTAGCGGTTGCTAGGAAATCCATTCCTCACACACTCGACGAGTCGGACGTAGGAAGGGTCATCTCGGGCTGCTGTTCGAAGGTCCTCCATTGCCTTGTCGTCATCTGGTGACAGGCCCGAACGAAGGGATTGGACGGCATGTAGAGTGACCACAGTCCTGACGGAAAGAGCGAGGTCGGCGTCGAGCACATGGTCTTCTGGAGTAGGGCGGCTGACAGGAGAGCGGGATAAGGCATCAGGGATGCAGAGCTCTTTACCAGCACGCCACACTGCTGTGAAGACGTACGCCGAGAGCTTCTCTTTCAGACGCTGGAGGCGAGGGTTCTCAACAGCGTCCAGCGTGTAGTGGTTGAGGATCGGGACAAGCGGGCGATGGTCGGTCACTAGGTGAAAGTGTTGCAGGCCTATAAGGTAAAACCTGCACTTGGACATCGCCCAAACCACAGCCAACAGCTCTAACTCAATAGTGGCGTAGCGCGTCTCGGTGTCAGAGAGGAAACGCGAGCCACACTGGACGAGCCGGAACTGCCCTCCACCATGATCCTGCAGTAGGGCGTATCCCACGCCGTACAAGCATGAGGCATCTGTCTGCAGAACCGTCGGCAAGGCTGGGTCAAAAGTGGAGAGGACAGGTGGACTAGACAGGGCCTGTTTCACTTGCTGGAAGGCCTTGTCGTGGTCGGGGGTCCACAGGAATGTCCTCTTGGGGCTCATTAGGGGCGAAGTGGTTGGGCAGCGGAGATGTCCGACGAAAACTCTGCTAACTGGTTGACGAGACTGATGAAGGACCTCAAGTCGGTGAGGTTAGAAGGGGTGGGAAAATCCGTGATGGCGCGGACCTTTTCCGTGTCAGCTGCGATACCATTCCCTGAGAGGGTGTACCCACAAAAGTCCACTGAAGAGCTGGCCAGAACAAACTTGTCGGCATTTAGGTTGATGCCGTGCTTCCAGCACCTGTTGAGTACCTCGTAGATACGGCAGAGGTGATCCATGTAATCCTCATCGTACACGAGTATGTCGTCGACCACTTTCACACAGTTTGCCAGACCTTGTAGAGCCATATCACCTCGAAGACAGAAAGCGTCTCCTGTAGCAGCGAATCCCATGGGGCCACGGCAATAACTGTAACGTCCACGCGGGGTGATGAAAGTTGTAAGTGGTCGGTCTTCTTCGGCAAGCTCTATCTGCCAGTATCCACACAGGGCGTCCATCGTCGTGAAGAAGTGCGCCTTCGGGTTCACACTGCGTATAGCTGCAAAGGGCGTGGGAGAAGGGTGCGCAGGACGAGACACCTGGCTGTTGAGCTTGGAGAGTTCAGTGGTAATCCGAACACCACCTTTGGGTTTTGCGACGACTACCATAGGGTGACACCATGGAGACGGGTCATCATTGACTGGTGCAATAATTTCTTGGGCGACCATGGAGTTCAGCTCGTTTTTGACCGCCTCGCGGAAGGCCAGGGGGACCAGTCGAGGGGTGTAGATAGCGAAGGGCTTCGCGTCGTCCCTCAGGTGGATCCTCATGGGGGGACCTACCATCTTCTTGAGAGGCTTGGATTCCAGAGCGGACTTGGTAACCAGAACGTCGCTGAATTCCTTCAGGAAGTACTTCCGAGCATCCGAAGGAGAGGTGTCACTGGCAAGAGGCAGGGGTAGGGCGGCAGCAGGGTCGTTGCTGCTCCCTTCTTGCACCCTGTTGGCGTGTTTTACCTCGAGAATAGGTTTGGGGAAGCCCTGGGAGATGATGGCCAACTCTTGACAATGTCTGTAGGACAGCAAAGGAGTCGGGACACCGTTATGCACATCAATCCAGGCTTGACACGACCTGTTGCCAAAGGTGACTTGTGCTTGGAGTGAACCTAGGGCTGATGCCATCTGTGAACTATCTGCCGTGAAGCGGAGATCCTTGGGGGGCGGTCCTACATCACTTGGAGAGAGCCACAAGCATTGCAAATGCTGGGGACCGATGACTGTAGCATCAGCGCCGGTGTCGGACAACATCTGA
Source organism: Homarus gammarus (assembly GCA_958450375.1). Classification (NCBI taxonomy): domain Eukaryota; kingdom Metazoa; phylum Arthropoda; class Malacostraca; order Decapoda; family Nephropidae; genus Homarus; species Homarus gammarus. Next base: position 235,220 of record CAUDMG010000238.1, read on the forward strand.
AGACGGGATGACACACTGCCGTAGGTCACGATGACACTGATGTAATGGGGACTTTGGTCCTGGGACGCGGGGGGGGAGCACACATTCCTAATATGGCTCGAGCGTTGTCCAGGGTCGTCATGCTTCTGATTGGAAGACTGTGGGCGGCCCTCACTGGTGGAAGGGCGCTGAAGCTTCTGCCGACGCTGTCCCTTTGGTTTGTTGGTAAGGAAACACTTGTCATAGTGGCCCAGACGACCGCACACATTGCACTGGACGCGTTTAGCTGGGCACCGTACTGTGAGTGACCAGTGGCCCTTACGGTCACAACTGTTGCAGGTAGACTCAGCAGCTGGACACACCTGTGTTCCGTGCTGCTTACCACAGTTGTTACAAAATGAACCAGGCGTAGACGTGGTGGGCGAAGGCGTAGGAGCAGACTTCTTGTCCTTCTTGTACCGGGACACAGCGCGTACAACTGTAGGGGAAGCTCGGATGGCAGAGGTGGCACACCTGGCAGCCTCATAGGAGCGACATATCGTCAACACATCCTTAAGAGAAGAGGAAGAGTCGAGGGAGGTGAGGCGTTGGACAAGTTCCTCGTCCTTAACACCCATCAGGATCACCTGCTTCAACTGGGTCTCCTCGCACTGCTGGTGGTGGCCTAGGCATATATCTACCTCTTCCGAGGCTCTCTTGAGTCGTACATAAAAGGCGTCAAAAGTCTCGCCCTCCATCTGTCTGCAGCTAAACAATTCCCTCCTGCGCAGAGCTTCATTCTGCTGTCCTTTGATGTGCCGTTGTAGAATGTCCAGTACCTCCTCTACAGACAAAGAAGAGGTCGGAGGTACCTGCAACGTATGTTCCAAGACACGCTGAGTTTCCAAGGACAGGCACATACGCAGCTGAATGAGTTGTTTAGGCTGTGACAAACTCTGGAGATCCACCATTGTAGCATAATCAGTCCACCGTCGCCGCCATTCACGAAAAGTCTGGAAATTCACATCAGGCTTCAAGACGGGCGGTGTTTGAGCTGCCGCTTTAGGTGGGGCTGGGGGGCGTGAAGGAAGCATTGATGAGGTATCTGAACCAGTCAATTCCGAGGCAGTGTTAGAATCAGGGGCTTGGTTAACAGTGAGGCGAGATATCAAGGCTTCAAACCGTGCACTGTCTTCCAATCTCCGTTGGTGGTCTCTTTCTGCTTCTGCTTGTCTTCTTTCTTCGTCCTCCACACGTCTTTTAGCAAAGTCGTGACGCCGTTCATCCCTCATAAACTTCATTAATGCAATTATATCTGGCGACAATGCTGAATATCGAGGTGAAGGGCTGCACGATGTGGTGGAAGCTGGAGCGTCATGGTCAGCCTGGTCATCCATCTCTGTAGAGCTGTCATCCGATTGACTCATCCGGGAGTTGGCTCCACGACTGCGTAAGGCACGAGACATAACTACGTCATCTGTGTACTGTGTCTTAAATCAGTGTTGACCGGTCAGCCCATCGTATCAACAAGACCTCAGACAAAAAATTAATTAAATACACAGATAAGTAGATTATATATATATAATATATATAAAGGGATAGCCGCAGTCAGTGTGTGTGTGTGTGTGTGTGCTGGGCGGGCGAGAGCACTCTCCTCGAGCTGTGAGGGGGGTGGAAACGACGACTGACGTCAGTTACCCTCCAGGCATAGCAAGAGGAGGATGGGAAAAACTTTACTCCTTACTAATGCCCAGGATATGCCTTGTACCTTGGGAATCCTTTGGAACAAGGTCACACATTTATGGCACGAAACACACAATGCACTAAACACTTCACAGAAAATCACTGTCACTGACACTGCTCAAAGTTGCTATAAATTCTTGGAGGAGCTGTGGTTGACGCAGAGGACGAGTCCATAAGCCGGCTTCCCACGAACTTTGCACTTTCACTCGTAATTATCCAGTAAAAGTACACACTGCGCCATGTACGTGTTCTGGGTATCAAATTCTATCTACAGGAGCGAACAAAAACGCCTGGATAGTTTTCGTAGGTTCTATTTACTGGATAAGAGATATGTACACAAGGGGGTTAGCGCTCCTTACTCTGTCCGGAGGTCAACTGCTCTCTAGGCGACGTATGGTAAGTGATACATAAACAGCTTCCATATGTCGCCAGGCACATTAATTAAGCATGTGGGACATGGTAATTACATTGCCACACGCTGCTAGCTAGGCTGAATAAATAATGTATATAAATGGAGCACATACATAATATACATACATAATATATAATACAGCATACATAATATACATACAAGTAGTGCCTTGTGAGCTTTATAAAATATCCAATCACAAACCCTTAAACCTCCGGACATTACTCACGAAGTTTTCACTAAAAGATCAACTTCTTTTCTCCCTCCTGTAACTATAAGATAGTCACTTTCCCTAACTACTAATTTTGTTCTCTTTTTCCTGACAACCAATTACTTCCCTCCTTACTGATCAAACTTCCATTTTTCTACAGGACAAGTTTGGCCCAGCTGTTCGGGGAGGAGGACAGTGCTACTATGGTTGATAAGATCCAGGTGCAGATGCTGGAGGGCAAAGACGTCCATTGTAATGCTATTTCCCCTCGATGTGACGACGTAGGCTACCAAGGCGTCCAGGGGGACGCTTTCGAGAGTTAAGAAGTCTTGCGGTAGCACGTTTGAAGTCCAAGAGTAAGGGCCAGGTCTTTTAGATGAAAGACTTCAGTAGTCCATTTCCTTTTTCCTTCGTCCTGGAACTTCAGTGTGACGAACATGATCAATTGTGGATCGGGTTGTGACAGGCCTTCATAGTTCGGGCATTCGAGTATCTATGGGAAGATCTTCCAGAGTTAGGACACCCAGAGTAGGTCTTTCAGAGTTAGGGCATCCGGAGGCAAGTCGTCCAGAGTTAGGCCATCCAGGGCAGATCTTGCAGAGTTAGGGCATCCGGAGGCAAGTCGTCCAGAGTTTGGCCATCCAGGGCAGATCTTGCAGAGTTAGGGCATCCGGAGGCAAGTCGTCCAGAGTTAGGCCATCCAGGGCAGATCTTTCAGAGTTAGGGCATTCAGGGCAGATCTTCCAGAGTTAGGCCATCCAGGGCAAATCTTCCAGAAACAAGACATCCTAATACAGGCCTTCCAGAACTTTCAAGACCAGTGTTCACACATTCAAGATCTTTTCGTTCTCTTCTTTCACGACAGTTGGCTAGGGTAATTTACCCCTATTTGGGAATCGCTGCTGTATATTGTTTGAGCTATCGTTAATGTTATTTATATTACCTGAGATATATATTGTATTCACAGTTTTAAGGTATTTATAAGATGTCTCCAGTTGTTTCTGATATATATATATATATTAAAGGAAGAAAATAGTGTCTATATGTATTGTATATTTTCTTATAAAGGCCTGAATGTTCAACTTTTATAATACATACAGTATCAAAGCTTTTATTTTTAATTATCCTTATACTGTGTATTAAAATAATTATATACTGTATGTGTATGCTGTACAGTATATGCACGAATGTTTAAGAGTATACGAATATGTAGTGGCGTCAGTAGCCCTCTGCCGATTTTGTCTTACAAAAAGATAAGTGAAAATCTGATTGTTTTCTCCTCATATATTCTTGTACATTTATGATGATATTTGTTTTCTTTTAGTATAATCTGCCACTTTTCGTCATATTGAATTCTATAGTCCTATCCCGTATTTCTTTTCTCAGGATGTTTTATTTTGCTTATATCAGGAATTAGTTGATTTACCTCTCTCAGTGAGATAGGAAAAGAGAAGTATCGATAAATGAACAAATTGATAAAAAGATAGATAGATCTATTTTGTGCCTGCATTATCCTATTTCTTATTGACATATAGATGGATAGATTAATGTATTTGGATCTCTTAAACGGACTTTACAGGTACACTATTTTTAATAACTAACTTATAGTGTATGCGCTTTTGCCCAACAAGCATCGCACCACATACGTGAGAATGTTCGAGTTAATGAAAGAAATAGAACCTAATTTGAGACCCACTTCAATCGCCTACGATTTTGAACAAGCTGCGCACAGCGCTATGAAGGACTCATTCCCTGATGTTCAAATAAAAGGATGCTTTTTTCATTTAGCCCAAAATATGCAACGCATCTAGCTAGATTGGGTGTCATTAATCTGTATAACACTGATCCAAATTTCGCGTTAAAAGCAAAAATGACTATTACCCTTGCCTTTGTACCTTTAAACAAGATTGACAGATATCTGGAAGCTCTAGTGACCGAGTTGCCACAAGAACTCCAAGGTTTACTCAACTAGTTTGAAGATGCATATGTTGGTCGTCAAAACAGACGAAGAAATGGAAGACGAGCTCCTCTATTTCTCCCCGAGATTTGGAACCGTTATCAGAGAACTTTAAACTGGGAAGACCGCACAAATAATTATTAGGAGGCAGCCCATCGTCGATTAAAATGTGAACTTAGCATGCAACGTCCCACCATATGGAAATTAATAGATGGGCTGTGTAAAGTACAGAAGGGTAGAGATGCATATTATGAACAGCTACTAGCTGGGCATGAACCACAGCAGAAACTAAAAAAGTATAGAGATGCAGATAGAAGAATCCATGAAACCGTTCTTAGATGTGAAAACATAGATGCTGTCGAGTACCTGAGGAGCCTTGCTCATAATTACCAAATGAAGAGCTAAAAAAGTTACATAACTTTTTTTATTGATTAACAGATTTAACTTTTTAGGTGTAAAGGTAAATGACAGTTTTAAATTTTTTAAAGTTTGACCTTTGAATTATGATGACTCAAACGGGCATTTTATTTCCTAGCGCCAAATTGTATGGCGCCCAAAAACCTGGCGCCAAATCGGCTGGCAACCAAACGTCCGCAGCCAAACGACTGCGCCCAATCGTCCCATTCCGATTTTTAAAGTAGCTGGGATTCCCCCGGGAACTTGGTGTTTGTCAGTGATATATTGTGTGAGGGTAGACTCTGGGAGACCCCAGAATCAACCCGGGTATAGTTTAATAACGGGTATAATCTGGGACCTTACACCAGGAATGTCAGGGAGAAGAGAAAGTAAAGGCAATGGAAAAGGTCATTAAAAAGAAAGGGGCTAAGAACACCACCGTGTGGCGCACCAAGATTGAAGTCCTTAAAGAAGACACGGGAGGTTCTGTCCCGGAGGTTTCCACGAATACCATCTTAAGAAATTACCTTTAACACAGAAGTCTACTAGCTGATCAAGGATAATATCTCTATGTGCAATATTATAGACGCTTTTAAGGTTGATGAAGGCTATGACTCTCATGGTGGAGAGGCGAGTATAGAGTTCCATGAGGCAGTGATGCGTACTCCGTCGTGGTAGGAACCATCAAGCTTGGTGGGAGTTTGTTCTCCAGCCGAAACATGAGACGGGTAAGGAAAATGTGTTCCATCACCCTGCTGAAGCAAGAGGTGAGGGAAATGGGTCTGAATTTGGCAGTGCCTCATTTTGGAAGGGGTACTACTGTGCTGGAGGTCTAGACATTGGGCACATACCCCTTGCGGAGACAGATTGTCACGCTGAGTGAATATGCGCCAGGGAGAGGGGGTGGGGGGGGGGGGGCAGAGCCTGAACAACCGCCGCTCATCGTTTTGAACGTTTTCTTGTTCACTTTACCATATCTACGTTATCAGTATGACTCACATGCTAAATTTTCACTTCCTCGGCTTCGGATATTATTCTATATGAACACTTAATTGTCACTATTACTTGCGATTGCAGAATACAAATAAAATAAACACCTGTAGTTATGAATTATTGTACATTGATAATAATGGTTATTTGTCCCTCGTGAAAAGAGGAAGGCCGGTCTGAGGGCCACCTAAGCGTAAATTTGTCTAAGGTGTAGAAATTGTCGCCAACACAACAACCACACCCTGAGTTAAGGAGCTGCATGACCCAGTGTCAAGGAATATTTCGAGAAGATCGGACAACTCGCCAACTGGACTGGCTAACCATTACCCCGGAATACGATCCGCAAACCGATTAACATCCAGTTTCTCAATTATACTGCTGGGTAGACAGAGGCCAACGGCGTAAATAAACTTACCCACAGTTTCACCCTGCCCGAGGATCGAACCCGGGTCCGGTCGCTTGCGAGGCGAGTAAGCTGACCATCATACAATAGGTCGCCATATTAACCTCAAAGCACCACACTCTCCCAGCCAATCAACTTAATTGATAAAAACTGCCCTAGGTCCTGGATGAAAAGACCACTTGAATGGAATATATTGCGATGCGTTTATTGTTACAGGGTAATGTACTTTGACTTATTATTTGTTAGTAACGCGTAAGTTCAAAAGGTCTGTTACATAAACCTGAAGACAATGTGTTATTGTGGGAATAAAGTGGAGGAACAATAATTTGTACTATTATCATCGATGGAAGCGAATAAGAGAGAGAGAGAGAGAGAGAGAGAGAGAGAGAGAGAGAGAGAGAGAGGGAGAGAGAGAGAATTAAATTACTAAACAAACTCCACCCCACCTGAGGGACTGTTTGGTCAGCTGTTCCTCAGTACACTGGAGTCTCGCTTCTATAGGTTTAAACAAGAGGTGCTGTACGTGATTTAGTACCGGTTGTATTTGGTACAGTCAAGGGTAGTAATGGTGGTATTTGGTACAGTCAAGGGGTAGTATTGGTGGTATTTGGTACAGTCAGGGGTAGTATTGGTGGTATTTGGTACAGTCAAGGGTAGTATTGGTGGTATTTGGTACAGTCAGGGGTAGTATTGGTGGTATTTGGTACAGTCAGGGGTAGTATTGGTGGTATTTGGTACAGTCTGTTGGAGTAATGGTGGCATTTGGTACACTCAGGAGTAGTAATGGTGGTATTTGGTAGAGTCAGGGGTAGTAATTGTGGTATTTGGTACAGTTAGGGGTAATAATGGTGGTATTTGGTACAGTCAGGGGTAGTAATGGTGGTATTTGGTACAGTCAATGGTAGTAATAGTGGGATTTGGTAAAGTCAGGGGTAATAATGGTGGTATTTGGCACAGTCAATGGTAATAATGATGGTATTTGGTACAGTCAGGGGTAGTAATTGTGGTATTTGGAACAGTCAAGGGTAATAATGATGGTATTTGGTACAGTCAGGGGTAGTAATGGTGGTATTTGGTACAGTCAAGGGTAGTAATGGTGGTATTTGGTACATTCAGGTATAATAATGGTGGTATTTGGTATAATCACGGGTAACAATGGTGGTATTTGGTACAGTCAAGGGGTAGTAATGGTGGTATTTGGTACAGTCAGGGGGTAGTAATGGTGGTATTTGGTATAGTCAAGGTTAGTAATGGTGGTATTTGGTACAGTCAGGGGTAATAATGGTGGTATTTGGTACAGTCAAGGTTAGTAATGGTGGTATTTGGTACAGTCAAAAGTAGTAATGGTGGTATTTGGTACAGTAAGTTGTAGTAATGATGGTATTTGGTACAGTAAGGTGTAGTAATGATGGTATTTGGTACAGTCAGGGGTAGTAATGGTGGTATTTGGTACTGTCAGGGGTAGTAATGGTTATATTTGGTACAGTCAAAAGTAGTAATGGTGGTATTTGGTACAGTAAGGTGTAGTAATGATGGTATTTGGTACAGTCAAATGCAGTAATGGTGGTATTTGGTACAGTCAGGGGTAGTAATGGTGGTATTTGGTACAGTCAGGGGTAGTAATGGTGGTATTTGGTGCAGTCAAATGCAGTAATGGTGGTATTTGTTACAGTCAAATACAGTAATGGTGGTATTTAAGAACATAAGAACATAAGAATGGAGGAAACTGCAGCAGGCCTATTGGCCCATACTGGGCAGTCCCGTTTACACCCAACCCCTATTGCTCATATGAGCATCCAACCTATGTTTGAAGCAATTCAGCGTATTCGAGTTAATGATGATATTTGGTAACTTGTTCCATTCATCCACTACTCTGTTTCCAAACCAGTGTTTACCTACTTCACGCCTAAATCTAAATTTGTCCAATTTAAAACCATTGTTACGAGTTCGCTCCTGGTTGGATAATTTGAGTACCTTTGTAATGTCCCCTTTGTTTAGCCCTGCCTTCCATTTATTCACCTCTATCAGGTCGCCCCTCGCTCTACGTCTCTCAAGGGAGTGCAAATTAAGATGCTTTAACCTGTCTCTATACTCAAGGTTCCTGATACCCGGGATTAGTCTTGTCATTCTCCTCTGAATTCTTTCCAAGGATTCTATATCCATTCTGTAATACGGTGACCAGAACTGGACTGCGTAATCCAGGTGTGGTCTCACAAGAGCAAGATACAGTTTTAGGATGACCTCGCTAGTCTTGTAACTAACACTCCTTTGTATGAACCCAAGTACTTTATTAGCCTTGTTTCGAGCAAAAACACATTGTTTACTTGGCTTAAGGTTCCTACTTATCATTACTCCTAATCTCTCTCGCAGTCGGATTTGTCTATGGCATCGTTGTTCATCTGGTATCTGGTTTCCCTGTTTACATTTCCTATACTGAGTACTTTACATTTGTCAATGTTGAATTTCATCTGCCATTTTTCAGACCATTCGAAAAATTTGTTTAGATCCTCCTGTAGTTTTGCCGAGTCCTCGTCAGATTTGATAACACGTCCTATTTTAGTATCATCAGCAAATTTACTTATGTTGCTGTCTATGCCGATATCTATGTCGTTTATGTATATAATAAACAATAATGGTCCAAGTACTGAGCCTTGGGGAACTCCACTTGTGACGTTGCTCCAATGGGACTTAGTGCCGTTAATGCTCACTCGCTGTTTCCTGTCCTGTAACCACGCCCTAATCCATTTAAGGATGTCACCTTTGATGCCATGAGCTTCTACCTTTCTAATTAGTCTTTCGTGGGGTACTCTGTCGAAGGCTTTGCTAAAGTCGAGATATACCACATCATAATTGTGCCCCTCGTCCACTGATTCGAAAACTGATGAAAAGAATGTTAATAGATTAGTTAGGCAAGAACGTCCGCTTGTGAAGCCATGCTGGGAATCATTGATCAATCTGTGCTTCTCCAGGTGATTTCGAATAGAGTTTGAAATGATTGCTTCCAGTAATTTGCCTACTATTGATGTTAGACTGATTGGGCGGTAGTTAGAGGATAGTGATCTATCCCCCTTCTTGAAGATCGGTATTACATTCGCTATCCTCCAGGATTCTGGTACTACACCTGTTTTTAAGGACATGTTAAACAACTTTGCTAAGGGCATACTAAGCTCTTCCTTACATTCCTTTAATACTCTGGCAAATATCTCATCGGGACCAGGTGACTTATTAGGCTTTAGTTTGTCTATTTGCTTACTAACATCGTTACTAGTCACTACTATCTCACTTAATTTGTTTTCTTCACTATCTCTGAATAGAGTCGGTGCCTCGGGTATCATGTTTAAATTTTCGCTGGTGAAAACTGTTGAAAAATATTTATTCAAATTATTGCTCATTTCTCCGTCGTTATCAGTGAGCTCGCCGGAGTCTGACCGTATTGGTCCAATCTTTTCTCGTGTTTTAGTTTGGTACATTTGGTAGAATCCTTTGGGGTTTGTCTTTGCCTCCCTTGCTATCCTTACCTCATTATTCCTCTTTGCTTTCCTTATCTCGGTTTTAACCCTACTCGCCAATACCCTATAATAGTCCCGGAGGTGAATTTCGCCACGATTTATCCTTCTACCTATAGCCTTCCTTTGGCCAATGATGTTCTTTAAATAATTATTTATCCATTTAGGGTCATTGTTGTTTGATCTGAGTTTTTTGTATGGTATGTTCTGCCTTTGTGCATTAAGTAACTCACTATTTAAATTGTCGTGGAACTCGGCAATCTCAGATCTCGTTATCAGGTCGGTGTCATCTGTCAGGTTCACGGCCAAGCGCGACACCCCCTCTCTCAGCTGCCTCTTTAAACTGTCAAAGTTTGCCCTTCTGAAATCTGGTACTTTAGTGGAATTTTCCTTACGTCTGCCCTGAAAATCTAACTGGAATCGAATTTCTTTGTGATCGCTGTTTGCAAGTTCGTTCCCTACCTCGACATTGCTAATGAGGTTTTCTCTGTTTGACAAAACTAAATCCAATATATTATTACCCCGTGTGGGTTCGGTTATATGTTGACTTAGGAAACAGTCCTGGATCGTCTCGAGAAAATCCTCTGATTCTGAGTTTCCCGTAAGGTCGGTCCAATCTATTTGGCCAAGGTTAAAGTCGCCTACTATACAGACTTTGTTGTGTATGGAAGCCCTGCGCATTTCATCCCAGATAAGTGGCTCATTGACTCTGTCAAGATTGGGGGGTCTATATATTACTCCTGTGATTAATTTTTCCCGACCGTCGCTTAATTCTATCGAAATTGTTTCTGTATTCCTCTCAGTTTTTATTTCCTTATTTATTTCACACTTCAGATTATCCCTAACATAGATTGCTACTCCGCCTCCTTTCCTGGTCTGCCTATCGGTATGGAACAGTTTGTAACCCGCAATTTGGTATTCGACTGGTAATTCACGTGTGTCTAGGTTGATCCATGTTTCAGTGAATGCAATTATATCGATTTCTTCTGTACATACCAAGGCCCTAATATCATCCATTTTGTTTCTCATACTTCTACTGTTCGCGTAATATACATTTAAGTTAGTCGTGTTCTGAGTCCTTCCCTTACCGCGTTTAGTTTTAAACTCCCTGTCTAATTTAGTTATGTCATCATTCCTAACACTATTTCCCTGTAATCTTTCGCCTTGTTTACCCGCTCCCACTGCAGTCTCCTCCACCCACGTGCCCCTATGTTCTCTTAGCAGTTTAAAGACTTCGATATCTTTTGAACTGCCCCCTCTAGAGCCCCAGCCAGGGTTGCTACTCCATCCCTAGACAGGTGCACCCCATCCCTAGCATAAAGGTCCCTTCTGCCATAGAAGTTGTCCCAGTTGTCAATGAATGGGACTGATATTGACTTGCAATATCTGTCAAGACGGTCGTTAACACCAACTGCCCTTGACAACCATTCACTGCCAACTCTCCTTCTAGGCAGGACACCGCATATGATAGGGATCCCTCCCTTAGTCCTAATACGATCTATGGCTGCCTTGAACTTATCAAGAAGCTCCTCGCTCCTACACCGGCCAATATCATTGCCTCCTGCACTGAGGCAGATAATGGGTTTGTTCCCATTACCAGACAAGATATTGTCCATCCTGTCAATTATATCCCCCACCCCAGCTCCTGGCAAACACACCCTCATCCTATTTTTGTTTTTACCACAAAAGGCCCTGTCCATGTACCTTACCTGTGAGTCACCAACAATTAAAGTTTTTATACCTTCCTTGTCATCCCTTTCCCTGACTGTACTAACGTTCAATTCGTCTATCAAGGGACTGAACGGGTTGGTACACTTAGCTGTTGTTGTCGTTGTTGTCGTATCCTTGGTGTGCTTCTTCACCAAAAGCTTTGTCTTCCCACTACTCACAATTTTCCACTCGCTTGATTTTTCGTCAGCCACTGGCTTTACTCGTCCAGCCTCTCCTTTTAACATCGCCATCTCTTCCCTTAATTTCAAGTTCTCCAACGTGGCCCTCTCAATTTCTAACTTGGCCTTCGCCAATTCTTCAGTGGACCACTCCAGTTTGGTCAACAAACTCTCATACCCAAGACCGCACCTTGCTCTGGCCATATCTGATAATTATCCCTCCGGAGCTAACCCTGCCGTGACCTTTCCCCTAGTGAGGTCTTTCATGAGTGAGGTCTTTCATGGTACAGTCAAATGCAGTAATGGTGGTATTTGGTACAGTCAGGGGTAATAATGGTGGTATTTCGTACAGTCAAATGCAGTAATGGTGGTATTTGGTACAGTCAGGGGTAATAATGGTGGTATTTCGTACAGTCAAATGCAGTAATGGTGGTATTTGGTACAGTCAGGGGTAATAATGGTGGTATTTGGTACAATTAGGGATATTAATGGTGGTATTTGGTACAGTTAGGGGTAGTAATGGTGGTATTTGCTACAATCAAAGGTAGTAATGGTGGTATTTGGTACAGTTAGGGAGATTAATTGTGGTATTTGGTACAGTTAGGGGTAGTAATGGTGGTATTTGGTACAGTTAGGGGTAGTAATGGTGGTATTTGGTACAGTTAGGGGTAGTAATGGTGGTATTTGCTACAGTCAAAGGTAGTAATGGTGGTATTTGGTACAGTTAGGGAGGTTAATTGTGGTATTTGGTACAGCTAGGGGTAGTAATGGTTGTATTTGGTACAGTTAGGGGTAGTAATGGTGGTATTTGGTACAGTCAGGGAAATGTATATAGATCATGCGTGAATTCACATCCATATACGACTGCAAGGGATGACTTAAAGCGCGATCCATGTGCACCTAACACACTGTTAGCTTAGCCAACCAGTAGCGCGGCGGTCAACCCGCCTCCTTCCTCCTCCTCATAAATTTCTTCAATTTCCGAACTATAACTCCCTTCCCTCCACCTCTAATCTCTTTTCTCCCCATCTTTACTTCTGCACTGCGACACTGCCACATCTTGACTGGGGATACGACACAGGGTATAGATACACCTTTCCCTGACTCTACTAGTATTTAATCGAAGAAGTATTTATTATTATTATTATTATTATTATTATTATTATTATTATTATTATTATTATTATTATTATTATTATTATTATTATTATTATTATTATTATTATTATTATCATTATCATTATTATTATAGTAAAGATGAACAAGACTTAAAGATAAAAGTTGCAGAAGTAAATGAACTGTATGACCGAAAGGATAATAGAAGTAACGAAGAGAAGACGAAAAAGAACATAGAAAAGAAAAAAAACAAGATAATAAAGAAAAGAGAAGAGATAAGATAGGAAGCGTCTTGTATCTGGAGAAAATATTGGCTCAGTAAACAAAAATATCCCACAAAACAACTGAACCATATTAAAGGGTATTAACATCTGTTCTTAAACACCCAACACCGAAAGTACACATATAACTAAAGATATTGTACATCAACATTAACCTATAGAACTATGGTTAAGACACCGAATTTGCGTGAATACATCTGCTGGGCGCAACTTGAATTTCACCTGAGACTCATTATTGACTGGGTAAGCAGTGGCCGGTGAATGTAAACACAGGAATACAGGTAAGAGGTTCATCAGGAGGCGTGTGTTTAACTGTGTTGGTTTGGAAGTGATGGCGAACGCATGGTTCTCCTCCCGCTGTTCCTCCTCCTCCAAGAGTTTTGTGACTGGTTTGGACGTCCCCACGAGAGCCCGGTGCATCGTTTGTGCTTTCTGCCGTAGTAAGGGAAGAAGAGGTGATGTGTATTGATGGATGTGAAGAGTGGTCTTTAGTACATCATTTACTGCTACTCCCGCTTTAGTAAAGGAAAAAACTGAACATCAGGAGAGTTAGCTTTTGCAGTGTTTGTTGGTACGTGTTCTTGGTGCTTTTTCTGCGCCTTCTGCTGCAGTGGGAGACATGTGTATGTGTGTATCAGGAGATGTGATAAAATACGCCTGCTGCCTGTTCTCTGATACCTGTTGTAGTTAAGGAAGAACTAAGCACCAAGAGAGTTGAGTTAGTTGTTGTCTTAAGACGAACACCTGTGTCTTCCCCCCCCCTCACCCCTCCTCCGTCTCCTGTCTCTGCTGAGGAAAAGTATTCATCAAAGGACGTGTTATTATTGTTCCTCCACTGGACGTGCTAACGGACACCTGGGTATCCCTTTACGCCTTCGTCGAGAGGGTTACCATCTGTGTCTTTCTGGAAGCGTTCGCTAACGCTGAAGTCTTCCTCCTTCTGCTACACTTGCTATAGTGAGGGAAACAGTGAAAAAAGTCTGCCACGTCCGGTTATATACAAAGGTAAGAGAGAGAGAGAGAGAAAATCTGAGGCAAGACATTCTGTACATCTTTGTAAACGAAATACGGAGAAAACGTCGTTATTATTATTATTATTATTATTATTATTATTATTATTATTATTATTATTATTGTTATTATTATTATTATTATTATTATTATTATTATTTACCTGTTTTCACTGTTGTCACTGTTGTTAGGTATGTTAATTAGACACTTGTTATAATTCCTACCATAAAAGAATGTACTGTACAGTCCCCATAAAAGCGTGGTTAGATTTTCCGTCGCTACAATTTGAAACGCTAGACAAAATGCTTCGATATGATCCCCAGTGCATCATCATTTTAATTGGTATGCCTGCTCGCTATATCAGCAACTGCTAGAGATGGGATAGAATAAGTGGAGGGGGTCTTCTTGTATGGCATACTAAATACTTCATTATAACAAGAAATCCATTAACTTGTATTAATGATATTAATATATGTATCGCGTAGGGTAAAAACAAGGCATACAGTATATAAACAAGCCACTGATTGATGATTACAAAAACACTGAAATATACTGTACATTAAATGGAAATACTGTATTTCAGAACATCATAACTGAGACTGAGACAGACCTCAAAACGGACATTTCGCCATGACGTCATTGTATTAACGGAGTTTCATTCATAGTGAGTTTCACATTATGCCTACTTACGTTGTTCACGATATGTCTGATTCATAAAAAGTGATTAAGTAAACAGTATTTGATATCAGAATGAACAGCTACAGCAATATACAATATATCGGTCTACATGGGATCTGCCATGATACTGATATGTAAATTGCATTGGTTTAGCACCGAATAAGGTTTCAAATCATGGGACTCGCGGGGACAGAACCCCCCATCCACATATAGTGAAACGCTTGTGGTTGCAAGTTTCAGTGTGTCACCAGTTGTTTCATGATGCCTAAACCATCATGACACTTGAGGTTCTCGCCGTACTGTCTCAGCGTTACGTATACCCTCGTTGTGAAGGGGAATGATAGCACCTTTCACATCTTGCTACGTCCCCCCGATAATATCCTCGCTCCATTCGAGGTTAGATCCCATTGATGACTGGCATGGCGTTGGTGTCAATTTACAGCATCCACTCCGAGTCATGTAATATATGATCTGAAGCCTCGGAGGATTCACATTGTTGGAAAACATATACAGTACTCATCCACGCTCTAAGGTTGCGGATGTTGAACTACCAACCATTCAGAAACAGTTCGAGTAACAATGCTCGCAAAGCCTCAAATGTAACAATGCCATGTTTTTTGGAGTAAATTGTGTCATGTTTTAGAGGAAATACATAAATTCTGCTTAGACAAAGATTATCCGCCATAACACACTACACGACAGCGTCCCCGTCAAAACCAGGAGTGCCTGAGGAATTAGCCAATCACAGTGACCTGTGAGTGTGACATCATAGGCCTAACTGTGATGATTGGCTGGAAGCTGAGTTCGTGCTCCAGCAAGGGGACACTGGTTTTCAAACACAGAATCTGGTTAGAGGTAGTGAAGCATGGTATTAATATATCTTAGTGTACCCTTAATGTTGTCTCCATTTCACGAAATGTATTGCGATTTATGTGACCCCTGTTTAACTAGCTAGGAGAATAGGTTTATTGTTTTTAAAGTGTAACTGTCCATTCTGAGTAACGCTGTTAATAAGCGAAGAATCATATGATTAGTTCTCATTTCCCTTGTGTATGGAGTAGAGTATATCCTCCTAAGTGTCTTGGTGTTATGCAGTGATACACTGACCCATTAGTAATAACCATTCCCAGTGTCCTCTAGTATCTCAGTTTTCACATGTTATTCCTATTCCCAGTTATTCCCTCCTCCTCAGTCTTCCCTCATCCTTCCCTCCCTACTTTCCCTCAGTGTGGTGGAAGGTTGACCATACGGAGTGACTACCTGCACCTCTCCCTTCTCACATTCCATAGCCCTCCCTCTTCCCCCCCCCCCCTCCTTCCTAAATCCTCCCACCTCACCTCCCCTCTATCTCACGAGTATAAAGAGAAGACAGAAAATATAGTAATAAGAACTAAGAAGAAGAAATAAAAAGGTAAAATAAAAACGTTTATTACACGAATCACATCGACCCCCAAGGCTAGCGATACTTTTTGGGACTGTACAATAATGCTTTAAATCAGTTTATGAAATCAAACTACCATTTTTAATTCTGTAAGTCAAAATGTTAAAAAAGGCTATAATATTAAACTAAACAAGTAAAATATTACCTAAGGCTATGTCCCATGTACGAACGTCCTGCGGCATCGAGTGATCATGGCGTAGACGTGCAACCTACTTTCCAAAGCAACCTGGGTCCCACCTGCCAGTGTCTGTCAGGGTAAACATGCCGTCTATGCAGCGCAGACGTTTGCTGGTACTTTTAGAAAAAAATGCTTTTCAACGTGTGGTACCTGCAGAGGTACCCAGGAAAAATCATCACTATCTCTACAAGGAATGGGTACAGCGTTACTAACTTGCCAGATGTGTCTGTATCCTAACCTAATTCTGGCCACGACTACATCACATACCGGAACACTCAGCACGTAAACTTTGTGATAAACCTTTAAAGCATACACTTGAACACTATATTATTGAATGTGACACTGTCAAAGACTTCAGGCCACCTGACTTATTGTATCTTGAACTATGTAATTACTTCATTGAATCAGGTGTGCTTGAGGACATTCTTGCTGTTTATCCCAAATTTGCTAGCCCACACTGATTAGTCTTCAATTAGAATATGACTCCAATGTATGTGATCCACTGACCTATATATGCTGCTGGTGAATGTGATGTATTTCCTTCTTTGTGTACGAACCTCTGTCCTGCGTGGCAGTGAACAGTGGCATTACCCACATGAATCTGACCTATATATAGTGTCAATGAATATGATGCATTCTTTGTGTACGAACCTCTGTCCTGAATGGCAGTGGAAAGTGACATTACCCACATGAATCTGACCGACGTATATGTATGTATGTGTGCGTGTGTGCATGTATATGTGCATGTACGTGTATATGTGTATGTATATACGTATATGTATGTATATGTGTGTGTGTGGGTGTGTTTACATATATGTATATGTACTGTCAATGAATATGATGCAACTCTTTTTGTACGAACCTCTGTCCTGCATGGCCTGTGAACAGTGACATTACCCATATGAATCTGACCTATATACATTTATAGTTTTTAATGAATATGATGTATTTCTTAGTGTGTGAACCTCTGTCCAGCGTGACAGTGAGAAGTGATACCACCCTCAGTGTCAAGACCTGACTGAATTATTCAGAATAGGCAAACTGTACTACAAGCTCTGCCAATAAATTTGTTAAACAAAAGCAATCTACAAGGAACTTCGCCAAGATCAAACGAAGTTTCACGAGTACACCAGAATGTATTCTATTTGAGGATGAGGCCTACCCACTCTGTGTATATTTGTTGAAACCATATCCTAGGCATGTTCTGAACAAAGAAGAAAAATAATTGCAGATTGTCACGTGCCAGGCGTGCTGTAGAGTGTGCATTTGGAATTTTTACAAGTAAATGGAGAATTTTAAATAGAGTTATTGAAACAAAGGTAGATACTGCTGTTGACATTGTAAAGTGTGCTACACTTTTCCATAATATTATCATTGACACAGAGGGGTCTGGATGCAAAGTGATATGCAATTCAAGATTGTACAGTTGAGAATAACACAGCACCCTCTTGAATAAACAATGCTTCATATCTTTCTGCAAGGAAAGTGAGAGAAACATTTTGCAGCTATTTATGTATTCAACAAGGATCTATTTCTTAGCAAGATCAAGCTGTTAACAGTGGGAAATTAATTTATAAATTTCTTTAGTTTTGGTGTAGAATGCGAGGACTCGCGAGACTGAGGTAGCGACGATCAAAATATTTTATCACTGCTTCCAGGTAGCGCGTTGGTTGCTCACGAACGCTTCACATGTGTATGTGGGACACATCAAAGAAAATACATGCATGTCCACTACACCAAGGTGTAGTGGACACCATTTACTCGTGTGGTTGCTCGATGCCGCAAGACGCTCGCACGTGGGACATAACCTAATAGTTGTAAATTATTGGTCAATTGAATATAGTACATAGATTAGAGAGTAATAACAACGTCATTGTGTAGGAAGATATCATTAATTCCTCACACGTTCAGTTACTAGACACTATTGAAATATCATGAACACAAAATGGTATTCAAAGACCCTTACTGGCTGATGATGATGATGATGATGATGTATAATCTTAAAATCAGTTAAATAATCATAAGTAATTATATAATCCCTTGTTATTCATTTTATACAACACTGAGTTATGATGAAAGAAGGTTATGTGGTTTAATTACCACATACATAATTAATTCTTGCCAATGTCGTCGTCACACAGATGAGAAGGTCTCATGGATTATCTGATCAGGCGGGAGGAGGGATGTTTCTGATGATGTTGATGCAGAAGGCGATGCTGGAGGTGGTAGTAGTAGTAGTGGTAGCGGGTGGTGGTCTGGCTGCCTCAGAGTTTTACCCCATCGCTCCTGAAGACGAGATCACGTGAGTGTGTTGTCGATGTTATAATGTATATTTGCATTTTTTTACAGCTAAAGTTTTCATGAGCATATTTTAGCTCAGCAAATATATTAACCATAAACAATTGGAAGAAAAAAAATAATATACATTTCTCTGGTTGTCTGAGTGTCTGAAAGACGAGTAATTGTTATACTTGTGTTTTTGTATTACATGGATGCAACTGTAGTAAATCTGTTAAAATATATTATTATACTTTCTCTTCTTATCATTATTATTGACAGGGTGTTACAAGATACATACGAGCCTCGAGTTGGACTGCCGAGCAAGATAAAAGGAACAGGAGGACCTCTCGGGGGTAGAGACACACCTAAGATTATGAACGCTGATCTTTTATATAGTTCCTCCTCCATTGGTGACCTGGATTTGTCCTTCAACGAGGTGGTTACCAGCAGGTCTTCAGTCTCTACACCTCCCGCACACGACTCTCTGGCTAACTGGACTCGACTGAAAGGCATCTTCACCAACATGAAGTCGATCTTGACGAAGATCAATGAGGCGGGCACTGAACCGGGTCACGTACCTATTTCGGTGCTCGACCAGATTTTGAAGGTCGGGGATTACTTCGTCATGGCCGAAATCTTCTATAACTCCTTGGATCCTGAACTTCATGAACACTTTAAACAGCTCTATGAACGTTTTATGCAGTTTCTCTTCAGGAACCCCTTGTTACGGACGATCCAGCTTCCAGACATGAGGGCGATAAAGGAAGAACTCTTTCCTCTCCTACTGATCAAAGTGGGACACTTATTTCACCAACAAGCGATAACTTTCGTTCACGAGGTCGACTTTGTTTTTGAGATGATGAAGTCTTCTGGGTTTAAAAATGAGGAGATATACCTAATCTTTGAGCTGCTTGGTCTGTCCTCGATGTTAGAGGAGGAAGAACATCCAGTCAAAACCAGGACGGCAAAATCTAAACAAGCCAGGGATATAAGTGATCAATTTAGTTCTAACATAGGATTCAGGAGGGACTCGCACGGAGGATACGGGTACTCTGATGGTGGATACGGGTATCCTGATGGTGGACACGGGTACTCTGATGGTGGGTACGGGCATTCTGACGGTTATGGTGGTAGTGGTAGTCCCAGTGGATATGGCGGAGGATACCATTCTGGAGGGTATGGTGGGTATGGTGGATACATGCAATATATGCCCAAGGTCGACCCCTTCGTTATCCTGGCTGGTCTCACCTTCCTCACCCTCTGCTCCTACCTCACCTACCTCGTCGTATCCAGCAAGACCAGCAAGCGCAGCATATCTGAGTTCCCTCACTCCCTCGATCTTTCAGACCTGCCCGACCTTTTAGCTTTAGTAGAAGACGCCCACAACTTCTACTCGTATGACGCCCTTAACCAAGTGAGTAAAGCTGGGAGGTGAACATATGGGAGGTGAACACCTGTCTTGACTATACAGTACAAAATGACTTAATTTTCCATTAGGTGATAATGATCGATGTTTCTGCCTATACTTGTCTCTTTAAATGTCCCAAGAAATCCAACAATATTTATTAAAAATTTTCCGAAACTACAGTATATAGTTTTTATGACTAGATTGTTTATTTTTTCAGCTAAATTATATCGTTTTCTAATTGGATTTTAATATGGGTATTATTATAAGAAAACTAGGTCAATTAATGGCAGGAATATTTTAAAGGAACTCATTGCGTGACCATTCTGGCTTTTGGCCGTAAACGTTGACCTCTGACCTTAATTCATTTGAAATTGCAAATCTCATTTCTTTGTTCTGGGCTCAGACCACTCGACCAATCTCCGTCTACTTTGATGTCCTTAGCAGCCAGTAACCACTTATTCCTGTTATTTCTATTAGCATTACAAAAACAGTTCTCTCCTTTAACACCGTAAACAAGAAGCTAACCATCCATCTCCTCTCTCACCCCTGCAGGACCCCGACGACCCGACACAGTCCCTCTCCCTCGCCTTCAACAACCTGTGGAGATCCTACAAAAGGGGACCTGAGTCTGGGATATGTGTGAGAAGGTTCCTATGCCAGCAACTCCATAATCTCCCCTACCTCCTGGGTCCTGAGATGTCCTTCATGCAGCTGAGTGTGTAAGTCCCATCCTAAATCTCCTGTAAGGTCCAGATTCAGCTAGAGTTATGTGGTGACTTTTTCCCCCTTTAGTTTACATTCTCCTCACTTATGGTACCACACTGATGTTTATGGGTTTTTTTTATGTGAGAATTAGTGTTTTACTGAAGATACGAGACAGAAGGATTTTTAAAGGTACCTAAGTTAATTTATTCCCCTTAACTACAGATATGAGAAAGTATGATTTTCTCTCTCTCTCTCTCTCTCTCTCTCTCTCTCTCTCTCTCTCTCTCTCTCTCTCTCTCTCTCTCTCCTCTAGTACACTCTCTATCTCTCTTTTCACCTCAAAATTTTTATCTCTATCTTTTTTCTATTCACACCTTTTATCATCCCTTCCTTTATCTCTCTTTCCCCCTCTCTCACACACACACACATCAGGGAGTGGATGCAGGAAGCCTTCAGGGTGGAGGAGGGTGGCACCACATCTCCATATTCAGGTGGTTGATTCATTTGATAACAGTATACAGTATATTGCTATCTCAGCGTGTATTAATATTCATGTGATAATGAGTGCATGACGAACACTAATACATCACTGTCAGCTTCCTGTAATTACACAAATACAATAGTTATTAGTGAAGTATGATTCAGGAGATAATCTTGAAGTCGTACATGTCTTGTCATTCAGTGTCAAAAGTGTCATGTAGTGCTTGACTATACGCCCCAAAATGTGGATCAACATGCTCATTAGTAACTGTGATGAGATTATGAACATATTTGAGAATGATAAAAAACTAAATTCTCAATCCTATATTTTTAGGAAGCCAATAAACCTGAACAATTAATAAATATCACAATACTAAAATATTATAAAAACCTGAGTTAGAAAGAGAATATGAAAAAAAAAGCTAAATAATGAAGGCTGTTTTTGGAAGGTCGAAATATTTTTGTTGCAGAACTGAATATGAACTCGATAAAAGAATTTAGTAAACTTGATCATAAGAATTAAAACATTTTAATTCTCGAACTTCAATTGGAATTTTACGAATTATCTATTAAATATAGTAAACAAAATGTCAAGGCAAAATATTTCGTGTTTTGGTATTAAAATTTTCTATGCTTTGAAAATGGAAATTAAGGTACTGGACCTACTGTCAGTTATATGCCCTGTCTGTCTGTCTGTCTGTCTGCCTGTCTGTTTCTCTTTCTAACATCTCCCCGTCTCTCTCTCTCTCTCTCTCTCTCTCTCTCTCTCTCTCTCTCTCTCTCTCACCTTTCGTATATTATCTTTATCGAGTTTATTGTCTTTTCTCTCTCCCACAAACTTCCATCTGTTTCTCTCTCGACCTCTCATTCATTAATAAACCTCTTCACTTACGCTGTACTGTATCTATCTCTCGCATCTTCCTCAGTGTCTCTCAGGCAGTCTTTCCCTCTCACAGTGTCTCCCCTCACTCTATATATCCCGTTTACTTAAGGTCTCCCTTCCCCCCACTGTGTCTCTCCCTCACAGTCTCTCCCTCACAGTCTCTCCCTCACAGTCTCTGCTCCCATAGGTCGAGTCTCGCTCAGACTCTCGGGGTAACAGAGGCGGCCCGAACAGCTGATCAGATGAACAAGAACAAATGGCTGAGGGGAATCTCCAATTGCTATGCCTCTTGCTCCATCCTACCAAACACTCCAGAGTGCCCTTGCCCCCAGAGTGCCACGAGCAGGGAGGAGGAAGAAGACGGTGTGTTTGTCCATAGGAAGAGGACCAGAGTCACGGCTGAACCTAAGTAGAGAGAGTGGATTCTCTTTATAACGATTTGGGAAGGATTTAATAAAGATTTATATCATAGAATCGTGAATATTAGTGTTTTATTTACATTCCTATTTTTGCTCATCATATCTGGACAAGATCTCACAGACAGGCAAACAGACGAACACAACACACAGATCAAACTCTCAAAACACTCCAGGCTGAGCAGGTTAACCAGGAATGATAACACTATTAACAATAAACAAGGAGGCGGTTGAAAATCTGCCAATGGCTACAACAAACCGCAATTGTGAAGAAAAAAACTCGCTTACGCTCTAATAACACTAATTTGTCTTGAGACAGCAAAGACAAGCATTGGGCTACCCAGATTCAGCAATAAAAGAGATTGTTCAAATATTAATTATACTATGTAAGTATTTGTTTGTTTAATTTGTGTGAAATATATCAGTTTAATTTTCTTTCACCCGAACATTAAATCGCAATTCTCTATTTTTTAAACATTCAATATTTTTTCTCGCCACAATGCAAGTAAGTTGGCATTAACAACAGAGGTCTTAATTTCTAGTGTATCATGTTTTGGTACTACTACTACTACTACTAATAATAATAAAAATAATAATAATAATATTTTTTTTTTAAATGGCCTCCAGCCTCCCCCAACAGCCATACCTTCGCCACCATTTTATTACCTTAATATTAAATATCCTAATACATAAGTAGCTATCCTAGCTGTGTTGAGTTAGTTGAGCCGCAGATCTATGCGGCATTCAGTGACTGTAGCCTCATAGTCAATATCTGCAACTGTTGTCGGCTTTGGAGCCGATGGTCTCGTTCCCCTGAGGCAAAGCAATGCAGACCAAAGCAGAGAGAAGGACAATAGACATCTAACCAGGCTGCAACGTGGCTTCATGGCTCAGTTTCTGCTCAGACAGCACCTCCGCCAGTCTTGCATAGAAGCATCTTGTACTTGGTCGCATCCCACCAAAGGTTGTGAACACCAGAAGAGTGAAGCTGCTCTGATCTGCATTCTGAATTCCCTTGGAATACTCCCTAATCTTGTCGTTCTCGTTCCTATTGTGTGCAGTCTCAAGAGACAAGGTATGGTGACATGCGGCCATGGGGTCGAATATCCTGACATGGAAGAAGGCTCGCTGTCTACGCGTACAGAAACCTCGAGCACTGATGTCCACACGAGCTTCGTTAGATGTGTTAGAAGTCCTGTGATGGAGGTTCTCACTGTCCAATGGAAGAAGGGGCGGTTCCACCGTGATATCGTGGCAGATTTCCTTCAGTAAATTTGCTAGGAGATCAATACTCCGTCATGCCTCATGAATACGAAGACCCCTTTCTTACACACCATGGCGTGGTCGATGTCGTAGGATGAGCCACACACACACTAAGAGGACAATCTTTCTACTGGCCAACCGTACCTTAGAGCAATGGCATCTGTGAATTCTTGTTTATTAAGGCTGAAACCTTTTGTCCTTATCGGTAACGTTGTTAGCCAGTTCGAGGAGCCCACCTCCTGCGCAATAGCTACTTTTTTCAGGTTCTCTTGAAATTGCAGCATCAGTTGCTGCAGTTTATCACTTTGGGTGTGCTGTCGATCTCTCGTAATGGACCGTCGAATCTTGTTTAATTCGTTGGTATCCATCTCACTTGTTGCATTCTTAGCTATTATGTGCTCAGTGAGGGCTGCCGTGACCTTGACAAAGTTATGTTGTTCGGTGGTAGCAAGCGCCTCTGGATTGGTCGACCCATTCCTCCCAGTCTCGGTGGTAGTACAAGGATTGACCTTTCTGCTGGGGCTAAATGAAAGTGTTTCACTAATTTTGGAATAAAAATGACGCTGGTGGCTTCTTCCAGAGGGTGGAGGAGGGATCTGATATCAGGATAGTGCACATCAGGTAATTCCATGGGTGAA
Organism: Homarus gammarus; assembly: GCA_958450375.1. Taxonomy (NCBI): domain Eukaryota; kingdom Metazoa; phylum Arthropoda; class Malacostraca; order Decapoda; family Nephropidae; genus Homarus; species Homarus gammarus. The sequence goes on from CAUDMG010000238.1 coordinate 259,460, forward strand.
TGCTGCATAAGCCACATGTGGATCTGTTTTAGCAATAGCCAACAGAGCTTGGATTTCCTTCACCCACTTATTTACCTTTCCCGTTACGTATTCGGTCTTGAAATCATTCGTACCGATTACCGCACCTAGATGTCTTTGGCCGTCCTTTGTTATTTTGACCTCACTTCCACCGAACACCTCCATTGCCCGCTCATAATGTTCTGGCTTCACAATGAGGAGGGACTTGCTGGCATTTGGGTGGTACCCTATTTGTGGACCTCGTGATGTTACCAGGTCCCACCACTGTTTGGTGTCTTCCACTTTTCCTGCTCCTGTTAGGTCATCAGCGTAAGCCACTTGCTTGACCTCAGTTGTTTCATATTTTATTGTATGTTGGAGCACGAATAAGCCTAGTGTGTATATTGCCATGGCGACAAGATCCCCTTGCGTTGTTCCCTCAGTTGACTGTATGGTTTTATCTCCCATTAGGACCTTGAAGCTTGTTATATAGAGGTCTGAGGGGTTTCTATAGGTGTTTCCAACAAACTGTACATTGCACAGCTTGGACACCTGATCTTGATATTGTGTAATGTAACCTTGCGGTTGATTATGTTGAATGCGTTGGAAGCGTCAACCAGGAGTACTGCCTCATAATCACACTACTACTACTACTATTCCTCCTCCCCCACCTGCTCCTCCTCCTCTTACTACGACTACTTTTTTTTAATGGCCCTCAGCCTCCCCCAATAGCCACACCTTTGCTGCGATTTTATTGACTTAAAATTAAATATCTTAATACAAAAGTAGCTACCCTAGCTGTTTTGAGTTAGTTAAGCCGCAAAGCTATGCAGCATTCAGTGACTGTTGCCTCATAGTCAATATATGCGACCATTGTCGGCTTTGGGACCGACGATCTCGTTCCCCTGAGGCAAAACAATGCAGACCTAAGGAGAGAGGAAAGTTGACAGCTCAACCAGTCTGCAGCGTTGTTTCTGGGCTGCTGCTTCAGCTCAGGAAACACCTCCGTCAGTCTTGCACTTGGTCCTATCCCGCTAGAGGTTGTGAACACCAGAGCTGCCCTGATCTACATTCTCAATTCTCTAGGCGTACGCCCAAATCTTGTCGTTCTCGTTCCTCATGTGTGCAGCCTCAAGGGACATGTTATGGTGACATTCGGCCTCGGGGTCGAACATCTTGACATCAAAGAAGGCTCGCTGTCCCGGCTTCCAGAATCCTTTAACACAGGCTTTGCTAGATGTGTTGGAAGTCATGTGGTGGAGGCTCTCACAGTCGTGGCAGATTTCCTTCAGTAAATTTGCTCGGAGATCCTTACTTCGTCATACCTCATGCATACGAAGCCCCCTTTCTTACACACCATGGCGCGGTCAATGTCGTAGGATGAGCAACACACGCATTGGGAGGGCAAACCTTCTACTGGCCTACTGTACCTTAGGGAAATGGCATCTGAGAATTATTTTTTATTAAGGGTGTAACCTCTTGCTCTTATCGGTAAACGTTGTTAGCCAGTTCGAGCCGCCCACCTCCTGCGCTATAGCTACCTTTTTTTCAAGTTCTCTGGCTATTGCTGCAACAGTTTCTGCAGCGTATCACTCTGTCGTAATGGACAGTCAAATCTTGTTTAATTCGTTGGTATCCACCTGACTTGCTGCATTCTGAGCTGTTATGTGCTCAGTAAGGGCTGCCGTGAGCTTGACAGAGTTCTGATGTTGTGTGGCGGCAAGCTCCACTGCATTAGTCAATCCTATTCCTCCCAGCCTCGGTGGTAGTGCAATGAGTATACTTTCTGTTGGGGTTAAATAAGATTCTTTAACTAATGTTGGGATAAAAGCGACATTCATAGCGTCTTCCAGAGGGTGGAGGAGGGTCCGATATCAGGGATAATGCCGTAAACGCCGCATGTGGCTCTGTTTTAGCAATATCAGACAGATCTTGGATTTCCTTCACCCACTCATAAACCTTTCCCGTTACATACTCGGTCTTGAAGTCCTTCGTGCCGATTACCGCACCGGGATGTATTTGGACGTCCTTTGTTATTGTTACCTCATTTCCACCGAATACCTCCATTGGCCGTTCATAATGTTCTGGCTTCACAATGAGGAGGGACTTGCTGGCATTTGGGTGGTACCCTATTTGTGGACCTCGTGATGTTATCAGATCCCACCACTTTTTGTTGTCCTCCACTACTACTACTACTACTACTACTACTACTACTACTATCACTACTACTACTGCTACTACATAATTCTAATTTTTTTAACGTGGCCTCCAGCCTCCTCCAATAGCAACACGATCGCCACCATTTTATTACCTTAATATTAAATATCTTAATACATAAATAGCTATCCTAGATGTGTTGAATTAGTTGAGCCGCATATCTATGCGACATTCAGTAATTGATCCCTCACAGTCAATATCAGCAGCTGTTGTCGGCTTTGGGGCCGAAGATTCTCGTTCCCCTGAGGCAGTGCAAATCCGACCGAAGGAGAGAAAAGTCTGGCGTAGAAACATCTTGCACTTGGTTCCATCCCACCAGAGGTTGTGAACACCAGAGGAGTGAAGCTGCCTTGATCAATGATCTGAATTTCTACCCCATATGCCCTTATCTTGTCGTTCTCGTTCCTCCTGTGTGCAGCATCGAGAGCTATGTTATGGTGACATGCGGCCCTGGGATACAAAATTCTGATGTCGAAGAAGGCCCCCTGTCCCTGCATCCAGAATCCTCGAGCAATGACGTCAACTCGGGCTTCGTGAGATGTGTTTGAAGTCCTATGTTGGAAATTATCACTGTCCAATGGAAGGAGGGTCGGTTCTACCCTGACATCATGACAAATTTCCTTCAACATATTTGCTGTGAGATCCCTTACTTCGTCATGCCTCATGCATATGAAGCCCCCTTTCTTGCACACCATGGCGTGATCGACGTCATAGTGAGAGCCACACACGCATTGGGAGGGCAAACCTTCTACTGGCCTACTGTACCCTAGAGCAATGGCATCTGTAAATTCTTTTTTATTGAGACTGAAACCATTTGCCTTTCTTGGTAACGTATCTAACCAGTTCGAGGCGCCCACCTCCTGCGCTATAGCTACTTTTTTTTTCATATTCTCTGGTATTTGCAGCATCAGTTGCTTCAAGTTGTCCTTTTGGCCGTGCTGTCATTCTGTCGTAATGGACCTTCGAATCTTGTTTACTTCGCTGGTATCCACCTCACCTGTTAGGTTAGTGAGGGTTGCCGTGAGCTTGACTGAGTTTTGATGATCGGTGGCAGCAATCTCCTTTGGATTGGTCAATCCCATTCCTCCCAGTCTCGGTGGAAGTGCAAGGGGTGATCTTTCTGCTGAGGTCAAGTGAAGATGTTTCACTAATTTGGGAATGAAATTGACGATGATAGCTTCTTCCGGAGGGTGGAGGAAGGGTCCGATATCAGGGATAGTGCGCATCAGATAGTTCCAGCGATGCTGTACTCCATGGGTGAAGGCCGCAAAAGCCGCACGTGGCCCTGTGTTAGCAATATCAGACAGAGCTTGGATTTCCCTAACCCACTCATTCACCTTTCCCGTTACGTACTCAGTCTTGAAGTCTGTCGTGCCGATTACTGTGCCTAGGTGTCTTTGGCCGTCCTTTGTTATTTTGACCTCACTTCCACCGAACACCTCCATTGCCCGTTCATAATGTTCTGGCTTCACAATGAGGAAGGACTTGCTGGCATTTGGGTGGTACCCTATTTGTGGACCATATGATGTTATCAGGTCCCACCACTTTTTGATGTCCTCTACTTTCCTGCTCCTGTAAGGCTGTCAGCATACGCAACTTGCTTGACCTCAGTTGTTTCAAATTTTTTTGTGTGTTGGAGCACTGATAGCCCTATTGCGTACATTGACATTGCAACAGGGTCCCCCTGCGTTGTTCCCTCAGTTGATTGTGTGCTGGTATCACCTCTTAGAGCTTTGTTGTTTAGTATATAGAGGTCTAATGGAATTTTATAGGTGTTTTAAACATACATTGCAAAGCTTGGACACTTGGTCTTGATGTTGTGCAGTATGGCTTTGCGGTTAAATATGCTGAATGCGTTGGAAGCGGCAACCAGGAGAGCAGCCTCACAATAACGCTGCTCAATTATCGTTCTCATGGCGTGAATGGCAGCTTTCCCTCCAGCCTGGTGGCCAGCACAAACTTGCTGGTTCCCTGACGCTGCCCTGACATCATCCTTTACCACCTCCATTATGTATTTTCCGATGATCTTCCTCAGCACTTCCTCCACCCTTATAGGCCTACATCCTGGATTCTTAAGCAGGGGAATGAGGCGGCAGGCCGCCAGAGCATGGAGGGTTGGCAGCACGAGGTTTCTAGGTTTCTTGCAAGGGCGGCAATGACAGTGCAGAGATCACTTGTTACGGGGCCAAACTTGTTAGTGCTGAGGATGACTCTCCAACCGTTTGCATCCAGGCCTGAAGGGCCGGCCCCTCCGTGGGTTTTCAGTGCTTTTTTCCACACCATCCCTCCTGTTATTTCTCGAACAGGACAGCATTTGGTAGGATATAGTCACCCTGGAACCTAATGTCTTCCTCTTCACTTGCAGTGGGATGTTTTTCCTTCAGGTGTTTTAATGTCTCTCTGTTTATTGGCATAACACCACCGGAAGATTCCTCTGTGAGAGATCTTACCGCCAAAGACACTTTTCCCACGCTCATTTTGTTTCCAAACTTTCTTGCCATGTCATCGGTGTTTTGCTTTCTGTCTCCTATAAATTTTAGTCTCTCCTGCAGTGTTCTTGCTTCACATAGGAGATCATCAAGGGCCCCATTCTCCCACATTGTCAATCTTCTCTTCATCTGTGCCACATTTTCTTTGTGCTTAGTCCTTGTGTGTGTTGTTTGACAGTATAGATGGGGTATTATTGTCAGTATTTGAAGAGCTAAAGAGCAAGGAAGCAGTTCTCATTGTACTCGGTTATGAGGCGAGTCATCTCCCGAATCATTTCTTTGGTGGCCGCACACTTAGGTGGTTCAAACAGGTTAGTTGGCGACCACCTGACACTTTCTGAGTAAGTTTCTTTAACCCATATGTCCGCATTTTCAATCGACATGCCATTCCACTGCGGTGGCTGTCTGCCATTCACCTCGTGGACACCTGCTACTATTGGAGCCTCGTTTATTGGTACTACATTTTCAGGTTAATTAGACTCAGTGCTATCATTTAGGATATCATCGGGTGGTTGGGTCTTGGCGATATCCATTGTGGTCGCCTGTGTCGGCTCCCTGTTATGTGGGTTCCGACAGTTGTTTTCCTTTCTGCAAACCACACATGCTCGGTTGTTTCTCGCACAATCACAGCTAGTGTAATTTTGGTTCTGGCTAGCACAGACGCAACAATGTCTGTTACCCGGCATAGTGTTTCGAACTTCGGGCTACAGTTACGTCCGCCTCCGACATCTGCTTTGGTCCCATACAGAAGAAGAAACTAGTTCTTATGAGGAAAGGGCGCAGAGGTGACAGGCTGGACTGCTGTGTCCAGGTAGTAGGGGCATACGTGGGCGTGTGGGTGTGTAGGCCAACCCCATGAGGGCGACATTCCACACATCAGAGTGATACACTGGGAGCAAGAATTGTCACACCTAACACTTGTTTATATATCCTTGGCAGAAATGACCACTATTTATATGGTCTCACTGATGTAAGATTAGTTATGTATACTCATTTGGTCGGCGGTCACTACATGAAGTGACCGTTACATGTGGGAGGTGACCGCAAGCATAGAACACCTGGTCTTCTGTCACTGACCATAGGGGCGAGAGTTGCGAGGCTACCCCCCCCAAAGTAGGCCTATCGACACTGGCACTGGCACCTGGCACCTGCACCAGCCAAGCACTCACAACTCGCTTGATGATCGCCGGTAAACACACGGAATATTTGCGATTAATGCCGTAAGGGATGAGAAGAACCTTCGGTGACAATGCTTAGGGTGACATCCGATATTCACCGATACACTGTGAAATTCCCGCTCCCACACTCCGAATATGTCCCCTCCAATAACACTTTAGATCAGGGAGGACACTCCACCACACCCACGCCGAACTGGCCGCCCTTCTACTACTACAACTACTAATGATAATAATAATATAATCAAGAGTAAAACATAATGCAAAAATTTAAATCTAAATATTTCAATTCCCTACCAAGAGGCCACACAGCACACCGGCATGAGGTAATAATACAAACCGTTATGATGTCTTCAGTTCGCGGTGAGAACATGTAGATAACAGGACGTAAAGCACTTGGTTTTGACGACTGATGACCCCGCTCATGGTCTATATTTTGTCTGTGGAGCTGTCATCGTCAGGTTTGTGTCTGTAAATAACCATAACTGTATAAGTAATAAAATTATTATTATTATTATTATTATTATTATTATTATTATTATTATTGTTGTTATTATTTTTATTATTATGATTATTATTATTATTATTATAATTATTATTATTATTATTGGCAGTAGTGAAGAAGTGGTTAATGACGGTAATTATGGAAACAAACTGTGTATGTTTAAAAATTATGTACTGTAGATGTTAAAAATAATGACTTAAAATTATTATTATTATTATTATTATTATTATTATTATTATTATTATTATTATTGTTGTTATTATTATTATTATTGTTGTTGTTATTATTATTATTATTATGATCATTATTATTATTATTATAATTATTATTATTATTATTATTATTATTATTATTATTATTATTATTATTGTTGTTATTATTAATATGATTATTATTATTATTATTATAATTATTATTATTATAATTATTATTATTATTATTGGCAGTAGTGAAGAAGTGGTTAATGACGGTAATTATGGAAACAAACTGTGTATGTTTTAAAATTATGTACTGTAGATGTTAAAAATAATGACTTAAAATTATTATTATGGCGGTAATGATAATGACATTGAAAATTAAAATAGTGCCCAACTCATATTGTTAATGAAGGTAGGATACTGATAACACACACACACACACACACACACTACTACTACTTCTTTGCTGTCACCTCGGAATCGAGTATGACGATCATCCAGCTATGATACAATGATATGAGTTGTTAGGGATGTCACCTACATTGGTGAATTATGAGGTGACTAAAGAGGCCGATACGGGACCGGCAGAGTCGTTCATATGAGTTGCACATGTGGAAGGCTACATCAAGTGCAGGAACGGCGGTGGCAGCATCTTTTTGGCGTTGGCGCTTGCGTCACGAGTGTCCGCCGTAAGTTTCTGTTCTTGGTATGAAATACAGTACGTTGGTTCTGATGGTGTGTGGTTGACTCGAGCAGTTTCGCTCATTACTTGGCCACACTGACCGAGTCATCATTAAGTATTAAATTTGTTTATTACTTTTTGTATTTATTGTATTATGTTTGATTGCATTAGGTTTGTATATAGGTTAGATAAGTGGAATTAATGTCAGTAGGGTAATTTTTATAAAGTTTATGTTTTGGCCAATTAGGATATGTTACGTCAGTATTTGGCGGTAGAGAGGTGATAAGAACATAAGAACATAAGAATGGAGGAAACTGCGGCGGGCCCATTGGCCCATACTGGGCAGTCCCGTTTACACCCAACCCCTATTGCTCATATAAGCATCCAACCTATGTTTGAAGCTATTCAGCGTATTCCAGTTAATGATGATATTTGGTAACTTATTCCATTCATCCACTACTCGGTTTCCAAACCAGTGTTTACCTATTTCACGCCGAAATCTAAATTTGTCTAATTTAAAACCATTGTTACGAGTTCCCTCCTGGTTGGATAGTTTGAGTACCTTTGTAATGTCCCCTTTGTTTAGCCCTGACTTCCACTTATACACCTCTATCAGGTCGCCCCTCGCTCTACGTCTCTCGAGGGAGTGCAAATTAAGATGCTTTAACCTGTCTCTATACTCAAGGCTCCTAAGGCCCGGGATTAGTCTTGTCATTCTCCTCTGAATTCTTTCCAGTGATTCTATATCCATTCTGTAATACTGTGACCAGAACTGAACTGAGTAATCCAGGTGTGGTCTCACAAGAGCAAGATACAGTTTTAGGATGACCTCGCTAGTCTTGTAACTAACACTCCTTTGTATGAACCCAAGTACTTTATTAGCCTTGTTACGAGCAAAAACACATTGTTTAGATCTTCCTGTAGTTTTGCCGAGTCCTCGTCAGATTTAATAACACATCCTATTTTAGTGTCATCAGCAAATTTACTTATGTTGCTGTCTATGCCGATATCTATGTCGTTTATGTATATAATGAATAATAATGGTCCAAGTACTGAGCCTTGGGGAACTCCACTTGTGACGTTGCTCCAATGGGACTTAGTGCAGTTAATGCTCACTCACTGTTTCCTGTCCTGTAACCACGCCCTAATCCATTTAAGGATGCTACCTTTGATGCCATGTGCTTCTACCTTTCTAATTAGTCTTTCGTGGGGGACTCTGTCTAAGGCTTCGCTAGAGTCGAGGTATGCCGTATCATAATTGTGCCCCTCGTCCATTGATTCGAAAACTGATGAAAAGAATGTTAATAGATTAGTTAGACAAGAACGTCCTCTTGTGAAGCCATGCTGGGAATCATTGATCAATCTGTGCTTCTCCAGGTGATTTCGAATAGAGTTTGAAATGATTGCTTCCAGTAATTTGCCTACTATTGATGTTAGACTGATTGGGCGGTAGTTAGAGGATAGTGATCTAGCCCCCTTCTTGAAAATCGGTATTACATTTGCTATCCTCCAGGATTCTGGTACTACACCTGTTTTTAAGGACATGTTAAACAACTTTGCTAAGGGCATACTAAGCTCTTCCTTACATTCCTTTAATACTCTGGCAAATATCTCATCGGGACCAGGTGACTTATTCCGCTTTAGTTTGTCTAATTGCTTACTAACATCGTTACTAGTCACTACTATCTCTCTTCATTTGTTTCCCTCACTATCTCTGAATAGAGTCGGTGCCTCGGGTATCATGTTTAAATTTTCGGTGGTGAAAACTGTTGAAAAATATTTATTCAAATTATTGCTCATTTCTCCGTCGTTATCAGTGAGCTCGCCGGAGTCTGACCGTATTGGTCCAATCTTTTCTCGTGTTTTAGTTTGGTACATTTGGTAGAATCCTTTGGGGTTTGTCTTTGCCTCCCTTGCTATCCTTACCTCATTATTCCTCTTTGCTTTCCTTATCTCGGTTTTAACCCTACTCGCCAATACCCTATAATAGTCCCGGAGGTGAATTTCGCCACGATTTATCCTTCTACCTATAGCCTTCCTTTGGCCAATGATGTTCTTTAAATAATTATTTATCCATTTAGGGTCATTGTTGTTTGATCTGAGTTTTTTGTATGGTATGTTCTGCCTTTGTGCATTAAGTAACTCACTATTTAAATTGTCGTGGAACTCGGCAATCTCAGATCTCGTTATCAGGTCGGTGTCATCTGTCAGGTTCACGGCCAAGCGCGACACCCCCTCTCTCAGCTGCCTCTTTAAACTGTCAAAGTTTGCCCTTCTGAAATCTGGTACTTTAGTGGAATTTTCCTTACGTCTGCCCTGAAAATCTAACTGGAATCGAATTTCTTTGTGATCGCTGTTTGCAAGTTCGTTCCCTACCTCGACATTGCTAATGAGGTTTTCTCTGTTTGACAAAACTAAATCCAATATATTATTACCCCGTGTGGGTTCGGTTATATGTTGACTTAGGAAACAGTCCTGGATCGTCTCGAGAAAATCCTCTGATTCTGAGTTTCCCGTAAGGTCGGTCCAATCTATTTGGCCAAGGTTAAAGTCGCCTACTATACAGACTTTGTTGTGTATGGAAGCCCTGCGCATTTCATCCCAGATAAGTCGCTCATTGACTCTGTCAAGATTGGGGGGTCTATATATTACTCCTGTGATTAATTTTTCCCGACCGTCGCTTAATTCTATCCAAATTGTTTCTGTATTCCTCTCAGTTTTTATTTCCTTATTTATTTCACACTTCAGATTATCCCTAACATAGATTGCTACTCCGCCTCCTTTCCTGGTCTGCCTATCGGTATGGAACAGTTTGTAACCCGCAATTTGGTATTCGACTGGTAATTCACGTGTGTCTAGGTTGATCCATGTTTCAGTGAATGCAATTATATCGATTTCTTCGGTACATACCAAGGCCCTAATATCATCCATTTTGTTTCTCATACTTCTACTGTTCGCGTAATATACATTTAAGTTAGTCGTGTTCTGAGTCCTTCCCTTACCGCGTTTAGTTTTAAACTCCCTGTCTAATTTAGTTTTGTCATCATTCCTAACACTATTTCCCTGTAATCTTTCGCCTTGTTTACCCGCTCCCACTGCAGTCTCCTCCACCCCCGTGCCCCTATGTTCTCTTAGCAGTTTAAAGACTTCGATATCTTTTGAACTGCCCCCTCTAGAGCCCCAGCCAGGGTTGCTACTCCATCCCTAGACAGGTGCACCCCATCCCTAGCATAAAGGTCCCTTCTGCCATAGAAGTTGTCCCAGTTGTCAATGAATGGGACTGATATTGACTTGCAATATCTGTCAAGACGGTCGTTGACACCAACTGCCCTTGACAACCATTCACTGCCAACTCTCCTTCTAGGCAGGACACCGCATATGATAGGGATCCCTCCCTTAGTCCTAATACGATCTATGGCTGCCTTGAACTTATCAAGAAGCTCCTCGCTCCTACACCGGCCAATATCATTGCCTCCTGCACTGAGGCAGATAATGGGTTTGTTCCCATTACCAGACAAGATATTGTCCATCCTGTCAATTATATCCCCCACCCCAGCTCCTGGCAAACACACCCTCATCCTATTTTTGTTTTTACCACAAAAGGCCCTGTCCATGTACCTTACCTGTGAGTCACCAACAATTAAAGTTTTTATACCTTCCTTGTCATCCCTGTCCCTGACTGTACTAACGTCCAATTCGTCTATCAAGGGACTGAACGGGTTGGTACACTTAGCTGTTGTTGTCGTTGTTGTCGTATCCTTGGTGTGCTTCTTCACCAACAGCTTGGTCTTCCCACTACTCACAACTTTCCACTCGCTTGAGTTTTCGTCAGATACTGGCTTTCCCTGTCCAGCCTCCCCTTTTAACCTCGCCAGCTCTTCCTTTAATTTCAGGTTCTCCAACGTGACCCTCTCAATTTCTTCCTTGGCCCTCGCCAATTCTTCCATGGACCACTCCAGTTTGGTCAACAAACTCACACAACCAAGACCGCACATAGCACTGGCCATATCTGATAATTATCCTTCGGGAGCTAACCCTGCCGTGAGCTTTCCCCTAGTGAGGTCAGTGACCGGCTGGTAGTCGGTAGTCAATCTCTACAGTGCCACACATCCGTCTTAAGTTAAGTAGTATACCCTCTCTCTGGTGTTTTGGGAGTTGGCATTTAACTATGGTGATTTGTTTTGCTTGATATTGATTTTGTGTTATCTTGTTGGACCTCCAGTCCTTCCTCAGCCACTTTCAAACATCTTGTCATATTATTATTGTTATTTATTTTATTTAATGTAAATATGTGGTGGTGGGAATAAGTTAATAAATGTTCTTATATTTTATTGACCTGTTAACTTGACCTTTGTTAGGAGAACTTGGATTTAATAATATAATAATAAATACTGATATATTTGAAAGACTTGAGTGATTTATGTTTATGTAACGATCTAACCTAGGGTTATAACATTTGTCTGCCTCGGTTTGCAGTTGGGCTAACTCGAACGTATTGACACCTTCTCGTGTGGTTATCCTCCAAGCGTTATGATGTGGAGTAATCGGCTCCCAGGTGAAGGGGTCGATTTGGCACTTTTTCAAGTTTGTCTTAAGACTATCTACAGTATATACCTTTTCAGTCTCCCGCCTGCGTTGCGTTTACTATTCGTTAGGTGACTGTAAAGTAGCTGCTTTGGCAGTCTACTGTCGTCCATGCAGGTAACATGGCCAGTCCAGCGTAGTTATTCATGGCTAATGGTAGCCTCGATGCTCCTATAGTTGGTGTCAGCAAGAATACTAGCATTTGTACTCTTGCCTTCCCAGCGAATTCGGAGGATGGAGAGTAGACTACGTTGGCAAAAGTTTTCAAGTGTCATATAGCAGAGTTGGGAAGACCCCTGCTCGATATACGTGTAACTTTGTAGATAATTTCAGCTCCCTACAGCTGAAGACACGGTTTCGGAGTCTGCCAAGGGCTTGAAATGCACACCTGATCCGATGCTGAATCTCTTCATCGATGTCGGCAGTGGTGGACAGGTGGGAGCCGAGATCCCGAAAATGGGTAACATCAGAGAGGGTAGTACCGTTAAGCTGGATGAATGGTGGAGGTGTGCCTGAACCAGGGGCAGGCTGAAAGAGAATCTGAGTCTTACGTACATTCACCTCACAAAACAATTACCCTCCTGCACCCCCACACACAACATCATGTACTAACATTTACCCCCACACACACCAACATGTACTAGCATTTACCCCCACACACAACAATATGTACTAGCATTTACCCCCACACACAACAATATGTACTACCATTCACCCCCACACACAACAACATGTACTAGCATTCACCCCAACACACAACATTATGTACTACCATTCACCCCCCACATGCAACAACAAGTATTAGCATTCACCCCCACACACAAAAACATGTACTAACATGCACCACACAAAACAACTACTAACATGTATCCCCACACACAACAACTACTAACATGCACCCCCCACACACAACAACTACTAACATGCACCCCCACAAACACAACAACTATTAACATGCACCTGCCAACACACAACAACTACTAACATGCACCTAACCAACACACAGCAATACTAGCATTCACCCCCATACACAACAACTTATAACATGCACCCCCACACACAACAACTACTAACATTCACCCCCACACACAACAACTACTAACATGCACTTACCAACACACAACAACTACTAACATTCACCCCCTCACACAACAACTACTAACATTGATGCCCACACACAACAACTACTAACATTCACCCCCACACACAATAACTACTAACATGCACCTACCAACACACAACTACTACTAACATTCATCCCCACACACAACAACTACTAACATTGATGCCCACACACAACTACTACTAACATTCATCCCCACACACAATAACTACTAACATGTACTTACCAACATACAACAACTACTAACATTCACACCCACACACAACAACTACTACTAACATTCACTCCCACACACAAAAACTACTAACATTTACCCTGTAATGATTGTTTATCAGACCACAGCCCAGAGAATTACAACACATATAGCAGCGAGTACTGTACATGCCTCGTGGTACCCCCACCTACTAAGATGACACACCCTGGGTCAGGACTCAAGGGACCTGACCTCGTCCACTAATTACTTGAGTTAGCAGGTGACTTGACCAAACCACACCTAGCCAAGACACACCCAGGCATGACCACGCACATGGGCAAACACAGCTGTCTAGATCTAACCAGTTTAGTGTTAATTGACAGAGATCAATCACCGGCTGGTTCATCCTCCATATAAAGGCCCTGCAGTCCCGTCCACGGCCTCATTCGCCTCATTCAGATTCTAGCATTCTGTCTCTCTCATTCGGGTCTTCATTCTGTTCATTCACCCAGAGTCAGGCCCGACCCCTCAGTGTACTGCGCACATCATTGTCATTCCTAAAAATCCCATTTAATTCATATTACGCTATATAACATTCAAATGCACCGCGCTTGTAGAACCTCAGAAAACGGGAAACATTGATAAAGGACGACTCACCTACTCAATGTTCCTAGACCATGTGTTGTATTGTACCCAGGTACAGTTATATCATATTAAGTGTTTGTATTCATAGCATTAAGGAGAACTCAGGGTATGCATAAGATGAATGTTAAAGTCCAGTTGAGCCGGACTAGTGTACTGTAAGACTAAGTGTGGATCAGGGTTTGAAGGTCATACTATTTACGTCTGTGAGCGTGTAGCGAACATAACTTCCACAAATATCATATGAAAATACATGAAAACAATGATCTGGCAAAAGGATAAATGTATCAGAACTATGTGAGGTGTTAGAAGTGATCCAGAAACTATATTTGAAAGGAAATATCTTGTATGCGTCGGTATGAACTTAATACACCTCGTATCCTCACGTGACATATACCCACGACAGGTACAGTGATCAGAGAATCTTATGTCTGTATTCAAATAGTGCAATGTGTGAGAGGAGTATCCCTCATTACAGTTTTAAGTGAAGTTGATACACCCCCGCCATGAACATTCAGCCTTTGTTTCAAGGCGCGTCATGTACCCGCCTCGGATGCCACGTTGATATTATAACCCCATGAATTTACCCGAGAACTAGCAAACCAAGACCTTACCTTAGTGTGTAATTTAGGATTAAAATATGTGTTTATAAGGCATGAGTGACAATATACCGAAAAGTGTTCAGGTGAGAACCATAAGAAATAAAAGTGAAAATTAAAGATTGGAAACTGTAGGCCTAAGTGATGAGGAGAGGCGGGGCAATGCCCTCAGTCTTCCTCGTTCTACCGTCACCTCAGGTCAGTGTCCTAGCGGGCTATATCCCGCCCTATAATTAAGATTTATAAATAGAAGTTATTACAGTTTAAAGCTTTGCAGGATATACAAGTGTAATAGGAATGTGTTAAGGGGTGGGATAACCGCCCGTCAGGCATTATTTGTCAGTCTTCCTCGTTCTACCGTCACCTCAGGTTCCATGCTGTCGGAGTACCTTGCCGCCCGGCCGCCATTATCCCTTTGAGCGTCACAACAGGTGGTGACTACTCCTCTCTATGCCAATCCACTGTGAACCTGTGGATTTCCAGTGCACCACTCCAAATGAATAGTCACAAATGAGGAGACCGTGAGAAACTCTGCGGTCGTCACTTGGAGCGACCTATAATACCAGGCGTAGAAATAGTGCTGGTATGTCTCTAGGTGAAGCCCTCGTCTTTACCCACCGAGGGCGGTGTGCGAACGAGGTGCCTGTTGTGTATACCTAAAAGTCACAAGGAGTCCCATACTTGCAGGTATGGAGTGTAACATGTGTGTTGAGATGGTGCTACTATGTATGATAACCGACGGTGCTATATTCCATACTGGTGGAGCAGTCTGATGTGTTAAGGGATAGTGTAAGAAGGAATGACCGAGGTAAGGTGGTCACAGATTGTTATGCAATAAGTAGGTGGATGACACGCCATCAATGTAAGAGTCTGGGGCCCATCTGGGTAACCACATTTCCGTTGTTCTTCTGAGGAAGGCCAATTCATGTATATGTTTTTACCAGTATGTTTTATAAGGAATAAATCAATTAAGACATGTTATGGTTTCACCCTTCTTTACCCTTATCGATCTGGTCAATGGAAAACCTAACCCAATGCCTAGTCCACTGTGCACGCTACCTAACGAGCTACATGCTGTCCAGAGGGGGTCTGGTGGCAGCGACCCTTAGAAATTAAGATTAGAGTTAGTGACCCCAGAATCTGGCAGTATATCAGGTCGGGAGGGAGATCTCCCAACCAGACCCCGGCGTCACCAGCTAAGCAGTCTCCCATAGGAGACAGTCCAGAAACACCTGCTGGGCCTCCCTCAGGTCACGTGAGTCTTTGTCAGAGCTATCCATAGGGTGAGTTACTTACGTGGGAAGTGTATTCAATTCATGTTTGTGTCCGAGAGTCAGTGTCTAGTAACGTAGATATGATGTTCTAGTAACTTCGATAGAAGGGATTATTAATATGTACATGCCATTGTCGTAATTAATAAATAGTTGTATTGAAGCGGTGTTTGAGAAGTTGTCCCTTAAGAAGACAATATAAGAGTTAATAACTAACAGGCCACACTACCAAACTTCCTCTCTTTACATTCCTCCTACTACATATTCTATCTATACTCTCTACCCCTAAAACCAGCCATTACAACCCCGACACACAACAACTACTAACATGCACTTACCAACACAAAACAACTACTAACATTTACCCCCACACACAACTACTAACATTCACCTCCACACACAACAACTACTAACATTCATCCCAACACTAAACAACTTCTAGCATTCACCCCGACACACAACAACTACTAACATGCACTTACCAACACACAACAACTACTAACATTCACCCCCACACACAACAACTACTAACATTCACCTCCACACACAACAACTACTAACATTCACCCCCACACACAACAACTACTAACATTCACCCCCACACACAACAACTACTAACATTCACCTCCACACACAACAACTACTAACATTCACCCCCACACACAACAACTACTAACATGCACTCCCTCACACAACAACTACTAACATTCACCCCCACACACAACTACTAACATTCACCCCCACACACAACAACTACTCACATTCACCCCCACACACAACAACTACTAACATGCACTCCCTCACACAACAACTACTAACATGCACCAACCAACACACAACAACTACTAACATTCACCCCCACACACAACAACTACTAACATTCACCCCCACACACAACAACTACTAACATTCACCCCCCACACACAACAACTACTAACATTCACCCCCACACACAACAAATACTAACATGCACTCCCTCACACAACAACTACTAACATACACCAACCAACACACAACAACTACTAACATTCACCAACCAACACACACACGAGTGTACGACAAAAGATCCCTAGGACATTATTTTTGTTCTCTATTATATATAGTTTATGAACACGTCTCTGACATGAAAAATATTACACTTATTGTATCATAAGATTGCAATACCTAACCTAACCTAACTTAACCTAACCTAACCTAACCTAACCTAACCTCACCTAACCTAACCTAACCTAACGTATTTTGCACTTTAACTGAGGTGCTTTTGTCCTACTTTGTACTTTAGCTGAGGGTTTTTTGTCCAGGAAGTTTTTTCCAGGGGGCTTTTGTCCACGGTGCTTTTGTCAGAAGGTCTTTTGTCCTCGGGAGCTTTTGTCCGGATCCCCCCCCCCCCCCCCTACTCACACACATCACCAATCATGCACCATGTAGTATGTACTAGGGGTACTGGTAGGAGTGGTGATGGTGGTAGTATTGGTAGGGGTGGTGATGGTGGTAGTAGGAGTGGTAATGGTGGTAGTACTGGTAGGGGTGGGGATGATGGTAGTATTGGTAGGGGTGGTGATGGTGGTAGCACTGGTAGGGGTGGTGATGGTGATAGTATTGGTAGGGGTGGTGATGGTGGTAGTACTGGTAGGGGTGGGGATGATGGTAGTATTGGTAGGGGTGGTGATGGTGATAGTATTGGTAGGGGTGGTGATGGTGGTAGTACTGGTAGGGGTGGTGATGATGGTAGTAGGAGTGGTGATGGTGGTAGTACTGGTAGGGGTGGGGATGATGGTAGTATTGGTAGGGGTGGTGATGATGGTAGTATTGGTAGGGGTGGTGATGGTGGTAGTAGGAGTGGTAATGGTGGTAGTACTGGTAGGGGTGGGGATGATGGAAGCATTGGTAGGGGTGGTGATGGTGGTAGCACTGGTAGGGGTGGTGATGGTGATAGTATTGGTAGGGGTGGTGATGGTGGTAGTACTGGTAGGGGTGGGGATGATTGTAGTATTGGTAGGGGTGGTGATGGTGGTAGTACTGGTAGGGGTGGTGATGATGGTAGTAGGAGTGGTGATGGTGGTAGTACTGGTAGGGGTGGGGATGATGGTAGTATTGGTAGGGGTGGTGATGATGGTAGTATTGGTAGGGGTGGTGATGGTGATAGTATTGGTAGGGGTGGGGATGATGGTAGTAGGAGTGGTGATGGTGGTAGTACTGGTAGGGGTGGGGATGATGGTAGTACTGGTAGGGGTGGTGATCCTAGATGTCGGTTCTGCTCACGTGGTCATTTCTCCTCCCTCTTTGCACTAGAAAATCAGGGACTACCCACCCTATCGGTGGTAATGTGGGCCTTATAGTTGATCCCAATTGCTGCAACTGTCACGGTCGACAGAACGCTGTCTCACGGCACTGCCCTAAACGTCCATCTGTACCAGGAGAAAAACACCCCTGGTGGTGATGGTGGTAGTACTGGTTGGGATGGTGATAGTAGTATTGATAGGGGTGGTAGTACTGGTAGGGGTGGTGTTGGTAGTAGTGGTAAGGAAGGTCTTATACACCAGGTCGGCCAGATAGTATTCTGTGCGTGACCTCACGTGAGCCCCAGAGAGACAGTGAGCCGCCACACTAACACAAGTCTGTTTAAACAACAGTACTCTTTTTCCTTGGTTACTTTTATTTCACATTTCCCCTTTGGAAATAAAAGAATATTAATAGTTTCTAGTTTGAAAGGTGTTTAATAATACCAGTATTGTACAATACTGTACATCTGCAGAATAAGACAAGAACATAAGAATGGAGGAAACTACAGCTGTCCTATTGGCTTATACTAGGAAGCCCCATTTACACCCAACCCCTATCGCTCATATATCCGTCCAACCCATATTTGAAATTACCCACCGTGTTCGAGTTAAGATAAAATTTGGTAAATTGTTCCACTCATCCACTACTCTACAGTATTTCCAAACCAGTGTTTCCATATCTCCCACTTAAATTTAAATTTGCTTAATTTAAAACCATTGCTACGAGTTCACTCCTGGTTGGATAGTTTGAGTAACTTTGTTATATCAACTTTGTTTAACCCTGACTTCCATTAATACACGCCCCTCACTCTCCCTCTCTCAAGGGAGTGCAAATTAAGATGCTTTAATCTGCCTCTGTACTCAAGGTTCCTAATGCCCGGGATTAGTATTGTCATTCTCCTATGAATTCTTTCTATCGATTCTATATCCACTCTGTCGTACCGTGACCAGAACTGAACAGCGTAATCCAAATTAAGTGACCGTTACACCCAGAGGACTAATGCTATTATGTAGCGGAAATGACAATAGAGTACGTTAAATTAGACAAGAGTTCGCGGCTTCATCATGACCTAACACCAAGTATACATTGTTCCTCTGTGATGTCGCTATCATGACAGCCTTACCTGAGTCTTCTAGCCAGGCCCAGGCACGAGTTGGTGCTCTTGTCCACAAAGGGAAATTGTCAATGGTGCCGTCTTACTACAAGTTGGTGTTGTGGGAACGTTACTGGCTTTGCATGTTTTCCCTACATTCGTTTATACAGTCAAGTCAAAACCATTAACCTGACCCAGGAGTGGTGTGTGTGTGTGTGTGTGTGTAATAATAATAATACTATAATAATAATTAGCGGTTTATTGAAAGAGCATGGCAGCCAAAAGGCTGAAATTATACAGTTACGTAATTGGGGAGATCTAACTACAGGGCATTTAAACATAACAACAGTGCAGAAATAAGATTGGCTGAAAGTGAATATATTGGTTGACTACGAGTTGTTGATAATTTTTACAATGGTTGGGACTGGGCTGTTCTTAGAGCGATCAGTACGTGATCCTTTAGGCTGGATGCGGTTGTGGTGTCGAACGGTAGTTCGCGGACGAGGGATCGTGGGTGGAAGCAAGAGCCGGTCTTGAGGATGGTGCAGAAGCTTCTCCCCAAATTTGCAAATGAAGTGTGTGTGTGTGTGTGTGTGTGTGTGTCTGTGCGTGACCGATTGACCACATTGGACAAAATCACAAGCCACATACAAGTGCCGGATAGCACAGTCTAGCAAGCAGCAGCCCTGAGTTTTATTTTATTGATTTTTTAGTGTTTTTAACACAGTAGGTAAGCCAGTGTACGAGTAATCGTGAGATAATTTCACAACCAGTCATCTCCTATGAATAGTGTTCATAATTGGTTTTTTTATACATTAATAATTACAGAGAGCTAGGTTTTATGTCTCATGTGATACCACTTGTATGGAAGCTAACTACTAGTATTTACCTACGATGTTAATTGTATTTAAATCTTGTTGATGACTAACTTAGCTCGTGATGGTGGAGTTGGTGGCAGTGAATAATATCTTCTCTACACCCCTTGAACGTAACACAACACGGTCAAGATCGGCTCACGTGACGTCATAGACCTGACAAGTGTTGGAGGGGACCTACTTGCTGGCCGACCTGGTGTATAATTCTATCGTTGGTGGTAACCAAACGGAAGAGCAGTTAGTGGGCGATAAGGCAATTTTTAAACTCCAGCACCAAATAATTATGTACAAAATAATAAAAGTTATTACTAATGCTGCTTCTTCTTTTATCATTATTGTTATCAATACTAAAACACCATCTTTATTACCATGAATTCCTCGCTATGCTTCATATTAACGTTGTAACCTTAGCAGAATATCACTAAGTATTTTACAATACTAATTACAGCATTCAGGAGAAAAACATGAATGAAGGGATCACCTGATGATTCACCCTCTCAAGCTTTTTACAACGGATGATCAGATATCCTAACGCTACCTGGAAGTTAAATTAGGTTTGGTTAGGGTGGTTAGGTTAGATTAAATCAGGATAGACGACGTTAGCTTAGATTAGGTTGGATTAAGTTATTGTACCTGTAGGTTAGGTTAGGGTTGTTAATCTTAAGGTAAAATAAAGGTGGGGACGAATCTCCAGGTGACGTGAATAAGATTACTTTATTTCAAGACATCGTTTGTTTATATTCATTAAAAACAAATCACAACGTTATAACATAAAATCAACAGTAAAGACATCATACTAAAATCTTAAGTGCCTCTAGAATCATAAAGTTCATAAATATTGATATAAATCTTAAAATACTGCAAGTAATGCACTGTTAAGGAGCTTACTGTGTATGCGTGGGAAGACCTCAACCTTTATTATGCGTTCTCAGGATCTCTCTAGTTTTGTGGTTGAAAGACTCATGCTGTCTCCTCTTCCCCCTCCTGCACCTGCTGTTGACTGATCTCAGATAAACTTGTCTCGAGTCATGCGTATCCAGTGTGAGGAGCTGCTAAAGGTGTGTACCTTCCCCACCGTTTCTGTTTACAACGCCATCTCCATCATTTGTTGTAACACAGCCTTGAGTAAAACTTGACATAGATTTTGACCGGATGAGGGGGAGAACTAGGAGGAAGAGGAGGCAGGTTACACTCAGCGACGTTGAAAACTCAGCTGTTGTTGAAGTTACTGTTCAATTGCGTTACTGTACAATACTTCCATAACTAAGGTCTTTTAAAAGTCTATATACTCGGTTAAGTCTCCGCATCGTCGTCATCGTTGTCAGAGGAGGAGGAGGAACAAGGCAGGCGATAAAAGACGTGTCAGTGACCCATCACAGGCTATCCTGAAAAAAGTAATTTGAATTAGGATCACAGTTAACCGAGCTGTGGCCAGCCGATATATCAGCACCCTGTCTTCATATCCGACCACCTTTCGACCACATTTGAATCTCAACCCTTCCTCTTTGGTTATATCATCGTGTAAACGACTACTCATTAGAATCATCCGAATTATCAACAAGGTAATCAAAGATGACGTACCAGCCGGGCTATTGATACTGGAAAGGGAAACCCCCTTGCTCGTGACGTCATTTCACTGTTGGCTTGCATTTAGATTTTTTTTTTAATTATCATCCTCGAAGTCATTTTTTTGAGAAACGGGACGCCATAGAAAAAAAACAGAAAAAGAAAAAAGCTACAGTAAAAAGTCCCACCCTTCTAGGATGCTTCATCTCAGAGTTATCGCAAAAAGGGTGAACTTTGAACTTTCAATGACCTCGATCTTAACCTCTCGAAAAAACTTTACGTTTGCTGTATCTCAAACACAGGACAGGGGCGCCGGTTGGTAGAACGGTACCGCTCTTTCCTCGCAGCGAGATGTCACGGGTTCGATTCCCGGGCCGGTGGAAAAGTTGTTTGGACATACTTCCTAGCCCCAATTGGTCTTTGTTCACCTAGCAGAAGAGTAGGTACCTGGTGTAAATCGAAAGTTGCGAATTCGTCTTCAGGGAGAGTTGTTGGAGCTTCAAATAACTTGCTTAGACATAAACCATTGACTCTTCAGGCTTCTACGCCCTTGACTCTTCAGGCTTTTATGCCCTTGACTCTTCAGGCTTCTACGCCCTTAACTCATGAGACATAAAGGCAAGCATAACCTTAGCATGCCTCCCTGTTGGGCACTGTAAACGCTTAACAAAATAGAAAAAAACAAAATAACACAGGACATCCACATTGTTTGGTCTACTTACTGTAGTGCAGATATGGTTGCGATATACTGTACTCTATTACATTATTGTCAATGGTGTGGAAACACAAACACAGACAGAATCATTCCAGTTCCTCGCAAACCCGTAACAACCCCTCATGTCACCCCACAGGCCCCTGGGTCACACCCCAAGCACTAGTGGGTCACCCCCCAGGCCCCCTTAGATCACCCCCAGGCCCCCTAGGTCACCCCCAGGTTCCCCTAGATCACCCCCAGGCCCTAAAGGTCACCCCCAGGCCCCCCTAGGACACCTCCCAGGCACCCATAAGTCACCCCCAGCCCCCCTAGGTCACCCCCATGTCCCCAAGTCACACCCCAGGCACCCGTAGATCACCCCCAGGCCCCCTAGGTCACACCCCAGGCACCTGTAGGTCATCCCACAGACCCCCCTAGGGTACACCCCTTTTATACATAGGTCACTCCCAGGCCTGTTAGATCACCCCCAGCCCCCCTCCCCCCCCCCAGGTCACACCCCTAGCCCCCCTAGGTCACCCCCAGGTCACACCCCAGGCACCCGTAAGTCACCCCCAGCCCCTTTAGCTCACCTCAGGCCCCCCATAGTTCACCCTAGGTCACCCCCAGGTCACACCCTAGGCACCCCATAGGTCACCCCCAGGTCACACCCCAGGAAACCATAGGTTACCCCCTAGGTCACACCCCAGACACCCATAGTTCACCCCCAGGCCCCCTAGGTCACTCCCCAGGCCCCCCCTACGTCACCCCAAGGCCCCCTAGGTTACCCTCAGGCACATGCAACTTACGCCTTATAAGCAGAACTAACTTGACATATCACTTACCGGCTGACCAATCTGAGAGACTAGGTGCAGAACCTTGTCTTTTAATAAAACAATAATAATCTGACGTATCTGAAATTATTTAAATTCTTTTTTAATCACCTGGTTAACTACACTACTATCCTTAATGAGGTTCCTGCTGAGAGAGAGAGAGAGAGAGAGAGAGAGAGAGAGAGAGAGAGAGAGAGAGAGAGAGAGGGGGGATGGGTGATGGGGGGGTTGCAGACTCAAGCACGACTATCTGTGTGCTGGATGTTGTCTCAGGTGAGACTAATTGGTTCAGGTAACACTAATTAACACGGGGTTTTCCTGTCTGCAGAATGTTAATCAGAGCAGTGTACAGTCACGCAGGGGTAGCCAAAACGCGGCCCTCATGCGGCTGAATTCCTTTGTATTTTGTATTTGTAAACTGAGAGGCTACTGGATTAAAACATAAGTTAAATATACAAGGTGAGAATAAATATTTACGGATTTAAATCTTAATTTTAATGCTAGAATGTAGTCAGATGTCGCCCATCAGTACTGAGTCAGGTCAGTAAATTTCATGTCAGGGATTACGGAGGAAAGTCGGATGGAGGGGCAGGGCAGGGGACCCAGCCTCACGTCCTGACCTGACGCATTAACGCAGTGTAACACAGGATGTTAAAGTGTCCAGATTTAACCGGTACGCTCCGGATACAAGTAGTGTTCATAAAAATAAGTTGCTTTTAAATTCTGTTAAATTTATTTGATAGCAGTGTCTGAAAATTCTGTGAAGGGAGATGGTATCATCAAATTGTAGGACTCGAAAGTATGAAGATGAAAACATAAATTTAAGCCAGAGTGGGTTGATGATTTTATATTCGCCATTAAAGGAGGAAAACCTTTGTGCCTTATCTGCAATGTGTCACTCGCTTAGGCCAGAAAGTCACCGAGTGCACATCTGTGACCAAAATATGGACAGAAGAAATAAACAGAGTGAACTGTATGTACCTTCTGACACTCTATTTTCTCAATTAACCATTATGAGAGACGTATTTAAGGCTGTACATGGGGACAATCTTCAAGAGGGGAAAGACTGTTTCAAAGCAATTGTCTGAGCTAGAGAGTTGATGTACCCCATGATGCTTTACCCTTCTTTGCCAAAATATCTGTGCTCCTTAAACTGAACATTAGTATTAGCATAAATAAGAAAACAAGTAAAAACTGCAGAAGTGAAAGTAGAAAATTTATGAAAATATCAAAATGATAGTAGGAAAAACAGATTGCCTTGGGTTACAGTTGATGTAAACCATATATGTTATTTATGTATAACCTATGTGTGGAAATAAAATATAAATTACACTGAAATGAGCATATGAATTTCAGGAAATTAGTAAGAATATTCAAATAATGCCAACTGTCCTTCCCTCCATAATGAAGGGACGAAAGTGGCCAGACCCTTTATGATACGTAAAGATAGACAGACTAGTAGAGAGAGAGAGACAGACTAGTGGAGAGAGAGAGACAGACTAGTGGAGAGAGAGAGACAGACCAGTGGAGAGAGAGAGACAGACTAGTGGAGAGAGAGAGACAGACTAGTGGAGAGAGAGAGACAGACTAGTGGAGAGAGAGAGACAGACTAGTGGAGAGAGAGAGACAGACTAGTGGAGAGAGAGAGACAGACCAGTGGAGAGAGAGAGACAGACTAGTGGAGAGAGAGAGACAGACTAGTGGAGAGAGAGAGACAGACCAGTGGAGAGAGAGACAGACAGAGAGAAAGTGAGCGGCCAGCCATCTATAGTTCACGTGACGTCACTGCGCAGAACAAGATTTTTTTTAGATTGCCCCTGAGGGGGCTAGTTTATTGGGCACCCCCTTACATCCTGTGCAAGGTGAAGCGCAGAAGCGTTTACAGCGCCCATCTGGGAAGCATGCGTAGTTCATGCTTGCCTTTATGACTCACGCATTAAGGGCATAAAAGCCTGAAGGGTCATGGGTTTTGTCAGCAAGTTACATAAAGTGACAGAATGATGAGTGTGTGGAGGAAAATTCCCAGTACAATTTATCTGTTTGGCAAAGTGTAGCAGGTCACTAATAATGTCAAGTGCCAGACCTGTCACTAGGAGGAGGGATATCTGGTCAGGGAGGGAAGAGGTGTTGGTAACGGCTGGGGACCTGTAGGAGGAGGTCATAGGGCAAGTGAGGATGTAGTGAGAGAGGGTGTGAGAGTCGGGTTGACCACAAAGCTTACAAATAGTGTGGCCAGGATCAGGGTTGCCATTGTACTAGGCGTGGCGAAGTACACTAGGGGTGGAGGTGATATGGTGTGGTGGGACAGGTACAGTAGGGGTGGAGGGAGGCACATCAGCATTGACAATATTGAGGGACACACCTTTTAGTGTGATTGTAAAGGCGTGTGCGTCGAAATGCCGGTGGGGTACGGGTAGCCGGGGGTGGTGTCCTCAGGTCCAATAGGTAGCCCTGGTGGAGACAGCATAGGTTGAGGCACCATGTGTCGTGAAGATGAGGCAGGACTTCGCTCGGGGGTAGCAAGACACACCAGGGCAGGCCAGGTAGGCGCTACACCAGTAGTTAAGGCCGCCGGCGGTGGAGTAATCCGTGAGCAGTGGGGGCTCACAGGGGGACTACCAGCTTTTGTCAACCCAGAAGAGAGGAGTGACTGGGTGGCAACAGAGGGCAGGAGTAGGTCGGAGATGGTGGAACAGAGTGTAAAGAAGAGTTTTTCAGTACGGTTGGTAAATTTTTGGAAGAGGGATATGGTCTGTGTCATGTCACTGGAGAGGGTTGTGGGGGGGCACCGATGGGAGCACAAGGCCTGGCAGTGTCAGAGTAGAGACGGGGAGGAGGCACAATAGTAGTTGAGTTAGGAGACGGCCGGGACTGCTGTGTTGCAGCCAGGTGAGGCCAGACAGGGGCCGGTGTTGTTGAAGAAGGCGTTGCTGGAGACAGAGGGGACGCAGAGGGAGGAGGCCCGGTAGACTGGAGGGGGGGGGGGGGCGTTGTGGTAGACGCCACCTTCGGGGAGGCTTTTCCCGTGGGACAGACGGGCGATTGGAGCATTGCCGTGAGTCACCAGTGTGCCAGCCGCCACAGTTACAACATCTGGGATCAACCACATAGCCCTCACCACCCCTATTAAGGTGGTCTTCGATTTTCTGGGCACAGGTTACGTGAACAGAAGTGACATTTGGGACGATCACGTCAGCAGCAGGCAGTGAAGGTGTGACCCCAATGAGAACAGATAACACAAAATGCAGGCCCAAGATGATAGGGTTCTGCATAAAGTGGAGGGAGGATTGGGTGGGCCTCCACAGTGGTTGGGCATTCCCTTCCCTTCCACTTGACAATGGCAGCAGCTTGTGGGGTGTTCCCCCGGTAATGTCGACGTATACTGAGTATACTAGAATTAAAGTCACAGGCATCTTCGATGTCAGCGTATAGGGGGAATTGTTTTACTAGGATGTGGCAACATTCATCAGCTTCTACTGGGGGGGGGGGGGGGGGGGGGCACCAGGACAACCCTGTCAAACCTAACAGTACTAAGTTTTCATAGACCTCAAGAATCTGACATTTGATAAAGTTCCGGTTCTTACCTTGTCGGAATTGAATGTTGAGACCGTGTTGTCTGCAGTACTTCATCATCCAATTAAAGCGTTCCTCTACAGTTTTCAGAGAGTCCTTGGGGAAGTGCAGATTCATCTTACTTCTTTGGTTGGCAGAGGGCAGGGTGATAGGGTCCGTGGCATTGGTGTTTCCACTCCGGCTTGTGTTTCCCATAGAAACATTACCGTCACTGTCATAATCACTAGGGTCTACTCTTGAAGGGTGTTGGATTCAGTATGACCAGGCGAGTTGGCCATCGGTATCAGAGATTTTTGCTTTCATGAGAGAGCCTGTTCTGGGACGTTTATGTTGACCCCCCATGCTGGCAAAAACTTGCCTGTTGAGGGGACCTTTGTGGGACGATCGGAAAGTCACACCACGACTACGCAGAGGAAGAGAAAACTAGACCGCTGTCCGGCCGACCTCTCTACTTTGACCTCTACATTGACCTTGAGCAAGTATGGCCACCCCTGAGTGTGTCGTATGTGTTTCTCTGACCGGTAAGGCTGGCATTAGTCGGTACGGTACGGTACGGTTGATATTTAGTCAGAATGTACGGTACGGAATTAAGATACGATATTTTCCTTGAAGTACTGTACGGTACGATTTAGGTACGGAAAAATGAGCAAAATTCCGTACCGTACCGTACCCCAGGCTTAAAAACATGATCATGCAATTATTAACCCTTTGAGGATTGTGACGCATTTTGACAGTTTATTCTGGCTATCATTAGACACTTTTATGCAGCTTAGGAAGGATTTATGGGAATAAACAGTATAGACTAGCTGAATTAGCCATCTGTCTATTGTCTTTCATATACCCTTCCTAAATTGAATAAAATCATCTAATAATAGTCAGAAAAGAGAAAAGAAATGTGTCATCGATCTTCAAAGGGTTAATGCGTTGGTGGCTTCAGTGAGTGCACTTATGTGATCAGTACCGTCTGCCAGGCGCCAGTTGGTAATCTGGTACTGCCAGTACTGATCACGTTGCGTCACGCGAACTATTCACGTATAACTTGAGAGTTGAGAGTAGTGTCTCCAACTCTCCACACTCCACAGTCACTCCTTCCATTGCCGTCGGGAGCAGTCATCCGAGGCAGACAGGGGCACTTTATCTAATATTGCACCTTAGTGGTAAGATGACACATATTTTTGCTTCATTGTAAATTAGGTAGACTAAGAAATAAAATTCCGTAATAAGGCAACAATTTTATGTGGGCACATTTACAGCTATAGTCGCTTCGTAAATGTTCCCTTTCAAATCCACACATGTACTCTAATAAATTGTTCACAAATAGAGAATTATTTTGATGTAAATATATTTTGCTGATGGTGCGATAAAAGTACGAAATTACGGTACCGTATTTTAACCAGGTACGGAGTACGGAAAAATATTCCGTACCGTACCGTAATCCCAGCCTTGCTGACGGTGGTGTATAATGTTCACCTCTCTATCTCTCCTTATCTTATTTTTTCTCTTTTTATCGTACTCCCCCCCCCCCTCTCTCTCTCTCTCTCTCTCTCATATCTTTATCTTTATTTGTTTAGCTTTCCATTACTCTGTTTTCTCTCTCATTCTTTTTCTTCTTTTTATTTACGTTTTGTTGTTCTTTCTCATTTCCTCTCTTTATCCTTTACTTTCTCTGTGTTTGTCTTTCCTTCTCCCCCTAATATTAAAACATAGAGAGAGAGAGAGAGAGAGACACGTGTGTGGGTGTGTCCTAGTTTCTTTGCATGAAGGTTACTTGTATGAATGTGTTCCAAATTGTGTTTATGAGTGAAATGCATACAAGAGTCTATCAGTGCGTTTCTTGGCGGTTTTGTGTGTGTGTGGATGTGTGTGTAACCGGGCACTCTTCGGTAACTACAGTACAGTATATACAATTATGTGAAACGTGCGTGGGTGTTAATGATGTTTCAGTTGAGACAGTGGTAGGAATGACTACCACCACCATTTACAATTCTTTAAGTGAATTTCTCAGCCGTGAGCAGTTCCCACAGTCACTGCGATGATCTTGTGTAAAATTTCAACGTACAATTTGTATATATTTTTCCAATACTCCTGTAATTCAGTTTCCACTTGCAGTTTTTATTTATATCTGTAAAACTGAATAATTATTTCTTTATTTATCCTTATATTTTTTTCTTGCGATTTGTAATTTTGATAATTAAAAAAAAATAGAACGGCAATAATTGTTTTCCAATTAAATAAAAATCTAATTCAAATGGACCATAATACGTCTACAGTAATATAGTATACTCGTATTTCTTTTATGCACAAAATCT
The DNA here is from genome assembly GCA_958450375.1 of Homarus gammarus. Lineage (NCBI taxonomy): Eukaryota > Metazoa > Arthropoda > Malacostraca > Decapoda > Nephropidae > Homarus > Homarus gammarus. The sequence continues at coordinate 288,357 of CAUDMG010000238.1, forward strand.
TTATTATAAAACAACTTTTATTATATATGTAAATTTCTCATTATCAATATATAATTGATTATAAAATGTTGTCAGCGTAAGTCAAATATGAAAAGTTGGCAATAAATTCACTCACTAATAATAATAATAATAATAATAATAATAATAATAATGGAAAAAAAATAATGATAATAACAATAATAATAATAATAATAATAATAATAATGAAAAAAAAATAATAATAATAAAGAACCATAAAGAAATACAAAAAACTATAAAAGATCAATAGTGAGAAACGATATATGTATGTTGTGTTCTCAAAGTAAGAGAAATAAATGAGTCCCTGCAGTTGTGTGTAAATGTGGCAGCAAGTCAGATCAGCAACCTGGGACATGGTCACAATTTTCGTTGTGCCATATAGCAGCAGGGTCCACCATTAGACAACACATTTTGCTTCCAATATCTTCCCAGGCGGTAGTACATCCCTGTTTGATAGCTGCCTACTCCCTACAACACACCGAGATGAGTTAGAAATTTCTCCTGCGTGATCGGGAAATTTATTACTGAATTCTGTTTTATCATAAAACATTGAAAACTTGATTTATTTTCTCATGGGTGACCTGGGAGTTTGTCTACGATTAGCTACCTTCTAATGGGTGACCTGGGAGTTTGTCTACGATTAGCTACCTTCTAATGGGTGACCTGGGAGTGTGTCTACGATTAGCTACCTTCTCGTGGGTCACCTGGAAGTGTGTCTACGATTATTTACCTTCTCGTGGGTGACCTGGGAGTTTGTCTACGATTATTTACCTTCTCGTGGGTGACCTGGAAGTGTGTCTACGATTATTTACCTTCTCGTGGGTGACCTGGGAGTGTGTCTACGATTATTTACCTTCTCACCTGAGAGTATCCGCAACGTCTCGTAACTCAGCCTCTAATGGTCCCTTGAGTGACTCCCACATTATATTTCTTTCCCATAATGAAGGGCGTTGAACCGCTGCCTCAGGTGTCGATATAACACACTAGAGATGACGCCTAAAATTACAGAATAAATTGCAGAGCCGTTACCTTTCTAACTGTGTTGACTGTTTCACTGTTAGAGGAATATGAACGATAAATGTTGAGATTCCAGAATATGATTTTTAGTAAATCTGAAGACAATTTTTGTTTATGACAAGTTGAATATCACCTAAACCGGCAATTGCATTCTCTTGGCAACCACTGGAGAGCACAACTACAGTATGTCTTACTTCAAGAACATCCAAACCAAAGTTGCTGGTTAACCTGGACACCTGTCTCAGAATATTACCGTAATAGTTGTTTACTGTATAAACAAAGATTTCAAATTCAGTGATTGATAACCTTTGCAGTTAACAAAGCAAACCATACACACCAAAATAACTGAAAGTTTATTAACCTGATGTGATAGCTTATAATATTGTCCGTGTAGGAAAGGATTACTTTCCTTAATAGTTGGTAGTTTGTGTCTAATGTATGGACCTACATAGCGTAAATTATTTATTTTTAACAATGAAGGAGCAGTGCAATCTAGAAGTGCCACTCTCAAATCTATTTACCGAAGTGTATCCTGGGTAATAGTTCTGAAGAGTTGAAAGAAAGAAGCACATTGAAACAGCAGCTCAGTATTAAATGATTTTGTCGATAGTTGAACACATTGGTATATTTTCTACATTTTCTTTTTATCATAGATCTACGTGTGTTAATATACTGCCCGTCAAAAGTCTTTGTTTACTTCTGAAACAACGATACAATTCTTATAAACTTGCTGGCAATGAAACCCAAAAGTTATAACCACAAACGTCTATCACAGATCTCATTGAAAGCTCAGTTTGTCAGCATCTCTGGAGTGACTCAAGCCTCGTGTCATACGTGACTTGCACATTTACAAAATACTCACGTCAGTTTATCTTTTTCATGGTTGACAGGTCTGTATCCACGAAGCTTAAAAACTCACATCAGTAAACTTCCGATCTCTCCAGCATCACCTTCTACCTATAACATTTTCTAGTCCACGTCACATTCACGAAATGCTTCAGACAATTTACGATTTTTCCACAGCTTACCCCAGAATGTGTCCCAGATGACCCAAAAACTCAAATCGTCAATAAAGATCATGAGATTTTCGCCACGGGGAATAACACGCGATACAAGATCACTCCCACGTGAGGTCATGGCTAGGCTTTCATTTCCAGGTCCCACACTACTGACCTGGATGAGTGAGAGAGAGAGAGAGAGAGAGAGAGAGAGAGAGAGAGAGAGAGAGAGAGAGAGAGAGAGAGAGAGAGTAAAAAAACCCAGAATAATTATAAAAAAAATACAATTACAGGTAGAACAAGATAAGGGTTAATTGTCTACTTTGGGGTCGTATAATTGGTACTTCACGTGGATAACTTTGATTAGCTGTTTAACCTCATTACTCACCCCCCCCTTGTTGACCCAGTGTTCCAGTTTACCCAGTGATTTTACATTATTGATTTGTTTGATTAGTTTACTAAGCTGGTTTACACGTAGCCTCCCTTAATGTTGAATATGTCCTGACACCAACGTTGTTTTCATTAAGGGATTGTGTGAAAAATTTTAATTGATTTCTAGTTTGTGTTGTTTCACCTTAAAGCAGAGGTGAAATTACAAGAGAACTGGGGAGTGAGGGAATAGGTGATTTGCTTATTTAAAAAAAAAAATTACCGGAGAAAAAAAAAGAGAGAAAAGAAAAGGAGAGATTAAGAGCAAATTTAGCCTAAATCAACACAGCGGATACGGTGGCAGAGTGGATACAGCGCTCACCTCCTATAACGAGAGTCGCTGGTTGGATCCAGGGGCACTCCTAGTTCACTCAGCTGTAATTGGGGGAAGTAAAGGGAGTAAAGTGCTCCCTTTTGTACTAGACGGATTAGTATGCAGAATAATGTAATGGTTCCCAACCTGTAATTCGCTGGCGCCCGGAACCATATTCTGGAGCCCGCACCAGCAAGGGTTTATTAGTAATTTGAGAATTATTTGGGATTCTTTGTAAGAGTGAAATAAATGAAAATATGTAATAAATTGATTCAACTATCGTGTACCCCAACCTTCTCACTGGGGTAAATACACACGTCCTGGCCAAGAGTAAATGTAAAAAGTATGTAACTGTTAACAGTTAGATGTGTAAAACTGCAGATAACTGTACAGTATATATGAGATAGTTTTTTCTTGAATGTAAATCCAAAGGTTTGACGCCCTCCACTATTATTACAATGATAAATGTGGCCCAGAGCCTACAAAAAGTTGGTGACCATTGGCTGTAATGTGTTCACACTGTCCCAAGCAGGAAGTAATACTCATGGTACTCCGTTGTTTCCATTTTCCCGTGTGATTTTATCAAGATTTATCTTATCCACGTTTTCATTGTGGATTTTCATAAAATATATATATATATATATATATATATATATATATATATATATATATATATATATATATATATATATATATATATATTATATATATATATATATTATATATATATATATATATATATATATATATATATATATATATATATATATATATATATATATAAAACAATGAAGTATGTCTGTGTGTTTGTTTGTTTGTGTGTGTGTCCGCACGAGAATCTCGGAAACTACTTTACCGATCTGTAGTGATGATGGATGGTGTTATATGTAGTGATGATGATGGACGGTGTTATATGTAGTGATGATGATGGTTGGTGTTATATGTAGTGATGATGGATGATGTTATATGTAGTGATGATGGATGTTTTTATATGTAGTGATGATGGGTGGTGTTATATGTAGTGATGATTTGTGGTGTTATATGTAGTGATGATGGATGGTGTTATATATAGTGATGATGGGTGGTGTTATATGTAGTGATGATTAGACACATTTTAGCCAGTAGGCTTTAGACCTTGGGTTATAGAAGACCTCCTGCTCCGCGGATTTAGAACAGGGGCCATACAGTCCAACCAGTGCTACGAGTCTGTGTGTGCAAATCCCCGAGATTGTTGTTAAATCCAGCGACAAGTTAACACATCCTGTAAAGGAAGTGATCAATGGTGAGGGCCTGTTTGCTACAAGAGCACTCCAGGCCGGCCTAATAGATCTAAACGATTAATTCTCCAGGTTGACAAACTCTCCCTTATAACTTACGGTACTGTGGCGTGAATGTGAGTGACTGACCTATTCATGCAAATTATAAGTCCAGTGTATGGAATTGTGCCAAATAAACGTAAGTGCAATTATCTGCCCGTATCTGTGACCCCTCTATTATTATTATTATCAAAGGTAATGACTGATTGGATATGACAAGTATAACCAATAACGTAGACGGATGTTGGAAGTTAATGGAATTCATTAAATCATCATTTATCAAGTACACAACGCATTGAATGCCGGAAGCAGAGTGAAATTCTACTTAGTGATACACCATAATCTCCTGGGTGAGTAACCAGTGTGAAGGTATCTGAGTTCTACGGTAAGAAAACCACTTTCTTGCATTTAAAACTTAACAACAATAAAATAATAACAGTTTAATGCTAAAAAAATATACTTTGCTGCACTGTTGTAGTGGAACTTACATACACCGTTAATGAACGATTGATGGAAGAAGAAGTTATGGGGACTGAACAGTGAGACAATGTGGAGTCTACCGGAGGGTGGCGTCTTACCGTGGCCTAGCGAATGAGCCGCCCGGACCTCACTGCATTCTTCAAGCTTTCACAGGAAGATGAGTTTGCTCAAATATTCCTGTATGTTGACTTACCCAAGTTCTACATATGGCAGGCTTCAATGAAAAAGTTCCAGAGAAGAGCTCAAGGATCCGATGTTGAAGGATATCCAGGGATAAAGTCAGGCAATGCTTCGGAACGTGTCTACACGGTTCACCCCAACAACTTTGAATGCTATTGTTTGAGACTACTTTTGCACCACATCCATGGCCCAACATCATATGCAGCACTCAAGACAGTGAATGGACAAGCAAATGCTTTTGAACAGATCTTGCAAGCAATACAAGCGGAGCAGGGAGGTATGATCTTTCTTGATGCAGCTGGCGGGACAGGAAAAACATTCCTGATCTACCTTCTGTTGGCCAAAGTACGTCATCAGGGGAAAATTGCACTTGCTGTGGCATCCTCAGGCATTGCTGCAACACTACTAGAAGGAGGACGTACTGCACACTCAACTTTTAAACTGCCTCTCAACCTCGCTCACAATGAGAATCCAGTGTGCAACATCAAAAAAGGATCGGCAAAGGCAAAACTCTTAGAAAAATGCAGCCTCATAGTCTGGGATGAATGCACTATGTCTCACAAGTTAGGGTTTGAAGCATTGGACAGGACTTTGCAAGACATACGAGAAAATAACCAGCTCATGGGTGACATTACAATGGTCATTGCTGGAGACTTTCGCCAGACCCTACCTGTCATTCCTCGAAGCACTCCAGCTGATGAACTGAATGCGTGCCTCAAGGCATCATACCTTTGGAGAAGTGTTCAGACACTCACCCTATTCACAAACGTAAGAGAACATCTACAAGTGGCTGCGTGAACGCGCAATTCTGGCACCAAAGAATGAAACAGTGGCTGAAATCAACATGACTACTCAGACAGCTTCCAGGTAGTGAGACCTCACTCAAATCTGTTGATACAGTAATCGACCAGGACCAAGCAGTCCACTACCCGGCAGAATTCCTTAATTCTTTGGAGCCCAATGGAATGCCCCCTCACCACCTCACTCTCAAGATTGGAGCTCCTATAATGCTCTTAAGAAATCTTGAACCACCAATCCTCTGCAATAGCACAAGACTGGTGGTGAAGAACATGATGCCACATGTACTGGAAGCTACAATACTGACAGGAAAAGCTGAAGGAGAGGACGTTTTTATACCAAGGATACCTCTCATCACCACTGACCTGCCATTTGAGTTCAAGCGACTTCAGTTCCCAGTTAAAGTGAGCTTTGCCATGACCATCTACAAAAGCCAGCGACAGTCCCTAAAGATGGTTGGCCTAAAGATGGTGTTTCCTTGCTTCTCTCATGGACAGTTCTATGTTGGATGCTCCAGAGTGGGAACTGGCAAAAATCTGTACATACTTGCTGCTAATGGCAAAACCAAAAATGTGGTCTACCTTAATGAACTACAGTGAGACAATGTGGAGCCTCCCGGAGGGTGGCGTCCTACCGTGGCCTAGCGAAAGAGCCGGAGGGCGGTGATTCCGCTAGAGTGTATATATATATATATATATATATATTTATATATATATATATATATATATATATATATATATATATATATATATATATATATATATATATATATATATATATATATATATATATATATATATATATATATATATATATATATTTTTTTTTTTTTTTTTTTTTTTTTTTTTTTTTCTCGGAGAATAGCCCCCTCGGGTACAGGTCATCGACCCACAACGGGGCCTAGGGAGTGAAAAAATAAGAAAAAAAAAGAAGATTATATTATTTTACACCATGGAGATTCCGGAAAACCATCTTTTTAAAGTGAGACAGATTGTATGAGCATGGAAACACAGAAGAAGGCAAAGTATTCCACAGTTTGGCTGCGTGAGGAAAGAAGGATGTACTATAACGGGTTATTCTAGTGTGACTGACATCCACAGAGAAACGGAGGGCACCGCGGGCATGACGTGTGTCACGAGCCCACGGCCTTGCCTGCGGTACACAGGATGCCAAATCCACCGCACATTGCCCGTTAAAGTGGTGAGAGTGAAGCAACATTGCGGCGAAGAGAAAGGGAAGAAAGATTTTCAACTAAAGGAGGAGAGTTAATAAGACGAAGTGCTAATGAATCCCTTATTAGCTTGATGTAAGACATATTAGAGGAAATGGTGAGGCCTAGCATATCTATTTTAGAACAGAATGATGCGCCCTGAAATGTGATTGGTGGGGGATCATCTAATTTGGAAAGTGTAATTGGTAAATACTGAGTTTTATTACTATTGAATTTAACCAAGTTTCTACCTCCCTATTTGGAGATGTTGCACAGATCCGCATTGATAGATGAAATGATATCAGCTCTAGAAACAGATCTAGTTTGAGAATTAAGGGGAAGGGGAAAATGTGAAGAAGAGTGAAGAGTAGAATCATCAGCGTAAGAATGAATAGAATTAGTCTGAGTGTGAAGTAAATCATTGATAAAAAGTATCTTTACGATTTTGAGTGAGAGAATATGACACAACGGGCGAAGGATTTTGACGACCCTACAGAGACAACAGGGATCACGGGGTTCATTTTGATATTCATCCGACCCCTCCTACCCCTTGTGGATATACTTTTTGGAGCGATTGCCTCTTATGGGTCCGAGTTTATGATCATATTTACAAAATATTTTTTTTGTTGCTGTTGTATTAATCTGGTTCAACAACAACGGTCAAGAAGAACACAAAACAAGGTCAATTACAACACAAGGTCAACTACAACGCAAGGTCAGCTACAAAACAAGACCAGCTACAACACAAGATCAGCTACAAAACAAGGTCAGCTACAACACAAGGTCAGCTACAACACCCGATCAGCTACAACAAAAGGTCAACTACAAAACAAGGTCAGCTACAACACAAGGTCAACTACAACACAAGGTCAGCTACAACACAGGGTCAACTACAACACAGAGTCGGCTACAAAACAAGGTCAGCTGCAACACAAGGTCAACTACAACATAAGGTCAGCTACAACACAGGGTCAACTACAACACAGGGTCGGCTACAAAACAAGGTCAGCTGCAACACAAGGTCAACTACAACATAAGGTCAGCTACAACACAGGGTCAACTACAACACAGAGTCGGCTACAAAACAAGGTCAGCTATAATGCAAGGTTAGCTACAAGTTCCTTCAACACAAGGTCAACTTCAGCACAAGGTCAGCTACAACACAAGGTCAGCAACAACACAAGGTACGCTACAACACAAGGTCAGATACAACACAAGGACAGATACAACACAGGTCAAATATAATACAAGGTCAATTACAACATAAGGTCAGCTAAAACACAAGGTCAGCCACAACACAAGGTCAGATACAACACAAGGTCAGATACAACACAAGTTCAGCTACAACACAGGTCAAACATAATACAAGGTCAATTACAACATTAGGTCAGCTACAGCACAAGGTCAACTTCAATACATGGTCAGATACAACACAAGGTCAACTTCAACACAAGTTCAGCTACAACACAGGTCAAATACAATACAAGGTCAATTACAACATAAGGTCAGCTACAACACAAGGTCAACTACAAAACAAGGTCAGCTACAACACAGGGTCAGCTACAACACAGGGTCAGCTACAACACAGGGTTAGATAGAACACAAGGTCATTTACAGCACTGATAAAAACTGTTGAAAATAAAAGTAATATATTTATGAAGAAATGTTCCCAAACATTGTGGATATATGACAGCTGTGGTGGCAATGTCCACGGGGCCTTTTTTCTAATAAAAGAGCTCCTAGTTTCCTTTTATTCTACCTTATCACGGAAAGGCCGTTTCCATTCCTATAACCTACATCAAGTATTTTATTTACCATCCTACTTGACAAAGAAAAAGAAAGAGAGAGTAAAGGAAAAAGTGGGCTGAGCAAAGATCCTCACGTCAGTATTGTGATGATCATTATTCATATTTCCCATTAAAAAATCGCACACAATAAATGAAGTTCCTAAATCAATAATATTTATGCATCATTAAATAAATAAGTTAAATAGTTATAAAAGTTACTTAGAAAGGATATAAAATGGTGAAATCATTGATAATGATTTACGTATTATTTACAACTCATTGGTTATAATACTACAGTACTGCTAATAATAATGATCAGAAAGAAAGCAATATTATTTTACAAATAGCTATCTTATATTTTTGCACATTAAAAATATATGATGAAGTTCACTCGAAAATATTACAAATATATTTTAGAAAGATATTTAAAAACAAGATTTACAAAAAAAAAAGTAGCTAGATGCGTTCATATACCTGTTTTAACAATGCAATATTACAACGCACACGGTTCTTTCTTGACCCATTGCCCTAGTGCTCAGAGGCGAAGTTTGGTAAAATTATGGTGTGGCTTTGGGAGGCTGTGGTAGGGCGTGGAAGGGTGTGGGAGGGCGTGGGTGCGTGTGGGAGGGTGTTATATGTTGTTGGAGGATGGGGATTTGGGGGGTTTCGGGAAAGGGGGTTTGTGTTGGTGAGGTAGGATGGAAGGGCATGAGCATATTACCTGGTAGTTTCAGTAAAGATAAAACAAGTTGATCCATTAATATAAACAAGTCACTATATAGTTCATCAGCGTGATATATTGTTAAAAGGGAACAGAATAATAAGTTACATTAAACGGCAATTATTTTATTTAGTTAATTCTAAATCTCGATATAATTACTGTCTTCTCTATCTCTCTTTTCCCGTGAAGTTAACTTGCCAGTATCTGCTTTTACCAGTGACATGTGGAAGTAGTAAGTTCAGTACATGAGGTGTGATGATATATTGAAAAGAGGAATTATTTGATAACACGGACAAAATGCAATACAGGTATATCTTATTTTCTTAAGCCTACGAAACAGTAATTGGAGAAAAGAGATGCTACAAAACCGTGTAAGATAGGAATTGGTCACTAGCTTAATTTTTTATACGGAGATATCGCCTGGCATATTATTTATAGCGCCTTACTGTAGCCGGGTGAGGAGATGGGATATGCTAATTTCGTCAGCATTTATTTAGCCATCTTTGTAACTCAGACTAAATTTAGATAATAATAGTTGCTTCTTTATCTGGAAAACTTTATATTTTACGCCACAACTGTTAACAACATTGTTGACTTTACTTGTTTGATTGTCTCTGTAGCTTCTGGAAAGTCACGGGAGGACGAGACTGCAGGGCGTTTGACTTCTCCCGTATACGTGAAAAGTTTCACTCGATCTAATGAACAATGGGACGGGCCCGTTTCTGAGTTGCTGTAAATCATAATCACCTGTACGTTACACTGTTAACACCAGGCTGAGGTCCCGTAGCCGACAGCAGCGTGTCGGTGCAGAGTTCACTCAGCCCCAGAATCAACTCCTCCTAACGGGACTCAAGTCACGGTTGGTTGCCGTGGATCATATGTACAGCTAAACGGTCAGGCGGGTGGTGAGGGTGCCGCCATCTTGCCGCACCAGAAGAATCGGCAACCACATTGAACAAGTTGAAGAAGGCAAACTATTGGTGAAGCTGATCGTGACGTATGAAGCTCAGATGATTGCTATGTTGATTTATCTCTTCATTCTACGCTTAAAAGTAAGTGATTTTACAGTATATCGATATAATTATAATTCATCATTTTGTCACGTATAAGCCATGATATATGATCGTGAGAGAAGAGTTATGTCGACTATTTAATTCGTGTCTTATACTCAAAACTCGATAGACAAAACAAATATATTATTCTCTATAAACATTATCAGTATCATGTAGGTTACTAGGTTGAGGTAACAAAGATGGGAATTTTTTTTTAGACCTTCAACAGTCAAAACAACATAGAGAAAGATTCATAAAACAAAACAAAAAACAAAAGTCACTACTGAGACGAAGAACTTTGTCTGGATAAATTTCCTCTATAATTAAATTTGTGAATTTTTACTGTTAATCTTCCTCTGTTAGTTTTGTTTCCACCAGACATCATGCCCTTCCTCTAATGCTTCCCTTTTCTTCTTATTTACTTATTTATCCATATTTTGCTCGTGTTTCCTTCATTTCTATCTCATACCTCACTATTCTCACACTCTTCATACAGCATACATCTGGTTCTCCCACAAGTAACTGAGTATTCATATAAAAAGTAAAAAATATCTTCTTGAGTTATAATTTCTTTTTTTTTGTCAGGACCAAAAACTTTGAATTGAACTTAAAGATCCGGAAAGGTGAAGCTTTTGTTGTAGATCTAGAAACATACATTTATATCACCTGAGAAAGAGAGAGAGAGAGAGAGGGGGGGGTACAATATTTTAACTCACAACTTGTACATTAATCTTTTTTTCTAATTACTAGAAAGCTGTGTCTCTCTTGTTATAATTTTTTTTATCTTTTTAATTTAAGTGATGATATACGCTAAGTGTTCAGTGATATTATATTGTAATATGTAATCCTTATGGAGAAATCGTTCGTAAGTTTAATAGATGCTAAGAAATATATAAACTGACGTCTTATATATAAAGTTAAGTTGTTGATGCACAGAATTAAAGAAAAAAAGAGGTTTGATGCAGTAACTCAGTAACTATAACTATATGTATCGGTGTTTCAAAAGTTTAGCCGTTGAAGCAACTAAATATTTATTTTATATACCAACAATTTTCCATCTCATTATATTTTGTCACAGCTAAAAAAAAATAAAAAAAAAATAAAAATAAATAAACAAATATAATTAGAAACCTTGATAAGGAGAAAAGTCTCTCTCTCTCTCTCTCTCTCTCTCTCTCTCTCTCTCTCTCTCTCTCTCTCTTTAAACGTGAGCCTTGAATATTTAGGCCAAGTTTGTGTTCAGTTACATCTCAGTTTCCGTGACTTGAAAGGCGTATTCTCAGGTAAGCTTCGCGTGCCACTGAGTTCGCGAGCGAAGTACTTATTGTCGGGTATCTGGGTCGGTGCCTGTCAATCTTATTACTGGTTTGTATGTTTTACCACTTAAAGTTGGATGGAGTCTCTCGTCTTTTGATAATATATGGTTCTATGCCTGAGTGTTCGTGATCAAGAACGTCTCCCGCCGGATTTGTGTTGTGTTGTTATATTGTGCTGTGTTGTGCTAGTGTTATGTTTGTGTTGTTAGCGTTGTGTTGTGTATACTAATTTTGTGTTTATGTTGTTTTGTGTTCCTGTTGTGCTAGTGTTGTGTTGTGTAGTGCTAATTTTGTTTTGTGTTGTGATTGAGTTGTGCTAGTATTGTGTTTGTGTTATGTTAGTGCTGTGTTTGTGTTATGTTAGTGCTGTGTTTGTGTTGTGTTAGTGTTGCGTTGTTTAGTGCGAACTTTGCGTTTGTGTTATGTTGTGCCTGGATTGTGCTAGTGCTGTGTTGCTTGTGATAATATTGCGTTTGTGTTGTGTTGTGGTTGAGCTGTTTAGTGTTGTGCTTGTGTTGTATTAGTGTTGTGGTATGTTATTGCTGTATTATTGTTGTGTTTTGTTAATGTTGTGTTATGTTATTGTTGTGTTGTGTTATTGTTGTATGAGTTTTGTGAAACGTTGTGTTAGATTTGTATTAGTGTTGTATTAGTGTTGTATTGTGTTGTGTTAGTGTTGTATTAATGTTGTATTGTGTTATATTCGTGTTGTATTAGTGTTGTGTTAGTGTTGTATTATTGATATATTAGTGATGTATTGTGTTGTGTTATTTTAATATTAGTGTTGTATTGCGTTGTGCTATTGCCGTGTTGTTTTGGGGGTAAATTAGTATTTTATTGTGTTGTATTGTGTTGTATTATTGTTGTATTGGTGTTGTATTAGTGTTGTGTTGTGTTATTGTTGTATTAGTGTTGTATTTGTGTTGTATTGTGTTGTATTAGTGTTGTATTGGTGTTGTATTAGTGTTGTGTTGTGTTATTGTTGTGTTGTGTGATTGTTGTATTAGCGTTGTCTAGTGTCGTGTTATTGTTGTATTAGTGTTGTATTTGTGTTGTATTAGAGTTGTATTGTGTTGTGTTAGTGTTGTATTAGTGTTGTATTGTGTTATATTCGTGTTGTATTAGTGTTGTGTTAGTGTTGTATTATTAATATATTAGTGATGTATTGTGTTGTGTTATTGTTGTATTAGCGTTGTCTAGTGTTGTGTTATTGTTGTATTAGTGTTGTATTTGTGTTGTATTAGTGTTGTATTATTGTTGTATTGTGTTGTATTGTGTTGTGTTAGTGTTGTTTTGTGTTGTATTGTGTTGTATTAGTGTTATAATAGTGTTGTGTTGTGTTGTATTGTGTCACTGCATTGTGTTAATGTTGTGTTGTGTTCGTGTTTTATTGTGTTGTCTTAGTGTTGTGTTAGTGTTGCAATAGTGTCGTATTTGTGTTGTATTGTGTTGTGTTAAGGTTGTGTTATTGTTGTATTAGTGTTGTATTAGTGTTGTATTGTGTTGTATTAGTGTTTTATTGTGTTTTATTGTGTTGTATTAGTGTTGTATAAGCGTTGTGTTGGTGTTTTATTAGTGTTGTGTTGTGTTGAGTTGTATTAGTGTTGTGTTGTGTTGAGTTGTATTAGTGTTGTATTAGTGACGTATTGTGTTGTATTAGTTTTGTATTAGCGTTGTATAAGTGTTGTGTTACTGTTGTATTAGTGTTGTATTGTGTAGTATTAGTGTTGTACTAGTGTTGTATTGTTTTGTATTGTGTTGTATTAGTGTTGTATTAGTGTTGTGTTGTGTTGTATTAGTGTTGTTTTGCAGTGTGTTGTGTTATTTTTGTATTAGTGCTGCATTAGTTTTGTATTAGTGTTGTATTGTGTTGTTTTATTGTTTTATTAGTGTTGTATTGTGTTGTACTGTGTTGTATTAGTGTTGAATTGTGTTGTGTTATTGTTGTATTTGAGTTATATTGTGTTGTATTGTGTTGTATTAGTGTTGTATTATTGTTGTATTAGTGTTGTATTATTGTTGTATTAGTGTTGTAGTGTGTTGTATTGTGTTGTATTAGTGTTTTGTTAGTGTTGTGTTATTGTTGTATTAGTGTTGTATTGTGTTGTATTTGTGATGTATTGTGTTGGGTTAGTGTTAAATTAGCCTTTAATTGTGTTGTATTGATGTTGTATTGTGTTGTGTTATTGTTGTGTTAGTGTTGTATTGCGTTGAGTAAGTGTTGTATTAGTGTTGCGTTAGTGTTGTATTGTTGTTGTATTAGTGTTGTGTTAGTGTTGTAATAGTGTTGTGTTGTGTTGTATTGTGTTGTATTAGTGTTGTATTAGTGTTGTATTAGTGTTGTGTTGTGTTTTATTGTGTTGTATTAGTGTTGTGTTAGTGTTGTATTATTGTTGTATTAGTGTTGTATTGTGTTGTTTTGTGTTAGTGTTGTGTTATTGTTGTATTATTGTTTTATTAGTGTTGTATTTTGTTGGGTTAGTGTTGTATTAGTGTTGTGTTGTATTGTGTTGTATTAGTGTTGTATTAGTGTTGTGTTGTGTTGTAATAGTGTTGTGTTGTGTTGCATTGTGTTGTATTTGTGTTGTGTTATGTTTTATTGTGTTGTATTAGTGTTGTGTTAGTGTTGTGTTGTGTTGTATTAGTGTTGTGTTGTGTTTTATTGTGTTGTATGAGTGTTGTGTTAGTGTTGTATTGTGTTGCATTAGTGCTGTATTAGTGTTGTGTTATTGTTGTACAGGGTGTATTAGTGTTGCGTTGTGCTGTATTGTGTTGTATTTGTGTTGTGTTATTTTTGTATTAGTGGTGTATTAGTATTTTATTAGTGTAGTGTTAGTGTTGCATTGGTGTTGTATTGTGTTGTGTTAGTGTTGTATTATGTTGCATTAGTGTTGTGTTATTTTTGTATTAGTGTTGTATTATAACACAACATCATTGTCTAAAACTCTAATTTAGTTATCCTTTAAAAACCCCTGACTAAGGATCACCAAGTACAATAAGTTAGTTCACACATTAGACAACACATCAAAATACAAAAGATGAATCTATTCAGTTTAATAAGTTATAGTATATTTCTACGATTCAGCAGCTAAAGTCTTAAAAACGTGTACAGGATTATTTCTGGACTAGTCAATACACTAGTCATCAACACTCAGAATGAAAGATTGTCAAAGGGAAATAATAATAATAACATAAAAATGATAATAATTATAACTTTTACTTTTACTTTTATCTTTGCCACTGATCGGCTCGTTAGCCGCTTGGGCGGTCGGTCACGTCTCTTTTGCGCACTGTTGGCAAGTACTGGGCATGCACTGGCTCCTGAATGTACCTGAACCTGCTCCAGTGATGGTAAAGTCTGGTCTTGAAACAGCTCATACTCGGTGCCGCCACAATACTCTCTGGCAACTTGTTCCAAGAGTTCACAATTCTTACTCCGAAAGAGTTTGCGCTCAAAGTTTTCTGGACTTGTGGCTTCTTCAACCTTGAGCTGTGACCCCTTGTGGGGCTGGCGTCCGCCAGCTCCAGGTATGGACACTCGAGTGAGTAGTGCCCTTTGAGATGCTTATACACCTCAATTAGGTCACCCTTTGCCCGTCTGTAGTATACTGTAAGCTAGGCCAGTGGTCCCCAACCTGTAGTTCGCGGGCGGAAAAGTATTATGGAGCCCGCAAGGATCTATTAGGAAATTGTAAAATATTTGAGATTCTTTGTCAGAATGAAATTAATGAAAATATGTAATAACGTGATACGGCTTTAGTGAGAGAGAGAGGAACTGCCGTTTGTCCCAAGTCTTTTGTGTACGCCCAGACCGGTCCCCAGACCGGGCCCAGGGAGAGAGAGCGAGACAGCCTGAGAGAGTAAATGTTAAAAATATGTAACTGGTAACAGGTAGATTTATGTAAAACTGCAAAAAAATGTATTTGATTTTGTTTTCTTGAATGTAGCTCCAAAGTTTTGGCTCCTTCCAGCGTATTTACAATGGCAAATGTGGCCCAGACCCTATCAAAGGTTGGGATCCACTGAATTAGGCAGTTGCAGGCGTTCTAATCTTTGTGGATAGCGGAGGTGCCGAAGTGCAGGCACCAGCTGGTGGCCCCCCTTTGGATATTTTCAATGAACTGACAGTCACTAGCATATCTCGGGGACCAGGCGGGGTGACAGTACTCCAGGCGGGGAAACACCTCACTCTTGAAGATCGTTACGAGGGACGGACCATCTAGATATCTGAACGACCTTCTTATAAGACCTAATAATTTTTTTGCCTGATTCACTTTCTTCTCACAATGACTCGAGAACTTCAATTCATTGTCAACATACATACCCAGATCCTTTTCGCATTCAGTCTCTCTTAATGCAGTTTCTTCGTCCCGTTGGTACGACCCAGGTGCGTCCTCTTACACTTCGTGAATAATAATAATAATAATAATAATCCTTTAGGTACAATAAATCCTAACACATCCCAAATTCCACGGAAAACAAAGTTAGTAAACAGGTAAGCAAAGAGTTCCATGTATGTGTTTGGCCGAGTGGTTAGAAATTACATAATTGTTTATCTAAGTTCGAAAACAGGTATAAATATTTTTACAGCTGTTATTGCACCCAAGCGAAACACGGTCACACACACACACACACACACACACACACACACACACACAAAACAATCCTCAAACCGACATCTATTATTATATTTTACTGATATAAACTTACTCATATTTCCTTTATTTATTCATAATACTCGTCATGCTGTCATACTCAAACAATATAACTAACACTATATTTGTTGTGCTTGCATTTTAATGATGTGTTATATCCATAGCAGAATCAACAGAGAGATTTACCAGTCAGAAGGGTACCAATTGGGTCAAGTTCTTTCATTCCTTAACTCCGACACTACACGGGAGTTATACAGTTCCGGTGGAGCCTTGTGTGCCGTTACGTGGAAGAAATGACTCCGTGATTCACTTCGTTCCATCCCGGCTCCTTCCGACCCTGAGCCCGCACACGCCCTTACTTAAATCCCCCACATCTACACCCTCGTCTTCTACCTTCCACCAATGTATCTCTCTCTCTCTCTCTCTCTCTCTCTCTCTCTCTCTCTCTCTCACAGACACACTTGTAAACAATGAGAATCGCCCTTTTAAGATATAATACTCGCTATTAGACTCGCCTGACCAGCACCAGGACCCAAGAGATAATATTAATTCATTCGCGAGAGATACAAGACTCCGAATCATGAACGCCTTCACAACACAACACAACATAACACAACACAGCACAAATACAACACAACACAACGCAACACTAATATAACAGTAACACAACACCAACACAACACTAATACAACACAATACACCACAATATTTATCCCTAATACAACACAACCCAACACTAATATAACAGTAATACAAAACTAACACAACACTAATACAACACTAACACAACACAATACATCACTATTACCATACAATACAACACTAATGCAACAATAACACAACACTTTCTTGTGCTGAAGAATACCGAAGTCTCGCATTGGTAATAGAAGAAAACGCAGAACCCATATTTTAGGGTAAACAGTAATAATATTAGGCAATAACTTTACCATTCATATTGATATCATTCTTTTTAAAGACCCCGGTACTGGATATTTAACCGGTTCCCTATATGGACGGCCTTAGCCCGTCCTTCACATACGAGGTTTCATTGATCATGATACGCTTGTGTAGTAAGCCGTATAATCCACCATCAAACACAAATTTAACCAAACCGAATTAAGTTAGGTTGGTTAAGTATCAACCGGTAGGTTGGTGTCTGTTGTAAAATACGCAGAACTAACTTGAGACTGACCCAGGTGGGCAGCAACAACCTCCTCTATAATACGTTCAGAAAGAGTGTAATTCAGAATACTAATATCTATATTTGAAGTAAATGAGAACCTGGTCTTTCTCAAATACAGAGTCTTCATCTTACTGAATTTGAGTCTTTCGATATTTTAAAAGCGTTTTTTCGGTGTCACGACAATTACCCCCAGGGCAATTGCCTCTTGGACATCTGCCCCATGAGAAAATTGCCCACTGAACAATTGCTCCCATGGACAATTGATCTCGATTGCCAGTGAATATTAGCATCCATCGTACTATTTTTAAATTTCACCCGAAGATTATACACTCCAGTTAGTTCACCTGAAGGTTAACCACTCTAACCTAACCCCCCAAATAGCGCTAGGGTAACTACGGAAGTTAAAGAGACCTACGAAAAATACAGCATTTGTTAAATGTTGTTGTCTAGAGTGATTGCAATTGGAGACATATTAACTGTAGGAAAACATTGATACGTAGTTAACTATATATATATATATATTTTAATAATTAGTGATTCATCAGTCCTTCTGGCAGAACTATTGCTCCCGTGGCTTGTCTTGTCTCTTAAGATGCCTCAACAACAGGTCATACAATTATTTGAAACTACCATGAAATTTCCATCCAGAGGATCATAGCAATTTTGACATAAGATAGCTGCGTGTGGTGTGATACCTGGTGTTCCTTGAGTTACTGTGGTTGCAAACGAGTGCAATTTTTGTTTGGAAATCGCCGAAGAGTATGTTCTTTATCAATGAGTTATATTCTTGAGCAATATATACTGTATATTCATATGTGCATGGTGTAAGGTGTACAGTATATCACTTCCTCCTTCCCCAGGGACCCGAGAACATGAGATCCAAAAAGTGGGAGCTCCGTTTGTTTTGAATTATCTGTTTAGTTCTTGACTCATATTATTTGACATGTGGGGTGGAAGTGTTGTTAATACAAAGCGACTAAATGTTCTCAATCCCTGTCCTTATATATTAATTTTGAATAAACAGGTATCATGGAAATAACAGAAGCTTTAATGGACTATTTCGTCTTTTGAAATTTTTGTCCTTTGTTTCCTATACACATTTATAATAATGATTATTCATACATATGCTAGATGAATAACACTTAAGACCTGTACAGATGACAGACAAATTCGCAACACTAAAACACTTCCAGTTTGCCCTGGGCCCTAGTTCTTCTACTTGAGTGACATCCCATAGGCCTCGTTATCTACTGAGCCTACGATGCTCTTACACTGTACTCTAAAAATAAAATAAAAACACAGAATGGCTTACATGTATAGAGATTGTGCTTCAACAATTAAAGTCCTTAAGTGCTCATGATAGCTTAGTATTTTTATTAGTCATCAACAATTACAAATTAAGAGGGATATATCTCTCTGGTCTTGCATGAGTTCTTCGTTTTGCTTGACAGACATCTACTGAATATTTATATGGTTGATAAGAGCTGGATGAATGATTATGTTACTCCTGCTACTACAATTATTACTCTTATCTATATTACTACTACTACCACTACCTTTTTTCTTAAAAAATGGCCTCCAGCCTCCCCAAATAGCCACACCTTCACCGCCATTTTATTACCTAAAAATTAAATATCCTAATACATAAGTAGCTATCCTAGCTGTGTTTAGTTAGTTGAGCCGTAGATCTATGCGGTATTCAGTGACTGTTGCCTCATAGTCAATATCTGCAACTGTTGTCGGCTTTGGGGCAGATGCTCGCGTTCCCCTGAGGTAGAGGAAAGCAGACCTAAGGAGAGAGAAGGACAGTCGACATCTCATCCAGGCTGTAACATAACTTCTGGGCTGCTGCTTCTGTTCGGATAGCACTTCCGCTAGTCTGGCAAAGAAGCATCTTGCAGTTGGTCCCATCCCACCAGCGGAATGAAGCTGCCTTGATCAACATTCTGAATTCTCTGCCCGTATGCCCTTATCTTGTCGTTCTCGTTCCTCCTGTGTGCAGCATCGAGAGCTAAGTTACGGTGACATCCGGCCATGGGATAAAAATTTCTGATGTCGAAGAAGGCTTGCTGTCCCCGCGTCCAGAATCCTCGAGCACTGACGTCAACACAGGCTTCGTTGGATGTGTTTGAAGTCCTATGTTGGAAATTCTTACCGTCCAAAGGAAGGAGGGTTGGTTCTACCCTGACATCACGGCAGATTTCCTTCAATATATTTGCTGTGAGATCCCTTACTTCGTCATGCCTCATGCATATGAAGCCCCCTTTCTTGCACACCATGGCGTGATCGACGTTAGGAAGAACCACACACACATTGGGAGGGCAAACCTTCTACTGGCCTACTGTACCTTAGAGCAATGGCATCTATAAATTCTTGTTTATTGAGACTGAAACCATTTGCCGTTATCGGTAACGTAGTTAAATAGTTCGAGGCGCCCACCTCCTGCGCTATAGCTACTGTTTTTTTCAAATTCTCTGGTACTTGCAGCATCAGTTGCTGCAACTTATCACTTTGGCTGTGCTGTCGTTTTATCATAATGGACCTTCGAATCTTGTTTACTTCACTGGTATCCACCCCACCTGTTGCGTTCTGAGCTATTATGTGGTCCGTGAGGGCTGCCCTGAGCTTAACTGAGTTTTGACGATGTTCTGTGGCAGCAATCTCCTCTGGATCTGTCAATCCCATTCCTCCCAGTCTCGGTGGTAGTGCAAGGAGTGATCTATTCTGCTGGGGTTAAGTGAAGGTGTTTCACTAATTTGGGAATGAAATTGACGCTGATAGCTTCTTCCAGAGGGTGGAGGAGAGGTCCGATATTGGGGATAGTGCGCATCAGGTAGTTCCGGCGATGCTTGACTCCATGGGTGAATGCCGCAAAAGCCACATGTGGCTCTGTGTTAGAAATATCTGACAGAGCTTGGATTTCCATAGCACACTCATTCACCTTTCCCGCTACGTACTCGGTCTTGAAGTCCGTCGTGCCGATTATTGCGCCAAGGTGTCTTTGGCCATCCTTTGTTATTTTGACTTCACTTCCACCGAACACCTTCATTGCCCGTTCATAATGTTCTACTACTACTAATAATAATAATAATAATATTACCGTTAGTAAAACAATTTATTATTGGTGTAAAGATAATTTTTTTTAATATCAGAAATTCCAATTGATACATAATGAAATAGGAAATAATAAAATAATTAGTTTGGAGATGTTACAAGATTAATATCTTCATATATTTATCAATTATTGTGTCTATTTCTAAAGTAATTTGTCTTTGTATGTTTTCAAGAGACTTAATGTGTGACTGAGTGTATTTACTGTCCAAGAATACGCGTTCTAAAAACCTTAGTTGTTGAAACGCTTCTACAACATTTTGATGATTTTATATCTATCCATCTCTGTCTCATTGTTCATCTATTGTTATGATTTTATCACTGTCACGCAGTTTATTCTGACTGTCTCCCCCTGTGTCTTTATCGCACAATCATCCCTACAGTGTGCTAGGTTGACGAATGGTCTTGAGTGGAAACAGTTAGGCTCGTCTGGTTCTCTCACCATCACCACCACCGACCACACCGATTAATACTACCAGTGCCTGTAGCCTCCGTCGTGCTTCTGACTAGATCATAATAAGCTGTACTGTACGACGCTAATAATACCTAATAATATACATTACAACCTAAGTGTACTGTACTAAGACGATTTTTGGATCACCTGAAGATTAGACATCCCGGTTTGTTTCACTTGTTATTTGGGGGTTAGGTTAATTCTAGGTGAAATAAAGTTAGGGTGTTTAATCTTTGGGTCATTCCGATTTTTATATACATATGCTGATTCTGTGCTTTTACTTTGCTTTTATCCTCTTCACCACTGATCGGCTCGTTAGCCGCTTGGTTTATCAGTTACGTATCTGTTACGCTTTGTTGGCAAGTACTGGGCATGCACCGGCTTCTGAATGTACCTGAACCTGCTCCAGTGTTGGTCAAGTCTTGTCTTGAAAGAGCTCACACTCGGTGCTGTCACAACACTTTCTGGTAGATTGTTCCAAGAGTTCACAGCTCTCACTCCGTAAAAGTTTGCCCTCACAGTTTTCTGGACTTGCGGCTTCTTCAATCTTGAGCTGTGACCCCTTGTGGGGCGAGCGTCCGCCAGCTCTGATATCTTGTGATTGTTTAAATTTGCTCATGCACAAGCGATTATTTTTATTGAACCTTTAAGACGTTCTTGTGGGAACTGGTGACTCCTTCACGCAATCCATTTACTTTGGAAATAGACAGCGTGCGAAGTAGGATAGAAACGTTCCTGAGAGCTTCAGCTCCCTTGACCCACACCCGTACAGAAAACCACGTTCTTCTCACACTCTGCTGAGTAGAGCTCCAATTGTTTTGCTCTCTGAAGGAGGCGGAGCGTTTTTTCATTGGAGTACAAGGGAACTTACAAATGAACGGTATTTAGCGTGTTATTCATCGATTATTACCACAAGTTCTCATGATGGAGCGGTTTAGCAGACGACAGAATTCCCATTTTCACACTTCTAGATAAAATGTGACATTAAGAGGATGACTATAACATTCTGCAGGCAATCTACCCTAATGCAGAGAGTTCTGTCTCAAAATTTTTAATTGTTGTTGGACTAATGCATTACTAACCCTGTTACGCGCTTACAGACCTTAGTTGTTGAAGCACAGTAATTATACAGCGACAACAAATACTAATATTTTTGTCTTTTATCACAGAACAAAGCAGTTAGATCACGTGAAGATTAGGCAAACTAGCTTATTTCTCCTGATGATTAAACACCCTAACACTACCCAAGGCTAGGTTAAGTTA
Organism: Homarus gammarus; assembly: GCA_958450375.1. Classification (NCBI taxonomy): domain Eukaryota; kingdom Metazoa; phylum Arthropoda; class Malacostraca; order Decapoda; family Nephropidae; genus Homarus; species Homarus gammarus. The sequence goes on from CAUDMG010000238.1 coordinate 310,658, forward strand.
GCGTTGATGTGGTTAATATTAAGGTGGAATAAGCTGGTGTGCTTAATCTTCAAGTGATCCAAGTAATGATGTTGATGATGATAATAATGAAGTAAAGTGGCAAATGACTTTGCCATGGGAGAGGAGAGGAGAGAGAGAAGGAAAGAGTACAAACGGGAAGTAAAGGAGTTGGAAGTGATAGCAGGTGGGCTGTCCACCTGGCTGAGAAGAGATGATAGGTTGGGTTGGTGGCCACATACAGCAGACGCCCGCCCGCTCAAGGGAGGCAGGGGTGGGGGGGGGGGAGCTATGCTAGCTAGTCACTCAATAATGTAGTGCGTGTTAATTTATGTTTGTTAAATGGTGGTGTTATTTGTTCACATCTATGTGTAAAGTGGGCCTTGTTCTTCTACTGTATGTTAGGATGGAGGCTCTTGGGCCACCAGCTGTGTGTTCTTGTAGCTTCTTTTTCTTTTAACCGGGAGAACATTGGGTCCTCCAACTCTTCAAGTTTGCTTCAGACTTTCTGAGCTTGGCTGTGTGTACGTGTGTTCAGTGGTTCGATATTGTATAGTTCGTGAAGTTCTTGTATTTTGGTGGTGTATGGCGGGAGTTGCCTTGATGCTCTACTGATAGCTTTGTTTTGAACTGATTGAAGTTTAAGTTGGCTGGTTTTGCTGATCGTGCTGAGTGGTATTGGTGGATACTCCAGGTGGGGGCGGACAAGTGCTTTGATTAGGTGTAGTTGAATGTTGTGTCCATTTTGCTAAGTCTTCGTAGTTTTGCGTTGCGTTATGTGTTTTGCTATGCCTGTTCTTGTTATTGTAAGTCCCAGAATTTTGCCTTCGTTGGATTATTGTATAGGTACGTTGTTGACTGTGATTGGTGCTGGGTTTATTTTGGTAAAGTGAATGATCTTTAATTTCTGTGTATTGGTTTGTATTTTCTACTTTTTTTCATATTCGTTGATTCCCTCGATGACGCGGGCTGTTTTTCGTGCAGTCATCTGTTTGCCCTTGCCTGGATGTCGGATGATTTGGGTGACGTCATCAGCATAAGCTATGTATTTTCCATGTGTAGGAGGTGGCATGTCCACCGTGTATATTGTGTAGTGTTGGCGAGAGGTTACTTCCCTGTGGTACACCGCTGTTTAACTTGATGCTTGGGCCTATGTGGTTACCAATGATGATTTTTGCCTCTTTGTTATCAAGAATGTTACAAAGAAAAGAAGTGAAGTTGTTGGGAAGTTCTTGGTTGGTTATTTTGTATTCAAGCCTTAAGTGCTAGACCTTGTTGAATGCTTTTGCTACGTTCCTGTATACTACGTTACATTGATCTCTATTGTGCATTACGTTGGCTATGTTTTCGTAAATTAGGGCTACGGCTGTGTGGGTTCCCCTTCGTTTTCTAAATCCGTGCTGCCTGGGGTTGCATTTCTCTTCAAGTTCGAGGTGTGTTCTCAGTCGATGGTTCATGATTTTTTTTTCCAGTACTTTTCCCGGTGTTTTTAGAAGAGAAAATGGTCTGTAGTTTGATATTTGAAGGGGGATTTACCTTGTTTTGGTATAAGTCTAATGCTTGCTGATTTGAATTATAACCAGGCGTCTATTTACATATCTTCTCTGTCGGTGTGTTTATGTATCTTTCCATCCTTTTCAGGAATATATACACACTAGACATGAAAAATTTCCCTTGTGAATGCCAAGGAATATGGCATTGGTGTTGAAATATAATGAAAGCGAATATTCACAGTGATAATATATGAATATTTGTTTAATTATTAATTATTATTAATACTTAAATTTCAATTTCAATATTTTATTCCTTGATAGAGGAACCGGGATCCTAGTGCTGTCACTAGGTACCCCTGTACAATTTTTTTTTCTACTTGGCCTCCATCCTCCCCCAATAGCCACACCGTCGCCACCATTTTATTACCTTAAAATTAAATATCCTTATACATAAGTAGCTATCCTAGCTGTGTTGAGTTAGGTGAGCCGCAGATCTATGCGGCATTCAGTGACTGTTGCCTCATAGTCAATATCTGCAACTGTTATCGGCTTTGGGCAGATGCTCTCGTTCCCTTGAGGCAGAGCAAAGCAGACCTAAGGAGAGAAAAGGACAGTCGACATCTCATCCAGGCTGTAACATAACTTCGGGGCTGCTGCTTCTGTTCGGATAGCACTTCCACGAGTCTGGCTTAGAAGCATCTTGCAGTTGGTCCCATCCCACCAGAGGTTGTGAACACCAGAGGAGTGAAGCTGCATCAATCAACTTTCTGAATTCTCTTCCCATATGCCCTTATCTTGTAGTTCTCGTTCCTCCTGTGTGCAGCATCGAGAGCTAAGATACGGTGACATGCGGCCATGGGATAAAAAATCCTGATGCCGAAGAAGGCCCGCTGTCCCCACGTCCAGAATCCTCGAGCACTGACGTCAACACGGGCTTCGTTGGATGTGTTTGAAGACCTATGCTGGAAATACTCACCGTCCAATGGAAGGAGAGTCGGTTCTACCCTGACATCACGGCAAATTTCCCTCAACATATTTGCTGTGAGATTCCTTGCTTCGTCATGCCTCATGCATATGAAGCCCCCTTTCTTGCACACCTTGGCGTGATCGACGTCTTAGGAAGAGCAACACATGCATTGGGAAGGCAAATCTTCTACTTGCCTACTGTACCTTAGAGCAATGGCATCTGTAAATTCTTGTTAATTGTGACTGAAACCTTTTGCCCTTATCGGTAACATAGTCAACCAGTTCGAGGCGCCCACCTCCTGCGCTATAGCTACTTTTTTTTTTTCAAATTCTCTGGTAGTTGCAGCATCAGTTGCTGCAACTTATCACTTTGGCTGTGCTGTCGTTTTATCATAATGGACCTTCGAATCTTGTTTACTTCACTGGTATCCACCTCCCCTGTTGCGTTCTGAGCTATTATGTGGTCACTGGTCACTGAGGGCTGCCGTGAGTTTAACTGAGTTTTGATGTTCGGTGGCAACAATCTCCTCTGGATTGGTCAGTCCCATTCCCCCAAGTCTCGGTGGTAGTGCAAAGAGTGATCTTTCTGCTGCGGTTAAGTGAAGGTGTTTCACTAATTTGGAAATGAAATTGACGCTGATAGCTTCTTCCACAGGGTGAAGAAGGGGTCCGATATCAGGGATAGTGCACATCAGGTAGTTCTAGCGATGCTTGACTCCATGGGTGAATGCGGCAAAAGCTGTACAATAACACCAGAAGCATCTGGCAAGTGTCACAAGAATGTTTAAATATTACAAAGGGGCTTACTAAAGCATAAGGAAGGAAGGATCTTTCTTTAACAAATCATCAATATTATTTACATAACATCTGGCCAGTATGGGGAGGATCATCGTGTCTCCGCCAGGGGGTATTATTAACATATGAAGTTGGTCAGGGAGAAAATGCCTCCCCTGCCGTTCGATATCACTAGAGTATGCATAGGTGAAGTTGTTCGGAGACTCGTTTCAGGAATTCAAAATCTCAGTTGCGTATAGTAGACATTTCTTGGTTGCCTATATTTGGGATCTCTATATTTTTTTATTTTTTATTTTTTCTTCCGGGGATTAGCCCACCCGGGCACAGGTCACTGACCCTCATCGGGGCCTGGGGGGTGAAAATCTAATAATATTAATAGTAATAATAATGATAACAATAATAATAATTCATAGTAAATAAATTTTATAATAAAAAAACTAAAAATAAAATAAAAAAATAATAATAATAACAACACTGTAATAATAATAATAATAATAATAATAATAATAATAATAATAATAATAATAATAACAATAATAATAATAATAATAATACTAATAATAACAAAAATAATGATAATAATAATAAAGAACCATAAAAAATGCAAAAAAAAAATAAAGTAAAAAAAGTTCAATAATGAGAAACAATATATGTATGTTATGTTGTCAAAGTAAGATAAACAATTGAGACCCTGCAATTGTGTATAAATGAGGCAGAAAGTCATATCAGCAACCTGGGACTTGGTCACAATTTTTGTGATGCCATATGGCAGCAGGGTCTACTATTAAACAATACATTATGCTTCCAATATCTTCCCAGGTGGTAGTACCTCCCTGTTTGGTAGCTACCTACTACCTACTAACTGGTAAAATAGATATATTTGTTAAATTCTGTACATCTTATAATAGTCGAAAGGTAGTGAACGGTGAAGCATCTCCGCCCCTCTACAGTATCTGTCAGGTGCTGCATTCAAACATTAGTACAATTATTTCCATCCCAACTGTTGTAGATATTTACACAGGTGGTAGGCACGATATGACCCAACGCGGAAACCGTTGAAGGGGAGTCTGCAGCTGGTGTAAGACGGTAGTTTAGGAAGAAGAAGCCACCTCACGAACACCAAACGAGACGTCAAGTTGCGCGTGAGGTGAGCTTAGTGGGTTGACAGGTAGCTGTTTCTGTGCGGGCCAAAAGCTATTTGTAGAGTGGTTCTGCAGTAGGTAGTGTGGATCACGGTGTTCTCGCGCCAGATGTTAGACTCACAAGGGCAAGATGGTCACATGGTAGTCAAGCATTTGTCGAGCGGACATGTTCGATAATTATTTACATTCTTTATTTACTCTCATTTAGATACGTGCAGGTAATGTCAGATTATATTTACTCCGTACAATAATTACGAGTGATTATTCTGGAATAATTTTCGTACTACTTGTTTAGAAGCATTAATGTTGTTTATCTGTTGGTCAACAACTAAGATGTATCAACAGTGCTAATCAAGCACTTACTCTAAGTAAGTGAAATTACTAAACCTAAAAATGGCCGAACCGTCAATTAAATCAACTTATATAATTCTAGTCGCTTTAAAGACGTACAGTAGTAACGGATCATCTAGTGTGAGAGCTTTCGTCACTATGGAGGCGACAACAGTCCCAGGCACAGCTGGGAGCGGCAACAATGACCATAACACAGCATGAAGTCCACAGTAAACAGTAACGGTTGTGCTAAAATGCTACCTTGTTATTTATTGTTCCTGACATGCTACCTCCCCCCCCCCTTCTCTCTCTCTCTCTCTCTCTCTCTCTCTCTCTCTCTCTCTCTCTCTCTCTCTCACTCTGCCTCCCTTTCTCCCGTCCTCTCCCTCATTCTATTTAGGTACAGTACCTTCCTCTGGGTTTCTTTTACTCTATCTCTTTATTTTTGTGTTATTGTCTATCTCTTTTCTTCATTCTCCACCAGTCTCTCACTCGCTCTCTCACTCCACCTTAATGACCATTCACAACCCCCCACCATCTCCCGCTCAGTATGTAAACAGAATGAGTCTCGATCACGGTCGTCGGAGTCGTCTTTGTTGATAAAATCCTCATCATATTTAAATACAAACACAAGTTCGTGCTGGTTTTAAAAAGAGCGCTGCCCGAACACATATCTTAGTTATACAGTAGTTCAGATATAAAAGCAGTCTTCTCGTAAGAATAGGGTCACGGGTTCGATTCCCACCCAGAGATAAGGATTGGGTTTCTTCCTCGTACAGTCAATAGTAAACTAAATCTATTATACACTGTGTTAGCAGATGGAGGAGCAACAATTCAACAGCCTATACCGTCCTTCTGAAGTGGTGGGATGTAGCTCTCTCTTATGATACGGAAATCCTTACCTAAGAAAGACTGAGAGATAAAGTTCCCTGATTCATTTATATCAATGCTCTTGTTTATATGAACTGTATATTTGAGTTTGAACTTTTGCCGTTTCTACACAGACCCAAAGATATTGCAGACTCATTACCATCTAGTAACGGAAATATACAAGAAAGCTTAATTGACATAAACAGTAATTTGTGATCCAAACACTAAATAAATCTTATGGTAAGAAGATACGGACAATTTTGCTGAGAAAATAACCCAAAGGGTTTTCTTTATTAATAATTGTGGCAACCCTTGATATATTATTTGAAACTTCACACACAGACACACACACACACACACACACACACACCTACTATTACTACTTTGCTGTCACTCGGAATCGAGTATGACGATCATCCACCTATGATAAAATAATATGAGTTATTGAGGATGTCACCTTCGTTGATGAGTTCTGAGGCGACTAAAGAGGCCGATACGGGACCGGAAGAGTCATTCACAGATGTTGCACATATGGAGGGCTACATCTAGTGCGGGATGAGCGGCGCAACGTCTTTCCGGCGTTGACGCTCATCTGCCTCGGTTTTCAGTCGGGCTAACTCAAAAGTATTGACACCTTCCTGTGTGGTGCTCCTCCAAGCGTTACGGTGTGGAGTAATCGTCTCCCAGGTGAGGGGAGGGGGTCGATTTTGCACTTTTTCAGGTTTGTCTTAAGACTACCCTTATACCTTTTCATTTGCCCGCCAGTGTTACGTTTACTATTCGTTAGGTGACTGTAAAGTTGCCGCCTTGGTAGTCTACTGTCGTCCATGCGGGTAACATTGCCAGTCCAACGTAGTTGTTCATGGATAATGGTAACCTCGATGCTCCTACAGTTGGTGTCAGCGAGAATACTGGCGTTTGTTCTCTTGTGTTCTCAGCGAGACTCGGAGGATGGAACGTAGACTACATTGGTGAACGTTTTCAAGTGCCTTGAGGCGCCTCCTGAATGTGACCTATATCTCACTGTCATATAGCAGGGTGGGGAGGACCGCTGCTCTGGATCCTCCAGACGTTTCGTGTTAAAACCTCTTGTAGAGACTTGTTGCCTTTGCCGTTTTGGGGCGACGTGAAGTGATAGCTTGGCTCTGACGAGCCGATGATCAGTGTGGCACTGGTCTGAGCCATGCTTGGCTCGGGTGATAAGGACATCTCGGCGATCTTTTTCTCTGACAATGATGTAGTCAATGAGATGCCAGTATTTGGATAGTGGGTGTTGTCACGAATCCTTGAACTTGTTGACCTGCCTAAGCAAGGTATTGGTGATATTGAGGTTGTGTGCAGCACATGTGCTGAGCAGGAGTAGCCGTTGGAATTACACTTGTCTAGTCCAACAAGTCCATTTCTCCCTATGATTCCCTGCCAAATGTCAGCATCTCTGCTAACTCTGGCACTGAAGTCACCTAGGAGCACAACCTTATCTTCTCTGCAGATAGAGGCTTAGCACTGTCAAGGTCGGCGTAACAGGTCCCCTTGATGTCATCCTCTGCATCCAGTGTTGGGGTGTACGCACTGATGAAGAAGGATGCATGTGAGTTGACCTTGGTTCTCCCTTTTCCTGATCCAGTGGTGCAAGTGTTGCAACGACTGGGGAGAGGGAGAGTTGCAATTGACTACCTATAGCCCAGTTTGTTGAGTTTCTCGTTAATAGATTGTCCATCATGCATTGCCTACGTCCACCGGTGTAGTCGTTGGGTTCCCATGGTGGTCACCTCTTCTGCCTATATCACCGTTGGGGGGTTTTGTTAGGGCCCTGTAAGCATGTCTGTCTGTCAGTGGTTGGTAGGCGCCAGGACGTGTCCACATGCCAGTGAGTCTATGCGCCGTCCCTCTGGGACCCACTGCTACTCCGAGATCTCCTGCTGGTCTAGCTTGGGCCCACGAGGCACCCAGTTACCGTGTGTTGCCACGAGGAGGCATAGCAAGAATATTGATGGTGAAGAGGCTGTGTGGTGTACTGGCAGGGGAAGACTTATGCAAGTTGCTTCCCTGTTCGCCACGATGGCTAGTCAGCGGTGGTAGCTGAAAGCGAGAGGAAGCAAGCAGTGCTTGCACCTTAACACTAACATAATGCTGCCACACTAGACGTATTACACCACCCTGTCTGCACGCACACACACACACACACACACACACACACACACACACACACACACTACACCATGCGTTCACCACACCACCCGGTGTCTCCCTGACCATGTGAGGTCCTTCATGTTAACACCCGAGGACGAGCCACTACACCACGTGGCCTACGTGACCTCACACAGAAGGGCAAGAGACCAGCCCGGGCCATCAACTGCAAACTATAATAATTTGTATGTTAAATTCATGTTCCTTCTCCTTTTAGTAATGATAGCTTTTGTTAAACGACCCACCTATCCCATGTCTTTGTATGTAATAAGTCATTTTTGTCCAATGTATATTTTCAGCCTTCGGGCTGCTGAACTTTTTCAATAAACCGTTAATTATTATTATTATCATTACACACACACGCACACACACACACACACTCCTATACACATTGTGCTCGTGTGTGTGTGTGTGTGTATGTGTGTCTGCATGGTTACGTGTATAGTTTGTATTTGTATTAAGACTTACCATGGGGTAAACATATATATAAGAACATAAGAAAATAAGGAGTCTGCAATAGGCCCGTTGCCCTGTTCATGGCAGCTCCTGTCGAGAGTCACTGCCACTCCCTATCATCCATGAATCTATCCAGCCTCCTTTTAAAACTTTCCAGCGTTCCAGCACTTACACGTACACGCCCTTAAACATATCCACACATATCATACATGTGTATTTAATCACGCAAATATGGTATGTATGAAAACAATATCAAACACACAAAGAGTACGCACAGGACACACACAGGTCCATACACACACACACACACACACACACACACAAGCCCTTACACGCACGCACGTATCTAACAGCAAGTGCAAAAACAGACGAACAGAAGAAATTAAAAAAATTTCCACTTATTAATGGTGTCTATCGTAACCAAAACATCCGATTATTTTCCCACACCCGAACGATGATGGGTCACCTGGAGCTTTATTAACTACTTGTTCAACATATTCTAAGTCTTGTGAAACGTTTGTAAGTCTGAGAATTTAGGGGCTACGTGCAGTAGTCTGCAAGATGTGTTCTGTGTCTTAAGAATTATAGAACCACAAGAGTGTAAATTTCTCCGTTTTCTTTGCGTTGGAGACTGAAGTTGATTTATGGCTTCTAGAGAGAACGAGAGAGAGAGAGAGAGAGAGAGAGAGAGAGAGAGAGAGAGAGAGATCTGTTAAATTAACAGCCAGATGGATTATGAGCAAACTTTTTTCATGCTAATAAAAAATTTTTTTCCTGCGATCAAATTTTCTTTCAGAAGAATGCAGGAAAGCATCAATGAATTGATAATATTAGTCACTGAATTCGATGTTAATATAAACATATCGTCAGGAGTGCAAGGAAAAGAAAGTGGCGACTAATCTTCTAGGAAACTTGATTATCAGAAACACTCACGGTTATCAGAGACACTCACGGTTATCAGAGACACTCACGGCCATGACAGAGACTCTCACGGTTATCAGAGACACTCATGGTTATCAGAGACACTCACGGTTATCAGAGACACTCACGTCCATGACAGAGGCTCTCATGGCCATCACGGGATACACACTTATCAAGAGTGGCTCGCCTCTTTCCACCATTTCCAAATATTAATGCATTGTAGAAATTTAATATTTCGTTCTTAGTTTTATTTCGTAGTTCTCTCACAATAAGTAATGGACGTTCATCCGCCTGGTTCGCCAGCCTTAATTTTTTGTTTGTTTCCATAATTAATAAATGTACGAAACGTGTTATCTCTGCAAGTAAATTAAAGTAAAGTCCGATCGGCTTTTTTCACACTTCATTTTTCCAACATTCGCGGACTGAGATCCAATTTTCCTTCTGTGGAGCACCATCTATTAACCTCTTCCCCCGACCTCTTCCTACTTTCCGAACTTCAACTGACCAAAGCAGCTTCACCCAAACCTTTTCAAGTCTCTAACTACAACCTTTATACCTCCTTCCGTTCTAAGGGAGGTGTATACGCCTACTGCAACACACGTACACCTATAGCCCGACTCACGGATCTTGAATCTTCCCTTTATGATGTCATCTGGCTCAAAATATCTCTACCAACTGTGACTATTTTTCTTTGTTTCCTATACTGTTCTCCCAACTCTACCAACTATTTCGAACTCTTTGACTATCTCACTTCTTGCCATGAGTCGTTGCTATCCACACACCCCAACATCGAGATCCTCTACCTAGGGGATTTCAATGTACATCATAGAGAGTGGCTTGACTCTGCAAGGGATGACCCAGGTGGAACTGAGGCTCTCTCTTTTTCCCTACTTAATGATTTGGAACAAATAATCAAACACCCTACACGCGTTCCTGATCGACACGATCAACTTGCTAACTTTCTTGATCTTTGTTTTACCTCTAACCCCTCACACTATTCATACTCAATTTCTGCCCCCTTAGGGTCTTCTGATCATAATCCTATTTCTATTAAATCAAACTGGGCACGACCACCTCCCCCACCCCCCTCTAAACGTCAACTATGGCACTATCGGAGGGCAAGCTGGCAATCCTTGCGAGAATTCTTCACCGACTTTCCTTGGGATGAATGTTGCTTTTCCACTCGAGACGCCTCGGTATGTGCTGACAGCATACCCTCAAGGGTGGTATGAGTGCATTTATCCCATCTTCTACAAAAACTTTCACTTTACAATCATGGTTTGACCGCTCCTGCTTTCTTGCTTGCAGGGTGAGTGATAGGGCAAATCGAGCTATGCAACTATCTCCTCCTATTACCCACACCTCTTTCATTACTTCTAGGAATCGTTGTAAGGCTATTCTTGGTAGGGCCAAGCGGAATTTTATTAAAAGAAAGACCGCTGTCCTGACTAATTCCTCCTCAAGTAAATCCTTTTGGTACTTAACTAAAAACATCTGTAACAACTTCTGCACTCCTTCTTTTCCTCCCCTCTTCCGACCCAATAGCTCTATAGCCAAACTCTCCCCCTGTCAAAGCCAATCTCTTTGGCACCTTATTCTCCTCTAATTCCACCTTAGACGATTCCCACTCTAACCCTCCTACCCCTGCACCTCCTACTGAACCTATGCACTTTCCAGTAATCTCCACTCGCAGGGTTGCCGGTGTGTTATCCAGGTTGAATGTGAGTAAGGCGCATGGACCGGACGGAATACCCCCTCGTGTTCTGAGGGAGTGTGCTGAAGCCCTGGCCCCTCTGCTTGCTCGGCTCTTTCGCCTCTGCCTCAAAACCCAAACTTTTCCTTCTTCTTGGAAGCATGCCTTGGTTCAGCCCATCTCGAAGAAGGGTGACCATTCTAATCCCTCTAACTATCGCCCCATTGCCCTAACTTCATCCCTCTCTAAGATTTTCGAAACTATCTTGGACTCCCATTTTCTCCTTCACCTTGAACGCCTTTCTCTTTTGTCGGATCATCAGTATGGCTTTCGCCAGGCAAGATCTACTGGTAATCTGCTCTCCTATTGCACCCATCTTTGGGCATCCTCTCTTAGGGATTATGGGGAAACTTTTGTCGTGGCCCTCGACATCTCCAAAGCATTTGACAGGGTATGGCACAAGTCTTTGCTATCTAAACTTCCCTGTTTTGGTTTCTCTCCCCCACATTTGTTCTCTCATCTCTAGCTTCCTTGAGAATCGATCCATGGCAGTTGTTGTCGAGGGATCGATTTCTCGCTCTTTCTCTACCAATAGTGGCGTCCCACAGGGTTCTGTTCTTTCACCAACTCAATTCTTCTTTTTATCAATGATTTACTTCACACTACAACTAATTCTATCCATTCTTACGCCGATGATTCTACTCTTCACTCTTCCTCACATTTTCCCCTTCCTCCTAACTCTCAAACTACAGTAGATCTGTTTCTAGAGCTGATATCATTACTTCTATCAATGCGGATCTGCGTAGCATCTCTGAATGGGGAGGTACAAACTTGGTTAAATTCAATAGTAATAACTCTCAGTATTTACCAATTACACTTTCTAAATTAGACGATCTCACAGCAATTACATTTCAGGATGCTATCATGCTGCCAAATTTTTAAATAAATATGCTATGCCTCACTATTTCCTCCAATATGTCATGGAAATCACACATCCTTAACATAGCTAAGGCTGCCTCCCGAAAGTTGGGAATGCTATACAGATGCAGTAGCTACTTCACTCCTGAGCAGTTGCTCCAAGTATATAGAGGATTCATTAGTCCTAACTTGGAGTAATGCTCTCATATCTGGGGTGGCTCTTCTTCTGTCCAACTATTAGATAGGGTGGAATCAAAGGCATTTCGTCTTATTAACTCTACTCCTTTAGTTAGCAATCTTTCTTTCCTTTTCTCTTCGCCGCAATGTTGCTTCACTCTCACTCTTTTACAAGTACTTTAACGGGCAATATTCTGTGGATTTGGCATCCTGTGTACCGCTGGCAAGGCCGTGGGCTCATAACACACGTCTTGCCTGCGGTGCCCACCGATTCTCTGTGGATGTCGGTCACACTAGAATAACCCGTTAGAGTACACCCTTCTTTCCTCACACATCCAAACTGTGGAATGCTCTGCCCCCTTCTGTGTTTCCATACTTATACAGTCTGTCTTTCTTTAAAAAAAAGATGTTTTCCGGCATTTTCGTGGTGTAGATTAACACAGTATAACCCTTTTCTTTTATATTTTTAATTTCTTTCTGTTTTTATTTTTCGCCCCCTAGGCCCCGTTGTTGGTCGTTCGACCTGTGCTCGGGTGGGCTAATCCCCGTAAAAAAAGGAAAAAAAGGGAGAAGTGAAGTTTCCTTCAAATCATAACTAGACGAAAATATGTGTTTGATATGAATTGCCTTTTTCTTTAATTTTATTTATAATTTTTCTACTTGCAAGCTTATTGGGCTGCGTTATTGTGTTGCGACCTTCATTGTCCAGTGTTAGTGTACTGTAGGAGGAAACCTGAGTAAGTATTATCGTCTGTGTTTGTAATAGACTAAATTCCTTCTGCAATGCCAATAACATCTTTACAGACACCCAGTTTGGATTTAGAGCTATAAGGTCGACTGAGAGTGCTCTGCTATCCTTTACTAATGACATCTTAAATTCCTTTGATGACAGTCAGTTCGCAGTCGGTATATTCTTGGACCTCTCTAAAGCCTTCGATACTGTCGACCATACCATCCTCCTTTCAAAGCTTGACATTACGGCGTTAGGGGCCTGTCCCACAATTGGTTTACCTCATATCTGTTCAGCAGGATGCAGTATGTCTGTTATAATAACCACCAATCTGACTCCTCGCCAATCTTGTATGGAGTTCCCCAAGGTTCAATTCTCGGTCCAGTACTGTTTTTGTTCTACATAAACGACATAGTCCACGCCAGCTCACTCATAAAATACAACTTATTTGCAGACGATAGTAATCTCTATGCCAGCAACTCAGACCTCCATTCCTTGATGAGAACTATGAACACTGAATTAACTAAAGTCGGGACCTGGGTAATACGTAATAAACTGACCTTAAACCTTGAGAAAACCCACTACACGATCTTTCACAGAAGAAAAAACTTACCTCCAGACTTGGACCCCCTGTACCTTGGTAATACAGTCCTCAAACGCGAACAAAATACTGAATTCCTCGGAGTTATTGTTGATGAGAAACTTAACTGGAGGAACTACATACAAGCCATTCACAGTAAAATCAATAAACAGTGCTGTATCATGTATCACACTCGACAGTCACTCACTCTCACAGCAATGAAAGAAATCTATCATGATCTTGCTTACCAACACCTGATACACTGTCACACACTGTGGGGGGCCTCTGGCTCTTCAAAAACACAATCTCTGATTACTGCACAAAAGAGAGTTGTACCTACTTGAAAAAAACAGATCACACAAACGAAAAATTTGCTATATTGAAATTTTTAAAATTCGAGGATATTAACACTTACTGCTTGACAATATTTACTTCCAGTTCCGGAATAATCAGAGATACAACTTAAGGCACCCAGAGCTACTAAGATCACCCCCCCCCCCCCCCCGCGCGCCTCTCAGTCCCAGACCTCCATAAAATATCACAGTGTGAAGGTGTGGAACAACTTATCCCCACCCATCCAAGCAAAGACTAAGCTCCCTTCCTTTAAATCATCTCTAAAAAAATATCTATTGTCGAAGTATTAATATTTCTTGTAAAACTTACTATATTTACAGCACTTGCTTTTATTGTACCATCAAAACCGTTTAATTGCCAACTAGACATAATCCTGAAAGCTCTGTCCTCCTGTTCAACCTTATTACTGCACAACCCAGGTAGTACTGCTCCCCATTATACTTATGTTTTTAAATTCCACTCGAATTTATATGTATATGTGTATCTTGATAAAATCACACGGGAAAAGGGAAACAACGGAGCACCTTGTTTCCCTTTTCCCGTGTGATTTTATCAAGATTTATCTTATCCACGTTTTCATTGTGGATCTACATGGTATATGTGTATGTGTACGTATGTATATATATATATATATATATATATATATATATATATATATATATATATATATATATATATACATATATATATATATATATATCTGTGTGTGTATATATGTATATGAATGTGTATATGTCTGTATAAATAAATACATAAGCATAATGATAATAAAAAAATAAAAAAAATAAAAATAATAATAAATAATAAATAATAAATAAATAAATATTGAAGTGACAACCGTGGTAACACTATGAGATGTACTTATTACTACCATTCTATTGTACTATTCCAGATGATACTAAATGTTACATAGTACTTCCTTAAGATAAATATATAGTATATATCAGGTGCCTGAAAGAGAGCTCAGGTTCTCAACTGGCTCAGCCATGTTAATATTGTTATTATTATCCACTCTGTATCTGTGTTTTTCTGGCTAAATAAACTGTTTCAATTCCATTCATTTGAACTTCAACCATGACTTCACCCATGTAAGTTACCAGCTCATGATCAATAAATTACAGAGAATTAACTTGGAAGAAATTGTTTATATAGGAATATGATATAGACGAATCAATGCAAAACTTTATGGAAATCCTTGAGAAGAAACATCTGAAGTCTTTTTATGCGTATGGCATGAATCAAATGTGAACCAAGGACGAAAACAACGTGGCACAGGAGGATGATAAACAGCGATACCTTAAGTGAATATTTTGCATCAGTATTCACATAAGAGACGATGGATAACATGTCACTACCTAAGATAATGTATACCTCAGGGGTAGAAAATTAATTAAGAGACATTCCAATTACAGAAGATATCAACAAAAGGATAGTCGCCAGTGTGAAAGAATTCAAAGCCCCTGGAGTGGACGGAGCTCAGACCAAGGTGATAAAGGAGGTGGGAAGCGAGATATGCACCCCACCGAGACTTGTATTCAGGAAATCCTTGGATCACTGTAAAGCGTCTAGATACTGGAAATTAGCCAACGTCACCCCAGTATACAAGAAGGGTAAGAAAAGTGCAGCAGAAAACTACAGGCTGATCAACCTAACATCCCATACTTGCACTATATTTAGACAATTCTGAGGGACGCCATCAACCAATACCTGACAGAGTACAACCTTATCAACGCTTCACAACACGGTTTTTTGGAAAGAAAATCCTGCTTGACAAACTTACTCACGTTTCTTGAAAGGGTAACAAGGTTTATCAGTGGGTGTTGTACATGGATTTCTCCAAGGCGTTTGTCAAAGTCCTACATACACGACTAACCTCTAACATCCAGGGACATGGAATCAAGGCTATATTTTGGAGTGGATTAACAACTGGCTCGAAGACAGGCAACAAAGATTGGTTATAAATGGAGTACCACAAATTAGATCCATCCTTGAACCCACCCTGTTTGTAATATACTGTACATAACGACATAGGTAAGCATATATCAAGCCATATTGTCAAGTCTCAGAGATATTTGAGAAAGTAGCAAGACACTATCGTACAAATGCGGAAAGACCTGCAAGAATTGCTCAAACAGTCTCGAGAATGGCAAAGGCTCTTTAACATTACTAAATGCATGTAGGTTACAACAGCGCCAATCGCAACTATTCTGTTAATAATACTTCCCTGCATACTGTCGATAAGGAGATAGACCTAGACGTTGTGATAGATCATTAACTGAAGGTAGGGTTACCATATTAAAATATTTAACAAATGAGGACACTCCGCTGAGAGGGGAAGAGGGAGATATTTGTACTATTACACAGGACAACAAATTTTTTATAATTCCCAGTTGCATGAGATTTCTTTACTGTTTCTTACCATTTTTGATCTGCTCATTTCATATTTGAAACCAGTTTTGTTCTGCATGCTCCAGTTTTCATGTAATTTGAGGTTTTACATTCTAGCCGTTTGCGGTCAAATTAATTAATTACACGATTATGGTATCAATAGGGAGATATAATTTTGTCTGTTTTTTCTTTCAGATTTGGTCATGGCTACAAAGAGAAATCAATGTGTGAACAAACCTGATGCCTTCTGTTATATTTGTGGATACTTCACGCTTATTCGTCAGAGGCGCAATATAACATCGTTTGTGAGGCGCGGCTATAAAGCGTACTTCGGACTTACTCTTGGCGACCAAGACAAAAAATGGGCTCCACATGCTGTGTGTCATAACTGCGAAGAAATGCTGCGTGACTGGACAAAAGGAAAACGTAAGGGCTTACCGTTCGGAATTCCCATGACCTGGCGAGAACCGAAGGACCACACAACTGACTGCTATTTTTGTCTGATCAATACGAAGGGTGTTGGCAAGAAAAACAGACATAAAATATCGTATCCTAGTATCCCTTCAGCAATTCGACCTACTTTGCACTCTGATGAGCTACCAGTTCCAGTTTTTAATGGGTTGTCTCCAGCTGAAGAGGAGGGAAGCGACAAAGACCAAGAGAGTGAACATGAAACTCAAGAAATACTTGCAGATTCCGACGATTCTTCTGATGGTACACCAGAGTCATCAACCCCTCAGAAGTTTAGTCAGCCAGAGCTGAATGACCTTGTGCGTGATTTGGGTCTCTCCAAAAATGCAGCAGAAGTTCTAGCTTCTAGGTTGCAAGAAAAGGCTCTACTGAACCAGACCACAAAAGTTTCAGACTTCAGAAAGCGGGAACAGGATTTTGTGCCATTCTTTACAGAGGAGAATAAGTTTGTTTACTGTCATAATATCCCGGGTCTTCTCCAGGAATTAGGGATTCCATTGTATAGTCCAAATGACTGGCGATTATTTCTAGATAGTTGTAAGCGTAGCCTGAAGTGTGTGCTACTACATAATGGTAATGTCTATGCAGCTGTTCCAGTGGGTCATTCTGTGTGCTTACGAGAGGAGTATAATGACATTAAAACTGTGATTCACCTGCTAAAATACCATGAGCACAACTGGACAATTTGTGTTGACCTCAAAATGGTGAACTTCCTTCTTGGCCAACAAAGAGGATTTACAAAGTATCCCTGCTTTCTTTGCATGTGGGACAGCCGAGCTAGAGACAGGCATTGGAACCTGAAGGAGTGGCCCTTACGTGAGACTCTGGAAGCTGGTATGCCAAACATTGTCAATGATCCAATCGTCAGTCGAGAAAAGATCATATTTCCTCCTCTCCATATCAAGCTGGGCCTGATGAAACAGTTTGTCAGAGCATTAAATACTGATGGTGAATGCTTCCAACACATAGTCTCTGCTCACCCTGCTTTGTCATTTGAGAAGATAAAGGCAGGTGTGTTTGATGGACCACAAATTCGTGCACTTGTACGTGATCAAGACTTTGTCAGAAAGATGGACGACAAGGAAAGGGGTGCATGGCTTTCATTTGTGGCGGTAATGGAAAACTTTCTTGGTAATAAAAAGGCTGACAACTATGAAACCCTTGTAGCAACCATGTTGTCAGCCTTTCATGACCTTGGATGCAATATGAGTGTCAAACTCCATTTCCTATATAGTCATCTTGATAGATTCCCTGAGAACCTAGGGGCAGTAAGTGACGAGCAAGGCGAGCGGTTTCATCAGGATCTCAAGACCATGGAAGACCGCTACCAAGGGAGATGGACAAACATATGATGGCAGACTACTGCTGGAGCATTAAACGAGAGTGCCCTGAGACATTTCACAAACGCAAGAGCTTCAAGCGCAAATTCCTACCTGGCTAAAATGTGATTGGGCTTTGTCTCCTCATAGTAACAAATTTCTTACCTAACAATGAGTTTTATACAAATTTCAACCTTTGTCTTAGATGGAACATGTTTCAAATTGTGTTGTTGAATAAATTTAGAATATGTAATATTTTATTGTTTATTACCCAGCTAATTTAATGACAGTTTAATGAACTAATCAAGTCCAGGACCAATAAAAAACACACGCTCTCTCTCTCGAATGATCAACACTTTCTACCGAGAACCAATTAATCTTTTATTCCTAATTATATTTCATGGTCAATTTCGCATCGAAAACTTTTTCGGAAAAATAATAAGGGCAAATTCCCGGACGTTTTGAGGTATTTAAAAATTCCTCTAGGACGGAGATTTAAGGACCAAAAAGGAGGACATATCCGGGAAAATACTCACGTGCGGTAACCGTACTGAAGGCGACGTAGCAGGTGAGGGCAGCAGTAAGAAAAGCAAACCGAGATTTGGGAATTATAAAGCGTACCTTCAGATACAAAGGCAGGAAACCTAGTGTGGATCACTGTATACGTGCATGAAAACTCTACCTCCAGAAAAACCTTACATCCCTAGGGAAGGCGTAACACAGAGTGACCAAGAAGATTCTGGAACTTTGTCATCTCGATTATCCACGCAGACTGAGGGCCTTGCAGTATGTTATAGTCAGGAGAAAATATTTCAAAATTGACGACTTTGCCACAACTGTGGGCAAAAGCCTGAACATTAGTACAAATGTATCTTGTGGTAATAGAAAGTTTTTGGTCCTAAAAGGCAAAGGTTATAAGGTCAAGGTCAATCAGGGTATCAAGGTCAGATGCTAAAAACAGCCCTAAAACGACTCCCCGAAGGTCTAGAAGGCTGGCTTTGGTATTAAAATAATCTTTGTAATAAAGCAGAGCCACACTCTAGGGCCCATGCAACCCACCAGGTGACCTGGTTATACACATAGGGTCATAAGGTTCATCACTTGACCGCTAGGTCTGCGTATTCTTAGAAGGGCATCAGACATACTTATATATTGTAGAAATTTGTTGTAACTTAATACTACTACTACTACTACTACTACTACTAATAATAATAATAATAATAATAATACTGTAATAGTTATTTTTTACTGAGAGTATATAATAATTATACAAAATACGTAAAACTTAACTTTCCCGTTTGCTTCCATTTTATGAACTGAGCTGTCAGGGACCACAGAGTTTGTTTTTTTATGCCAGGGACCACCTCAAAAGACTCTTGTGTGTCCAGTGGATCGTGGGGCTGAGAAAGCCTATGTATTGCAGCTGTAATTGGAAGACTAAAAGAGTTTGAAAGTTTAAGGGGACTACCAGAAGGTATTTTGTGTAATCTTTAGTAACTATTTCCGGAAAAAAAAGTGTTACCATTGAGGCCAAATTTCACAAGAAGTGCTACGACCAAGTTTCAGCCAGGTCTCTTCAAAGGGCACAGGCTAAAGTCCTCCAGCAACCAATATCTCAAGATTTACCCGAGCTATCAATGTCACAAGCTATCGCGCTGACTGTCACTTTAGGAAGGCTGACTAATACATCTGCTATTGACATGTGTATTATTTGTAGGAATTCAGACAAAAACCTCCTCCGTGTGTCAACAACATCCCAGGATGCCAACATTAAAATGGGAATTCAGATCCTCCAGGACTTTGATATCATGGCCAGACTGCGACCCAGAGGCGATATTATGGCAGGTGATGTTTTATATAATTTTTACTGTCTGACATCCTTTAACAGCCGATTACCTATAGACACCGAGAGGCGGCTCTTTGGTGAAATAAGCTAGGAAGTTGGTGAAGGAAAAATGTCTTCCAAGCTCAGAGAACTGAGGGAACGACTGTCTGAAAAGCTGAAAAAAAGGGCTGTGAAGCAGGTTATGTTCATCATACTCGACTGAAAGAATCAATCATTGGTCGTTTTCCTGGCTTGAAAGAGGAAACTGGTGAGAAGAATGTTACCTTCGTGTTACCTGACACCATGAAAGATGTCATGAACTCAACCAATGCGGGCACTGCAGAAAGTGATTCTTGGATCCTTGCAAAAGCTGTGGGCATTCTGCGCCGAGAGCTTGGGCAGGGCCCATTATGGTCTTTCGGTGCTGAGTTTGAGGATGGCTGCCAAAAGGCTATTTCCCGAGCAGCACTAAAATTCTTCCTTCGGATGACTTTTAAAGACCTTCATTGAAGGTTGAATTCAGCCAGCAGGCATTAACAATTGGACAGCTAGTGGCTTTCAACACTGTTTCGAAACGGGCTGTGTCTATTGTGGGTAAACCTTGTACTCTTCCAGTGACTTCCTTTAATGGCCTATGCTATCACTCACAATTCAGAAACAAGGTATATGTTAATTTCTTCAACAGACTTGGACTCTATGACAGCTGCAAAAGAGCCATCCACCATAAAGC
Source organism: Homarus gammarus (assembly GCA_958450375.1). NCBI lineage: Eukaryota > Metazoa > Arthropoda > Malacostraca > Decapoda > Nephropidae > Homarus > Homarus gammarus. The sequence goes on from CAUDMG010000238.1 coordinate 331,000, forward strand.
ACAGGTGGCTTCATTCTTGTCCAAACAATTCACAAAAGAGGGGCTGGTTTGCCCCATGAATATACAGAAAGGTGTCTCTACGATGGGTGCGATATATAATATCGACCATAACTCAACGTCAACTATAACGAAAGAAGTTTTCCACGATACAGCCATGAGCCTGCTTCAGGTTAGGTTAATACATGAACCAGGAACTCCTCGTGAGAGAAGATCACGTGAGGAGGTTGAGACAAAGTATGCCGAAGTCATATACATTCATACCTCAGCTGAATGTACAGTAGATATCAGAAGCGCTGCGATACCACCCATGTTTCCAGTCACCATTCCAGAGACTCTGCCGTTCTTTAAAAAGGTATTCAAAGAGGAACAAGACTGGCTGAACCACATCACAAAAACCCAAGCCCAGGGGTCCTGCAAAGAAGTGTCATGGCTTGGAACACATGGCAGAACTTTGGTAACGAGCTAAAGCAGATAATGAGCAGTCTCACAATGACGGGCCTCTCCCCCATCAGTGCAATGGATGAAAGCTTAGAAGGTTCACATGCCGCCTGTATAACAAAGCCTCCGGCTTGAACATAAGAACATACGGACATAAGAATGGAGGAAACTGCAGCAGGCCTATTGGCCTCAAGGTTCCTAATGCCCGGTATTAGTCTTGTCATTCTCCTCTGAATTCTTTCTTGGGATTCTATATCCATTCTGTCGTACGTTGACCAGAATTAAACTGCGTAATCCAAGTGAGGTCTCACAAGTGCAAGATATAGTTTTAGGATGACCTCGCTAGTCTTGTAACTAACTTTCCTTAGTATGGACCCAAGTACTTTGTTAACCTTTTTTCGAGCAAATGCACATTGTTGACTTGGTTTAAGATTCCTACTTATCATTACTCCTAAATCTTTCTCACAGTGGGATTTCTCTATAACATCGTTTTTCATCTGATATCTGGTTTCTGTTTATATCTCCCAAACTAAGTACATTACATTTGCCCACATTAAATTTCATCTGCCATTTTTCAGACCATTCAAAAAATTTATTTAGATCTTCCTGTAGTTTTGAAGAGTCCTCGTCAGATATAATTACACAACTCATTCTTCTACGGGAAGCACTGTTCTGACTCAAGTCTTCAAAAAGAGCCCTTTATCAAGCCTTCATCTGGGCCCGAAGTGACACTCCTCTACTGAAGATACCATCTCCAGAATATTACGGATGGAAGATGGACTCGGACACCTCCTCATGGAACCCCCAGTGGATATCCCAGCTACCTTTTCCACCACCTTAGCAGTGTAGATGTAAAAAAAAAATAACATGTAGCTTCTGAACCTGCAGGAAGCTTGCACTCCCCTGCACTCGTTTGTGTACTTGCTCCTGCAGTAAATGAGGACTAATACCCCATGATGTGTTTGATGCGATGTTTTCCATAAGAGATGTTATGAAATATGTTATAAATTCCTAATAAGTTTCAGCGATTGCTGTAAGGATGTCACTAAGCTGTGTCTCGTAATGACGATTCATATGATTGGCCACAAAATATTTTATGCCTAATGCCCTTCTAAGAGTACGCAGTTCTAGCGGTCAAGTGATGAATCTTTTGACCATATGTGTATTACCAGGTGACCTGATGGGTTGCATGGGCCCTAGAGTGTGGCTCTGTTTTATTACAAAGATCATTTTGATACAAAATCCAGCCTTCTAGACCTTCGGGGAGTCGTTTTAGGGCTGTTTTTGGCATCTGACCCTTGATACCATGATTGACCTTGACATTGAAATTTTTGCCCTTTAAGGCCCAAAACATTTTATTATCATAAGATACATCTGTACTAATTTTCAGGTTTTCGTCAACAGCTGCTGCAAATATGCAGGTTTTTTCCTGAGCATCTCATTGTAATATTAAAAATCCTGAAAGGGATAGAAAACGTGAACCCAGACCGTTTCCTTGTGATGTCAAGCACCACCAACACAAGAAGACATAGTTTGTTGTTGTTATATTATTACTACGCTTCAACAACGAAGGACTTTAATCGCGTAGCGAGGTTAGTAATACAAGAGTCAAACAACGATAACAAATTATGAGACAACTCTGTGTTAAGCATATCTACAAGCTCGCCAAGTTACCATGCCGAACGAACATCAGGAAATACTTCTTCTCACAGAGGCTGGTAGAGCTATTGGACGATTCACCAGCCCAAGCTGCGGAATCGAGAACAATACTGGGCCTCAACAAACCCTAGACAAATAGCAAGAACAATGGCGGGACCCACACAGGCCACTGGCCTTCTTCCCTCGGCATGTCCACCTCTGGTGCTTAGGTGATCATTAGATAATTAAGGTAAGTTAAGAAAGTAGAAAATATCAACATTAATTTTCTATATACAGTATTTCTTCTTCCCTTTGATTATTTACTTCGGTATATACTTTACATCAACATAACTTTTCTTACTAAAAACAGAAATAAAATAGAATAAAATATACATTAGTTTAACACAGTTTTTTATAAAACGTTCTCTGAATTATCACACTACTACTACTTTGCTGTCACTCATAATCGAGTATAATGATCATCCAGCTATGATACAATGGTATGAGCAATTATGGGTGTCACTTTCGTTGGTAAGTTCTGAGGTGACTAAAGAGGTTGATACGGAACCGGCATGCCATCCACAGATGTTGCACGTGTATAGGGCTACATTTAGTGAGGGAGGGGCGGCGGCAGCGTCTTTCCGGCGTTAGTACTTGTCTGCCTCGGTATGCAGTCGCGTTAACTCGAAAGTATTGACACATTCTTGTGTGGTGCTCCTCCAAGCGTTATACCTTTTTAGTTGCCCACCAGCGTTGCGTTTACTATTCGTTAGGTGACTTTAAGGTAGCTGCTTTGGCATTCTACTGTCGTCCATGTGGGTAACATGGCCAGTTCAGCTTAGTTGTTCATGGAGAATGCTCCTACAGCTGGTGTATGCGAGAATACTGCATTTGTTTACTTGTCTTCCCAGTGAACTCGGAGGATGGAATGCAGACTATGTTGGTGAAAGTTTTCAAGTGCCTTGAGGTGCCTTCTGTATGTGATCTGTCTCGCTGCCATATAGCAGGGTGGGAAGGACCACTGCTCGATTTACGTATTTTTTCTAATTTTATTTATTTTTTTCATATATTTTTTTTTAAGGGGATTAGCCCACCCGGGCACAGGTCAACGACCCACAATGGGACCTAGGGGGCGAAAAAATAAAAATAGATAAATTATTAAAAATAGAAAAGGAAAAGTTATATTAATATACACCACGAAGATGCCGGAAAACCAACTTTTTAAAGTGAGACAGATTGTATGAGTATGGAAACACAGAAGAAGGCAGAGCATTCCACAGTTTGGCTATGTGAGGAAAGAAGAATGTACTAGAACGGGTTATTCTAGTGTGACCGACATCCACAGAGAAACGGGCATGACGTGTGTCACGAGCCCATGGCCTTGCCGGCGGTACACAGGATGCCAAATTCACCGAACATTGCCCGTTAAAGTACCTGTAAAAGAGAGAGAGAGTGAAGCAACATTGGTGCGAAAAGAAAGGGAAGAAAAATTGCCAACTAAAGGAGGAGAGTTAATAAGACGAAATGCCTTTGATTCCACCCTATCTAACAGTTGGACAGAAGAAGAGCCACCCCAGATATGAGAGCAGTACTCCAAGTTAGTACGAATGAGCCCCTTATATACTTGAAACAACTGCTCAGGAGTGAAGTAGCTATGGCATCTGTACAGAATTCCCAACTTTGTAGATAATATCAGTTCCTTACAGCTGAAGACACGGGTATGGAGTCCGCCAAAGGCTTGAGATGCACATCTCATCCAATGTTGAATCATCGATGTCTGCGGCGGTGGAGAGGTGGGAGCCGAGATACCGAAAGCGGGTAACATCAGAAAGGGTAGTACCGTCAAGCTGGATTGATGGTGAAGGTGTGGCTGAACCAGGGGCAGGCTGAAATAGAATTTGAATCTTACGTACATTCACGTCAAGGCCGACGTGTGAATGCCCATCTGCTTAGGTGTTCAGGATCTCCTGTAGGTCGCGTTCAGTGTGAGCGACCAGGGTGAGGACGTTTGCATACTGAAGTTCAGTAATGGAAGCTGCCGACACCTATGTTCTTGCCTGGAGTCTTGTTATGTTGAAAAACACACACACACACACACACACACACACACACCACCAACAACAACTACTACTCCTAGCATACACATCCCAACACACACAACAACATGTATTAGCATTCACCCCCACACACAACAACATGTATTGGTACTGGCACGAATAAGGAAGGCTGCCAAGAAAATTGAAAGGAGTGTTGGGGGCCAGTGAACATCCGTATTTTACCCCGGTTTGGATGGGGAAGAACTCAGACTTGGTGCCATTGTGCAGATCACTGCTGTTCATGCCATCGTGGAGTTGCCTCACAATGGCGATAAATTTTGGAGGGCAGCCAAACCGGCTGAGGATCCTCCAGAAGGCTTCCCTGTTGACCGAGTCGAAGGCCTTGGTTAGGTCGATGAAGGCCATGTACAGGTCATAACACTGTTTTCCACACTTTTCCTGTCTTTGGCGGGCAGCAAAGATCATGTCAGTGGAGCCACGTGATGGTCTAAAGCCACATTGAGAATCTGGAAGGAAGTTTTCCGCCTTAGGAAGACATCTGTTTAGGAGGACTCGGTCGATAATCATGGCAGCTACGGTCAGCAGCGGGATCCCGCAGTAGTTGCCACAGTCTGATCGGTCTCCCTTATTCTTATAAATATTGACGATCGAGGCGTCTTTAAGAGCTTGGGGGATTTCCTCCCTTCCCCATCATATATTCTCCCGGAGAGAGTGGAGACGGCTAGTAAGCAGGGGTCCTCCTCCTTTATACTCCTAGTCTGGTATTTTTATTTTTCATCTGTTTGATGGCAGTAGCTACCTCATCCAGGGATGGAGGATAGCTGAGGTGGGTGAGCTCTGGATGCTGAGGGGCCCTCTGGGTATTCAGGACATCCACATCGGTGTTTCAGTTGAGCAGTGAATGGTAGTGCTCTTTCCAGGGCTGAAGGAGGCCTTCTTCATCTTTCATTAGGGAGTTGCCATCGGATGAGCGGAGGGGGGCTGCGCCATGAGTGATTGGCCCATAAAAAGTTTTAGTGGAATTTAGTGCAAGTTTTTGTGTTTCACATGCCTTATTTTTAAACAAGGAGTTCTTTAGATTGTGAGGTTCACGCTGGGCCGCCACTTTCTTCTTGCGGAAGGTATCAGCTTTGTTCAGAGACTGAGGGTTGTTCTGCGATGATAAACGTGCTGCTTTAACTAACTAAATTATCATAGTCTGTGGAACATAACCACCCAAGTTAGGGCTGTATTCCTGATGATTAATAATTTCCGAAATTAAACTCCGGATGGTTGTCAACAAGGGCTGTCTTGATTTTCCGCCCATTGAATACAAATTGACCATATATATATATATATATATATATATATATATACTTCATTTTTAGTCCATTTAACACGCGGACTTTTGAACATATAATCAACGACCTCACCAGCAAGGAATCGAACCCTCGACCTACTGGGTGTGACTAGGGAACGCTTACCGGCTAGGCCACAAGGACACTAAAAGCAGTTCTAGACTCTGTTATATTTCACACAAAGCCTGTTCATCGAGCTGATGGCGCCGTGAACCTCAATGGGAAACTGCCCGTGCCACTTATGTGGTGTCAGTAGCATTTTACCGAATCCAGCTGGTATGAAACGCGAGGTACATATATATACTTCATTTTTAGTCCATTTAACACGCGGACTTTTGAACATATAATCAACGACCTCACCAGCAAGGAATCGAACCCTCGACCTACTGGGTGTGACTAGGGAACGCTTACCGGCTAGGCCACAAGGACACTAAAAGCAGTTCTAGACTCTGTTATATTTCACACAAAGCCTGTTCATCGAGCTGATGGCGCTGTGAACCTCAATGGGAAACTGCCCGTGCCACTTATGTGGTGTCAGTAGCATTTTACCGAATCCAGCTGGTATGAAACGCGAGGTACATATATATATACTTCATTTTTAGTCCATTTAACACGCGGACTTTGAACATATAATCAACGACCTCACCAGCAAGGAATCGAACCCTCGACCTACTGGGTGTGACTAGGGAACGCTTACCGGCTAGGCCACAAGGACACTAAAAGCAGTTCTAGACTCTGTTATATTTCACACAAAGCCTGTTCATCGAGCTGATGGCGCCGTGAACCTCAATGGGAAACTGCCCGTGCCACTTATGTGGTGTCAGTAGCATTTTACCGAATCCAGCTGGTATGAAACGCGAGGTACATATATATATACTTCATTTTTAGTCCATTTAACACGCGGACTTTTGAACATATAATCAACGACCTCACCAGCAAGGAATCGAACCCTCGACCTACTGGGTGTGACTAGGGAACGCTTACCGGCTAGGCCACAAGGACACTAAAAGCAGTTCTAGACTCTGTTATATTTCACACAAAGCCTGTTCATCGAGCTGATGGCGCCGTGAACCTCAATGGGAAACTGCCCGTGCCACTTATGTGGTGTCAGTAGCATTTTACCGAATCCAGCTGGTATGAAACGCGAGGTACATATATATATACTTCATTTTTAGTCCATTTAACACGCGGACTTTTGAACATATAATCAACGACCTCACCAGCAAGGAATCGAACCCTCGACCTACTGGGTGTGACTAGGGAACGCTTACCGGCTAGGCCACAAGGACACTAAAAGCAGTTCTAGACTCTGTTATATTTCACACAAAGCCTGTTCATCGAGCTGATGGCGCCGTGAACCTCAATGGGAAACTGCCCGTGCCACTTATGTGGTGTCAGTAGCATTTTACCGAATCCAGCTGGTATGAAACGCGAGGTACATATATATATACTTCATTTTTAGTCCATTTAACACGCGGACTTTGAACATATAATCAACGACCTCGCGTTTCATACCAGCTGGATTCGGTAAAATGCTACTGACACCACATAAGTGGCACGGGCAGTTTCCCATTGAGGTTCACGGCGCCATCAGCTCGATGAACAGGCTTTGTGTGAAATATAACAGAGTCTAGAACTGCTTTTAGTGTCCTTGTGGCCTAGCCGGTAAGCGTTCCCTAGTCACACCCAGTAGGTCGAGGGTTCGATTCCTTGCTGGTGAGGTCGTTGATTATATGTTCAAAAGTCCGCGTGTTAAATGGACTAAAAATGAAGCATATATATATGTACCTCGCGTTTCATACCAGCTGGATTCGGTAAAATGCTACTGACACCACATAAGTGGCACGGGCAGTTTCCCATTGAGGTTCACGGCGCCATCAGCTCGATGAACAGGCTTTGTGTGAAATATAACAGAGTCTAGAACTGCTTTTAGTGTCCTTGTGGCCTAGCCGGTAAGCGTTCCCTAGTCACACCCAGTAGGTCGAGGGTTCGATTCCTTGCTGGTGAGGTCGTTGATTATATGTTCAAAAGTCCGCGTGTTAAATGGACTAAAAATGAAGCATATATATATGTACCTCGCGTTTCATACCAGCTGGATTCGGTAAAATGCTACTGACACCACATAAGTGGCACGGGCAGTTTCCCATTGAGGTTCACGGCGCCATCAGCTCGATGAACAGGCTTTGTGTGAAATATAACAGAGTCTAGAACTGCTTTTAGTGTCCTTGTGGCCTAGCCGGTAAGCGTTCCCTAGTCACACCCAGTAGGTCGAGGGTTCGATTCCTTGCTGGTGAGGTCGTTGATTATATATATATATATATATATATATATATATATATATATCACTGGTCGGGAATCGAACCCTGGATCCCGTCCATTGAGGTAATGTTTGTAAATGGAAGTCCGCGTGCTATAAATGGACTGATCTGTAGGTACGGCCAGTGAAAATCATGCATAATTGTGATGCTATTATTACAGCCATGACGTTTATGTCCCCTTAGTGTACACAGAGAGTTGTATCTCTCATAATTTGTTATCGTTGTTGGACTAGTGTACTACTAACCTTGTTACGCGTTTAAAGGCCTTTGTAGTTGAAGCGCAGTAATAACATTATAAAAACAATAACAACCCGTTATTTCTCAACCACTGAAAGAATTACTTACACCAATATCATACACACTGTTAACGTCAGCGCGTCGCTTACTAAACAGAAAACGACGTGTACTGTACTGACAACACCACCTTCAGTTGCTTCTTCCATTGCATTGTCTAACGCACCTAAAATAACAATTCGATATGAAGTTCCTCATACTAACGGACAGTTCAGAAGCTTTATGAATATTAAACACATCTATATTCAATTTTCTTAAACTAATTATTTTAACGCAACACTAATTTCCTTATTTAACCCTGAAATTAAAGCATTCATCACTATAGAAAAAGTATATATATATATATATATATATATATATATATATATATATATATATATATATATATATATATATATATATATATATATATATGCAAGTAAATCACTGTAGGTGCGCGTGATCTAGGTATATGCTGATAACCACAAGGAAAGAAGAAAACACGAAGTTCCCAAGCGCTTTCGTGTAATTCACATCTTCAGGGGTGAGTACAGACTAGAGAGAGTAATACAAATCAAGGTGAATATATACAGAGGAGGGTGAGACCAGGTCCACAATGGTCAGGTATTAGGTAATGACCCTACTAATCTTTAAATAGCACACAACGGTTGGTGGTCAGGTCAGATGGGCCAGTGACCCGCCTTCTCACCTGATCACAAATCTTCTTAATTACAAAATTGTCCAGCTTGTACATGCCGTTACTCAAATTCATGTTGAATGCTTCGGTATGTTTAATAAGACTAGATTCTATGATGTTCCTACTATCAATTGAATTACATGGTAATATTGAGGAGGCATTATCCCAGTCAATGCAATGCTTGTTATCCCTCAAATGAACAAACAGAGCATTGGATTCCTGGCCTGTCCTAACACTGTATTTGTGTTGTTTAATTCTAGTTACAAGATCTTTACCTGTCTGGCCTAAGTAAAACATATTACATTCCTTGCAAGGGACTTTATAAATGCAACCAATTGTGTTGTTGGGGGAGTTCTTGATTAACATTTGTTTAACAGTGCATGAGTTTTTAAATGCCACATTGACGTTCCAGGTTTTTAGCTGTGCCGGAATGTGTGAGAAATTTTTGTGAAATGGTAATATTAAGATATTCTTATGGTCATGGGTGGGCTTGGGATCAGTTCTATAAAAAGTTTTCTTAGTAATGTTTAAGCATTTGTCTATGAAAGATCTAGGGTATTTAAGGTTTGAGCCAATATTATATATATATTTGTATTCCTCATCGATGAATTCCGGACTGCAAATTCTCAAGGCACGTAAAAACATTGTTGTAAATACTGACTGTTTGACTTTATTATGGTGGGCAGAATAATAATGAATGTCTGAACACACATTGGTTGGTTTTCTATAAATACTGAACTTAAAAGTGTTACCTATTCTGTGTATCAGACAGTCTAGGAATGGCAATTTACAGTCTTGCTCTAATTCCACAGTGAATTTGATCGAGGGGGCTAAGTTGTTAAGTTGTGGCAGGAAAGCTTTTAGGTCCTCATTACATGGCCAGAGACATAATACATCATCAACATATCTAAACCAGACTGCTGAGGGTGGTAAAATATTACTTAATAGTTTCTTTTCAAAGAATTCCATATATAGGTTGCTTAATACAGGTGAGAGTGGATTACCCATTGCCATACCAAATTTTTGAGCATAATATTCCCCATTGAATTCGAATTTGCAATCCTTAATACATAGTTTGATGAGTTCGATGAAGTCGTCTTTCGAGACGGGCAGTGAAATGTTATCCAGGGAATCTATGAGGAACTCTAGTAAATATATATATATTATATATATATATATATATATATATATATATTATATATATATATATATATATATATATATATACTTTTTATGGGATTAGCCCACCCGAGCACAGGTCACTGACACACATTGTGAGTCTGGTTGGGGGGGGGGGGGGGGGGGCGAAAATGTAATAATAATATTAATAATTCATAGCAAATAAAAATTTTAATAGAAGTAAAATAAAATAATAATATTAAAGAAATAAAAAGAAATACCCAATTAAAAAAGATCAATAGTGAGAAACGGTATGTATGTTGTGTTGTCAAGTAAGAGAAACAATAGAGACCCTGCAATTGTGTGTAATTGAGGCAGAAAGTCAGGTCAGCAACCTGGGACTTGGTGAAAATATTTGTGATGCCATATAACAGCAGGGTCTACCATTAGACAACACATTATGCTTCCAATATCTTCCCAGGCGGTAGTACCTCCCTGTTTGGTAGCTGCCTACTGCCTAGTTTACCCTCGCTCTATGTGCCAACCTTTTCATCATGTTATTGTACAGTACGTGAGATCTGTACAGTGCAGGGAGTATTTTCCAATCTTTGTATTTGCAGGTACTGTTCCCTTTATAAGTAATATGAAGAATTAAAGAAATCATATACTTACAAGTTGATTACTATTGTTTCTATTTCGACGTTGCTTTGGCCTTACTCAATCTCTGTGGCAAACACCTAAGTCATGTTATTTTGATGCGGGTTATTTTTACATCACTATTTGAAGACAAATTGCAGGCTGCATATTTTTGAGAATTCAGACCAGTGGACCTGATCTGACCCACTCCAACATAAAGGTTAATATGGCGTCGATATTATACCGTGACTCTTCTATATTGTACAATAAGAAGATACGGTTATAGTTATAGTGGAAATATAATGTGTGAATCAAGTCTCAGAATCCGAGTACTGGTAATGTATCTTAATGTTCAAGGATTGGATCTCAGCTTCTAGGTACTGTATCTCATGATGTCGGTATTGTCTCGTGAGCTAGTTATTATATCTCACAAGCTAGGTATCGCATCTCAGAAGTTTTGTATTACATTTATTGTTCTATAAACTATGCTGTAAAAAAGGCTCCGGCAACCTTATACACTTATAGTAGTCTACCATCCTGCCTCACTCTTCATTTTCTTTGAATAGAAACTGTACGCATTTCTCTTTTGAATTTTTTGCATAAGGTATTATAAATTATTCAGGAGTCGTAAAAATTATCCTCGCTTAGAAAAAAGCTTCTGGAATCCACGTTCAGTCACACAAAAGTTATAATTAGCGGATCATTTATGAGAATAACTGACTCATTTTACGAAAGGCTGTTGCTTTACTAAAAGTTTGCAGAGAATTTGGCACATACCAAAACATCCAAACTCTGATACATATTCTTACAACACTACCCGTGACAACTGCTACAAGTGAGCGCTCATTCAGCTGCCTATAGTATCTAAAGTCGTATCTGCGTTCCACTATGTCAAAACAAAGACTAAATGGATTAGCTTTACTGTTTGTCCACGGAGATATGAAACTGAATTGGGATGAGGTCACCAATGAATTTAGTCGTAAGAGCAGATTACTTGGATTTGGACTTCACAGGTAAGCTGATACCATGTTCTCTCTCTTTCTCTCTCTAAAAGTAAGCAGGTACTTTCTTACTCTCTCTCTCCACAAGTAAGCTTGTACTGTTTTCTCTCTCTCTCTCATCACAAGTAAGCTAGTACTGTTCTCTCTCTTTCTTCACAAGTAAGCTAGTACTGTCCTCTCTCTCTTCACAAATAAGCTAGTACATCTCTCTCTCTCTCTCTCTCTCTCTCTCTCTCTCTCTCTCTCTCTCTCTCTCTATACTCAATTGCCAAGCACTTAATTTTGCAACAATCCTTGAAGAGATTTTTTTTCTTTTAACATGTCTGTATGTTTTTTGCTAAGGAACTTTTGTGTTCTATGAACACAGTTACCTGTACACTGTATAGTTTGTTTTATAACAGCTGCAAAAAATGCAATTGCAAATTAAACCTACTGTATATCTGTTTATTTTACTGTTATATAAATAAATTATGCTTGCTAAAAAAAAGTGAATAAAAAATAAAAAGGGTATCCTTTTACATAGCCTTATCTTGAGACTCATGAGACTTGCCCCCCCCCCCCTTTCCTAGAACATATATACTGTACGCCACTATGTTACGGTAACCATTTTTTGTAAACTCCTTGATGAGAAAGCTGCCACAGAGACATAGGTGCTTCCAAATTGTACCAGAACCTTGAAAGCTCAATCTTTAACTGCTGAATGTCTCCTTGATAAAGTAATCCAAAGGTTTGATACGTCTTCATAGACGTCAAAATTCACCCTTGTCTCTTTGTCATCTTGTAATGAAATTTCGAGCGCAAAATAGTCACGCTGTCTTACATCTGTCTTGAACGGAAACTGAACAAAATCAAAAGACTGAGTGAGCAACTCAGCGACGCCATCTTTGAAATTTGCTGACATTTTCTGAGGAACTTATGTTGCGAAATGCGTCATCAGGGTAAGCCTGACCTGGACTGACCTTGCCTGATCAAAGGAGAGTAACTTCGTTAACCCCTTGAGCCTAATATATGGCCCCGACTTAACGATACAACACCTGTCAGCCACGTCCTTCAGTCCTTGATACCTGGACTAAAAAAAAATCACATGTGACCGCTGCAAGACCTAGGTGATCCCATCTACCCCATGACCTCTTCGCAACCCCCTGTGATGCAGCGACCCCATTTGCAGTCGCGACTCCATGTTTGGGAACCGCTGGTCTAGGGCTCTATTTTGAAGCCCAGCGTTATGTGTCGAGCAGGCACGGCAACGGTAATTGTAAGGTAATAATAATACAGGGAGGTACTACCGCCTGGGAAGATATTGGAAGCATAATGTGTTGTCTAATGGTAGACCCTGCTGCCATAGGGCATCACCAATATTGTGACCAAGTCCCAGGTTGCTGATCAGACTTTCTGCCTCATTTACACACAATTGCAGGGTCTCAATTGTTTCTTTTACTCTTAACAACACAACATACATATATTAATTCTTGCTTTTATTATCATAATTATAATTATTATTTTATAATTTTATTTTAAAATTTAAATTTTTTATTATAAATTTTATTTACTATTAATTATTTTTATCTATATACATAAAACAAAGAAGTATGTCTGTGTGTGTGTCAGCACGAGAATCTCAGAAACTACTTTACCGATCGGTAGTGATGATGGATGGTGTTATATGTAGTGATGATGGATGGTGTTATATGCAGTGATGATGGGTGGTGTTATATGTAGTGATGATGGTTGATGATGTTATATGTAGTGATGATGGATGCTGTTACTTGTAGTGATGATGGATGGTGTTATATGTAGTAATGATGGGTGGTGTTATATGTAGTGATGATGGTTGATGATGTTATATGCAGTGATGATGGATGAAGTTATATATAGTGATGATGGATGTTGTTATATGGAGTGATGATGGATGATGTTATATATAGTGATGATGAATGTTGTTATATGTAGTGATGATGGATGGTGTTATATGTAGTGATGATGGTTGATGCTGTTACTTGTAGTGATGATGGGTGGTGTTATATGTAGTGATGATGGGTGGTGTTATATGTAGTAATGATGGATGGTGTTATATGTAGTAATGATGGATGGTGTTATATGTAGTGATGATGGATGCTGTTATATGTAGTGATGATGGATGGTGTTATATGTAGTGATGATGGATGGTGTTATATGCAGTAATGATGGATGGTGTTATATGTAGTGATGATGGATGGTGTTATATGTAGTGATGATGGATGCTGTTATATGTAGTGATGATGGATGGTGTTATATGTAGTGATGATGGATGGTGTTATATGCAGTAATGATGGATGGTGTTATATGTAGTGATGATGGATGGTGTTATATGTAGTGATGATGGATGCTGTTATATGTAGTGATGATGGATGGTGTTATATGTAGTGATGATGGATGGTGTTATATGCAGTAATGATGGATGGTGTTATATGTAGTGATGATGGATGGTGTTATATGTAGTGATGATGGATGCTGTTATATGTAGTGATGATGGATGGTGTTATATGTAGTGATGATGGATGGTGTTATATGCAGTAATGATGGATGGTGTTATATGTAGTGATGATGGATGGTGTTATATGTAGTGATGATGAATGGTGTTACATGTAGTGATGATGGGTGGTGTTATATGTAGTGATGATGGATGGTGTTATATGTAGTGACGATGGATGATGTTATATGTAGTGATGATTAGACAATAAAATAATAACAGTTTAATGCTAAAAAAATATACTTTGCTGTGCCGTTGTAGTGAAAAACATGGTGGAACTTACATACACCGTTAATGAACTATTGATCTTTGGCCATACACGGTGCTACATGTTTTCCATTGAGTGGCAGAACCGAGGTCTACCACATGCCCATGTCTTGATCTGGCTGAAAGAGAAAATATAAATATTGATTTTTAATTGTGGAGGAGAGGGGAGGGGAGGAGAGGGGAGAGGAGGGGAGGGGAGGGGAGGGGAGGGGAGGGGAGGGGAGGGGAAAGGAGGGCTCCCCATATACTACATATGCGTGTGAAAGAAACACATTTTTCATGCATTATTATTTGGGCTCAATATCATAAGAAAGGATCAAAACATTAGAGTTATTAAGATATAAGGTTATAACTACCACTCATATATAAGACTTCACATGATAAACACTTTAATATGGTAAGGTTTAGTAGTTATAAGTGTCTTTCTCTCTCAGTCTTTGACATAATTTTCTCTGTTTCTTTCCTTAGTATATTCTCTTTCTTTCCCTCTCTTTGTGGATGTGGAAATGTTGTATAGTCCTCAACTGAGCTCACTAACATGGTCTACCCAAACATTATCCACCACTATAAGGATCACAAGTGGCTGCGTGAACGCGCAATTTTGGCACCAAAGAATGAAACAGTGGCTGAAATCAACATGACTACTCAGACAGCTTCCAGGCAGTGGGATCTCATTCAAATCTGTTGATACAGTAATCGACCAGGACCAAGCAGTCCAGTACCCTGCAGAATTCCTTAATTCTTTGGAGCCCGCTGGAATGCCCCCTCACCACCTCACTCTCAAGATTGGAACGCCTTTAATGATCTTAAGAAATCTTGAACCACCAATCCTCTGCAATGGCGCAAGACTGGTGGTGAAGAACATGATGCCACGTGTACTGGAAGTTACAATACTGACAGGAAAAGCTAAAGGAGAGGACGATTTTTATACCAAGGATACCTCTTGTTAGGTTCTGAATAATAAGTTCTATATACAGGAGAGAACACAAACACCTGTATAGTTTTGTAGGTTCGGTTTACTGGATAAGAGTATGTACACAGAGGGAAGCAGCACTCTCCCTTGGCTAGGCTCCTTGTCAACTGCTATAGGCGACGTATGGCAAGTGATACATTAGCAGCTTCCATACGTCGCCAGGCACATTAATTAAGCGTGTGGGATATGGTAATAACATTGCCACACGCTGCTAGCTAGGCTGAATAAATAATACATAAATGGAGCACATACATAATATACATACATGATATATAATCCAGCATACATAATATACATACACCTCCCTCCCCCTATACGCTCATAGCAAAGTCTTGAGCGGACCTTTTCTTTTGGATCCGTTCTGAGCGTCGAGGGACTTCATCACTGGGAAGGGTATGGGACTCAACACTGGTGGCGGGGCCAGCAGAAGGCATTGTTACGGGTCGGAGAAAACGGCGGTTCCTCCACCACACACGACCACTGGGTAACCGCACCTGGTAGTCCCGTGACCTGCCGAGACCCATGACTACGCCTACTTTGTCCCAACGTAGGGAGGTCGGGTCCTGAACACGGACTTGGGTGCCGACACTCAACCTGGGGAGAGAACGGGCGTGGTCATTGTAGCGGGCGACGACGTCCTGAACACGTTCGGCGGCTCGGCGATCACAATCCTCTGTCTTGGCCTGCCACTCCTTGGAGAAGGATTGAGGGTGAGCAGGGACACAAGAACGAAGGGGGCGTCCATACAAAACCTGGGCAGGGGAGCGTCCGGTGTAGTTAGGTGTGTTGCGGAGTTCAAGAAGACCCCTGTCGAAGGCCTCGCAGTCAATGTTCCCAGAAGGGGCCACCTTAAGGATGAGGTGCTTCAGGGATTTGACAGCAGCCTCAGCGTGGCCGTTGGACTGCGGGTAATGGGGCGATGACAACACATGCCGGACTCCCCATCGGTCAAGGAACACAGCAAAGTCCCGGCTTGTGAACTGAGGCCCTCCGTCGGTTCGCAGGCGTACAGGAACGCCCACGTCACGGAAGTAGTGGCGGAACTTGCTGATGGTGGCGGCAGACGTCGTGTCATTACCGCACTTGATGACAACCGGCCAACCAGAGAGACGGTCGACGATAACGAGGAAGGACTTTCCTGACACACAGAAAAAGTCGGCCGACACAGACTCAAAGGGGCGGGTGGGGTTGTCGTCACTCATAAAGGATTCCTGCTGCTGGCTGGGTTGTAATACGCGGCGGGGCTTACACACCCGGACAGCATTGGAGATGTCGGGGTCGATGCCAGGCCGGAACACAGTCTGTCTTGCACGCCGTTTGGTGGCCTCGGCTCCACAGTGACTGTCGTGGAGGCGAGCCAAGGCGTGGAGACTTGAAGCAGCAGGGACAACTACCGAAGGAGAGGTGTCACTGGCCAGAGGTAGGGGCAGGGCGGCAGCAGGGTAGTTGCTGCTCCCTTCGTGCACCCTGTTGGCGTGTTTTACCTCGAGAATCGGTGTTGGGAAGTCCTGGGAGATGATGGCCAACTCTTGGCAATGTCTGTAGGACAGCAAAGGAGTCGGGACGCCATTATGCACATCAATCCAGGCTTGACACGACCTGTTGCCAAAGGTGACGTGTGCATAGAGTGAACCTAGGGCCGGGGTCATCTGTGAACCATCTGCCATAAAGCGGAGATCCTTGGGGGGCGGTCCTAGATCACTTGGAGAGAGCCCCAAGCATTGCAAATGCTGGGGACCGATGACTGTAGCATCAGCGCCGGTGTCGGGCAACATCTGAAGACGGGATGACACACCGCCGTAGGTCACGATGACGCTGATGTACTGGGGGACTTTGGTCCTGGGACGCGGGGGGGAGCACACATTCCTAATGTGGCTCGAGCGTTGTCAGGAGTCGTCGTGCCTCTGATTGGAAGACTGTGGGCGGCCCTCTCTGGTGGAAGGGGGCTGAAGCTTCCGCCGACGCGGTCCCTTGGGTTTGTTGGAAGGGCAACACTTGTCATAGTGGCCCAGACGACCACACACATTGCACTGGACGCGTTTGGCTGGGCACCGTACTGTGAGTGACCAGTGGCCCTTACGGTCACAACTGTTGCAGGTAGACTGAGCAGCTGGACACACCTGTGTTCCGTGCTGCTTACCACAGTTGTTGCAAAATAAACCGGGCGTGGACGTGGTGGGCGAAGGCGTAGGAACAGACTTCTTGTCCTTCTTGTACCGGGACACAGCGCGTACAGCTGTAGGGGGAGCACGGATGGCAGAGGTGGCACACCTGGCAGCCTCATAGGAGCGACATATCGTCAACACATCCTTAAGAGAAGAGGAAGAGTCGAGGGAGGTGAGGCGTTGGACAAGTTCCTCGTCCTTAACACCCATCAGGATCACCTGCTTCAACTGGGTCTCCTCGCACTGCTGGTGGTGGCCTGGACATATATCTACCTCTTCCGAGGCTCTCTTAAGACGCACGTAAAAGGCATCAAAAGACTCACCCTCCATCTGTCTGCAGCTAAACAATTCCCTCCTGCGCAGAGCTTCATTCTGCTGTCCTTTGATGTGCCGTTGTAGAACGTCCAGTACCTCCTCTACAGACAGCGAAGAGGTTGGGGGTACCTGCAACGTATGTTCCAAGACACGCTGAATTTCCAAGGACAGGCACATACGCAGTTGGATGAGTTGTTTAGGCTGTGACAAACTCTGGAGATCCACCATTGTAGAGTAATCAGTCCACCGTCGCCGCCATTCACGAAAAGTCTGGAAAGTCTCATCAGGCTTCAAGATGGGCGGCGTTTGAGCTGCTGCTTTAGGTGGGGCTGGGGGGTGTGAAGGAAGCATGGATGAGGTATCTGAACCAGTCAGTACCGAGGCAGTGTTAGAGCCAGGGGCTTGGTTAACAGTGAGGCGAGATATCAAGGCTTCAAACCGTTCACTGTCTTCCAATCTCCGTTGGTTGTCTCGTTCTGCCTCTGCTTGCCTTCTGTGCTCATCCGCCAAACGTCTGTGGGCTTCATCCTCGCGTTTCTCATCTCTCATAAACTTCAGTAAAGCAATTATCTCTGGAGACAACGCTGAATATTGAGGTGAGGGACTGCGCGATGTGGGGGCTGGAGCGTCGTGGCCGGCCTGGTCATCCATCTCTGCGGGGCTATCACCCGCCTGGCTCATCCAGGCGCTGGGTCCACGGCTACGTAAGGCGTGAGACATAACTACTTCCTCTGTGTACTATGTCTTAAATCAGTGTTGACCGGTCAGCCCGTCGTATCAACAAGATTTCAGACAAAAAATTAATTAAATGCACAGATAAGTAGATTATATATATAAAATATATATAAGGAAGCCGCGCGGTCAGCGAGTGTTAGTACATGTATGTGTGTGAGTGTGTGTCCCGGGCCGGCAAAGCTGTGAGGGGGGGGTGGAGGCGGCGCTGTGAGGGGGTGGAGGGAGAGGCGCGGCGACTCCCAGTCAGTCTAGTTACCCTCAGGACGCGGTCAGAGACGGGTGCACTGAACTCTACTCCTTACAAATGCCCAGAACGTGCCGTATACCTTGGGAATCCTTTAGAACAAGGTCACACATGAATGGCACGAACACACAATGCACTAAACACTTCACAGAAAATCACTGACACTGCTCAAAGTTGCTAAATTCTTCGAGGAGAGGTGACGCGCGCGGGAGTTGACCCAAGCGAGAGTCCGTAACCGGCTTTCCACAAACTTTGCACTATCACTCGTAATTATCCAGTAAGATCGGATCACTGCGCCATGTTAGGTTCTGAATAATAATTTCTATATACAGGAGAGAACACAAACACCTGTATAGTTTTGTAGGTTCGGTTTACTGGATAAGAGTATGTACACAGAGGGAAGCAGTACCCTCCCTTGGCTAGGCTCCTTGTCAACTGCTATAGGCGACGTATGGCAAGTGATACATTAGCAGCTTCCATACGTCGCCAGGCACATTAATTAAGCGTGTGGGATATGGTAATAACATTGCCACACGCTGCTAGCTAGGCTGAATAAATAATACATAAATGGAGCACATACATAATATACATACATGATATATAATCCAGCATACATAATATACATACACCTCTCATCACCACTGACCTGCCATTTGAGTTCAAGCGACTTCAGTTCTCGGTTAAAGTGAGCCTAAACCCGGTGTTTCCTTGCTTCTCTCATGGACAGTTCTATGTTGGATGCTCCAGAGTGGGAACTGGCAAAAATCTGTACATACTTGCTGCTAAAGGCAAAACCAAAAATGTGGTCTACCTTAATGCACTACAGTGAGACAATGTGGAGCCTCCCGGAGGGCGGCGATTCCTCAAGTTATTATTATTATTATTATTATTATTATTATTATTATTATTATTATTATTATTATTATTATTAATTATTACATTTTCGCCCCCAGGTTCCGATGTGAGTCAGTGACCTGTGCCCAGGATGGGCACACTCACAATAATACAAAACTTAATGCTAAGTATATTGTTTACAGAACCTACATAGTTACAGCTTTCAGATCAGACCTCAGAGTCACTACGAGGAGGTAGATAAGTCCCATTAATATAGTCAAGCTATAGGTCTAGCCTCCTAGGGTCAGTCACCTCACGTCCAGTTCTAGTCTGTATTTTCCTTCTACTTGAGAGCGTTCTGCTATGGGAGTTGCACCATGTTCAGACCCCTCAAGTTCCTCCTGGATTTCAGGTTCTAAGCTTCTCTGAGATTTATTGTCTATGGCAGGATTAATGTCTTCTTCTCTTCGAACTCTTTTGGGTCATATAAACTGCCGATTCATTTTATAATTTTTACCTTCTTCCGTCTCGACTTCATAGGTTCTGCTTTTGATCTTTTTGGTGACTGTAGCCCCCTCCACTATTGTGTCTGTGTTGTCAATGGGTTGCATCCTGACCGCCTCTCCAACTGAAAGTGGTCTCAGCGATCTATGGTCCTAGTGTCTCTCTGCCACAGTACGCTTCTTGTTCTGCATTAGCCATCTCTCTTCGTCCAGAGAACATTGTTTGGACCTCAGTAAGGGTATCAGTTGTGGGCACCTGGGTGTTCATCCTCCTCCCCATTAGTCATTGTGCAGGAATCGTGTTCAGTCCCTCTTGTGGGGTGTTTCGGATGTTTAGAAGTCCTATTATAGTCCCAGGTACATGTCTTCTCTTGCCTTCAAGCACCGTTTCATAATTCCCTTCACAGTCTTCACAGCTGCTTCGGCAGCTCCATTATCCTTTCTATTGCCCGAACTTGACGTCTCATGGGAAATGTTCCAATCCCGGGTAAGCTCCTGGAAGTGTTGCGATGTGAACTGCTGTCCATTATCACTGATCAGAGTTACAGGTATGCTATGACGACCAAAATGACTTTTAAGTGTGTGAACAACAGTCTCAGAGGCTGACACAGGTAAAAAGTCAACCTTAAAAAACTGATTGAAATAGTCAACGATAACACTGGGGAACACACTTTCGGTTGCATGAGTTCTGACACTTGATTCTGGTAGATTTGAGGTCACAGATTCTGGAAATGGCAATCGTTTGTGCAGATCAGGTCTAGTTTTGATGCTATTTGGCAATTTACATATCAGGTCACAGATTCTGAAAATAGCAAAGGGAGGTAATAAGCATATTAGTTAACATTCATCAAATATAATTCTTAATTACATCAGTGCGTCAAATATAGATTTGTGTGTGCATTAGTGTGTGCATTATTATTTTATTTCTGGATTAGTCACCACGATGGGAGCTCCAGGTTATGATCCGAAAGAGTGGCGCCTCTTTATAGATAGCTCTAAGCGGAGTCTGAAGTGTGTTTTATTACATATAGGCAACATCTTTGGCGCAATACCCATAGGACACTCAGTACACCTAAAAGAAAAATATGAACACATCAAAACGGTTTTGGAGCTACTCAAATATGAAGAACACAAATGGATCATCTGTGTTGATCTAAAAATGGTTAATTTTTTGCTAGGACAGCAAGGTGGGTATACAAAATTTCCTTGCTTTATCTGCCTCTGGGACAGCAGAGCCAAAGATAGACACTGGATTCAGAAGGAATGGCCAGTTAGGGAAAGCCTCAATGTTGGGGAAAAGAACATCATTTATGAACCCCTAGTGGAACGTGAAAAAATTGTTTTCCCGCCCCTTCACATCAAGCTGGGCCTTATGAAACAATTTGTCAAGGCGCTCGATACTGACAGTGACTGTTTTAAGTATCTGTGTGAAGAGGTTCCCTGGTTTAACGCTAGAAAAACTCAAAGCAGGTATTTTCGACGGCCCTCAAATTAGGAGGCTGATTAAAGACCAAGCCTTCACTCAATCCATGACTGATGTTGAGAGAAATGCATGGGAAGCATTCGTTTCTGTTGTAAGGAACTTTCTTGGAAACAAGAAATCAGAGGACTATAAAAAGCTCGTTGAATCTTTGATGGAAAGTTTCCATGTGTTAGGTTGCAACATGAGCATTAAGATGCACTTCCTGAACTGTCATCTTGAACTGTTTCCGGCAAACTTGGGGGACGTGAATGATGAGCAAGGTGAACGCTTTCACCATGATATCAAAGTCATGGAAGACAGGTATCAAGGTCGCTGGGACATTCACATGATGGCGGACTATTGCTGGAGCATTCAGCGAGACTGCACTGAGAGGCGATATTCAAGACAGTCCATTAAACGCAAGTTTGTGCCTGAATAAATCTGGCATAGTTCACAAAAGCAACTGATGAATCCAAAATATGCTTGTCAAGGTAAATAAAAGTAATAAAAAATTAATTCTACGTGTTTGGTAATTCCTCTCTGTGTGCTGGTTTAGATTTCTAGCAACAAAACTAGACCCGATAGAAAAAAAACGGTGCCATATTTGAAATCAGTGACCTCAATTTACCCAGAAACAGGTCTCAAAATGTATGCAAATGACAAAAAGTTGAATTTTGTTCCCCAGTGCACTGGGGAACACACTTTTGGTTGCATGAGTTCTGACACTTGATTCTGGTAGATTTGAGGTCACAAATTCTGAAAATGGCATTCGTTTGTGCAGATCAGGTCTAGTTTTGATGCTACGCGGCAATTTACATATCAGGTCACAGATTCTGAAAATAGCAAAGGGAGGTAATAAGCATATTAGTTTACATTCATCAAATATAATTCTTAATTACATCAGTGCGTCAAATATAGATTTGTGTGTGCATTAGTGTGTGCATTATTATTTTATTTCATTAAAACAATTATTTTATTTCTTTTCCAGGTGTGATCATTCTGTAAACAGTGTTGACTTCAATCAAAGGAAACATGGCCTCTATAGCAAGTAGAAGGAAATGTGTGACGTGCCCGGATTCATTCTGCTATATTTGTGGTGCATTCACAGCTCCAAAGCAAAGAAGGAACATTAGTGAATTTGTGAAGAGAGCTTACTTTTCCTACTTTAAAGTGAAACTTGGAGATCAAGACAAACCATGGGCTCCGCATAAGGTATGTCATTCCTGCGAAGAAAACTTGCGTCAATGGACTAAAGGAAAAGACAAAATAACATTCGGTATTCCGATGATATGGCGTGAGCCACGGGACCATGTCACAGACTGTTACTTTTGCATGACTCGTGTTGCTGGTTTCACTGGTAAAACTCGTCATCTTATCACATACCCTAGTCTAGATTCAGCAATCAGGCCTGTGCCCCATTCAGATGATGTTCCAAAGCCTATCTTCACTCAACTTGCTTCCGTTGAATCTGACAGTGAATATGACACTGAGGTCACAGAGGAGTCAACTAACAGAAATAGTGACTCAGATTTTGCAGGCATATCAACAGAACCGCAAACATTTAGCCAAGCAGAACTCAATGACTTAGTTCGAGATCTGGGTCTGTCTAAAAAGCTGTCAGAATTGTTGGCTTCACGGTTAAAAGATAAAAACTTGCTGAAAATAGACACAAAGGTAACATTCTTTCGCAACAGAGAAAAGAACCTCTTACAGTTCTTTGATTCTAAATTTGACTTCGTCTACTGTTGTGATATTTCTGGATTAGTCACCGCGATGGGAGCTCCAGGTTATGATCCGAAAGAGTGGCGCCTCTTTATAGATAGCTCTAAGCGGAGTCTGAAGTGTGTTTTATTACATATAGGCAACATCTTTGGCGCAATACCCATAGGACACTCAGTACACCTGAAAGAAAAATATGAACACATCAAAACGGTTTTGGAGCTACTCAAATATGAAGAACACAAATGGATCATCTGTGTTGATCTAAAAATGGTCAATTTTTTGCTAGGACAGCAAGGTGGGTATACAAAATTTCTTGCTTTATGCTTGGGACAGCAGAGCCAAAGACAGACACTGGATTCAGAAGGAATGGCCAGTTAGGGAAAGCCTCAATGTTGGGGAAAAGAACATCATTTATGAACCCCTAGTGGAACGTGAAAAAATTGTTTTCCCGCCCCTTCACATCAAGCTGGGCCTTATGAAACAGTTTGTCAAGGCGCTCGATACTGACAGTGACTGTTTTAAGTATCTGTGTGAAGTGTTCCCTGGTTTAACGCTAGAAAAACTCAAAGCAGGTATTTTCGACGGCCCTCAAATTAGGACGCTGATTAAAGACCAAGCCTTCACTCAATCCATGACTGATGTTGAGAGAAATGCATGGGAAGCATTCGTTTCTGTTGTAAGGAACTTTCTTGGAAACAGGAAATCAGAGGACTATAAAAAGCTCGTTGAATCTTTGATGGAAAGTTTCCATGTGTTAGGTTGCAACATGAGCATTAAGATGCATTTCCTGAACAGTCATCTTGAACTGTTTCCGGCAAACTTGGGGGACGTGAGTGATGAGCAAGGTGAACGCTTTCACCAGGATATCAAAGTCATGGAAGACAGGTATCAAGGTCGCTGGGACATTCACATGATGGCGGACTATTGCTGGAGCATTCAGCGAGACTGCACTGAGAGGCGATATTCAAGACAGTCCATTAAACGCAAGTTTGTGCCTGAATAAATCTGGCATAGTTCACAAAAGCAACTGATGAATCCAAAATATGCTTGTCAAGGTAAATAAAAGTAATTAAAAATTAATTCTACGTGTTTGGTAATTCCTCTCTGTGTGCTGGTTTAGATTTTTAGCAGTAGTATATGGTAGTCTAACTATATATAGTAGTAAATGGTAGGTAACTCACCGCAACAAAACTAGACCCGATAGAAAAAAACCGGTGTCATATTTGAAATCAGTGACCTAAATTTACCCAGAAACATGTCTCAAAATGTATGCAACTGACAAAAAGTTGAATTTTGTTCTTCAGTGTTATCATTCTTTTCAACTGTTTTCGAATCAATGGATGACTGACACTGTAAACGTCTTAGTTAAGGACGCTCAGGTGACGGGCAAGTCGAAGGGAATGATTAAAACCCGCCTTTTGACACATTCAATATTTATTGATGTGGTCAAAACCTGCAGAGAACAAGGCGTTCATTAGTATTACATGGTGATCTATCTGATACATAATTAGTAAGTCTCGCACGATTTATCTTAATTATAATTGATTATTGAGCATAATGACATGATACAAAGTTCATATCTATTTTATCTTAGCTACACTTCATTCCGCGTTGTCTTATTGCTCCACAGATAAGGCAGGAACGAGTGGGCATAATTAGTCCACAATATTTCAGTACTGAGGAGTATGTCATCACTTTGGCTGTACTTACAAGTGCGGGTCAATGCAAACCAGTATGGTGTTCCAAGGGAAGACAGTACTGTGTCAATTGTTCCAATACAAAAAGCTCGGCCAGAATTAGGAGTTGTTGTTCACCACTGCTAGCAGAGTGTTGATCCTCACAGCATCACTTGAGGGAGCAGTCTCCTAAAGTCCAGGTGACCACGCCGCCTTTTAAACCAAACATTTAGCAGAGTCAGGACCTCTTCTCTGCAAACACCGCCCACCCCCTAATCTTTGTTCTGGTAAGGCAGCAAAAACGTCAGCACTGACACCAGTGCTGACGCCAGCGGTGATAACACTCCCGGCGATGCCAGCACTTACGCCAGTGGCGATGACACTCCCGGCAGTAAACAGCGCCCCCCCCCCCCCCAGCTGCCACATCTGTAGAGGTAACAGGTCGCGTGGTGGTGGGGGGGGGGGCATCATTCGAGAGGGCGATCTGTGTCATGAGAGCCACGTCACCCTCTCAGCGCTCACGCCAGTGGTGATGACACTCCCGGTGGTAAACACCCACCCCCCCCCCCCTAGCCTCCACATCTGGTGTGGTAACAGGCCCCGTGTGGGGGGGGGGGGGGGCACGTGGTCGCAGGCTGAGATCTAATGTTTTGTTCGGGTAAGGCAGCAAACGTCAGCACTGAAACCAATGATAAAAGCCAGCGGCGATAACAGACCAGATTATAATGTTGTTTACCTCGACTTAAGTAAATCATTCAACAGGGTCCCCCACGTAAGACTAATGAGCAAAGTGGAGGCTCATGGAATAGGAGGAGATATTCTAAAATGGATTAGGGGGTGGTTACAGGACAGAAAACAGCGAGTAAGCATTACCGGCACTAAATCCGATTGGACTAACGTCAGTAGTGGAGTACCCCAAGGCTCAGTTGGCCCATTACTATTTATTATATACATAAGAACATAAGAACATAAGAACATGAGAACATAGAAATAGAGGAAACTGCAGCAGGCCTATTGGCCCATACTGGGCAGTTCCGTTTACACCCAACCCCTATCGCTCATATATCCATCCAACCTATGTTTGAAGCTATCCAGCGTATTCCAGTTAATGATGATGTTTGGTAACTTGTTCCACTCATCCTCTACTCTATTTCCAAACCCACGTTTACCTATCTCGTGCCTAAATCTAATTTGTCTAATTTAAGAACATTGTTACGAGCTCACTCCTGGTTGGATAGTTTGAGTACCTTTGTTATATCACCTTTGTTTAGCCCTGCTTTAAACTACATAGATATTGGCGTAGACAGCAACATAAATAAATTTGCTGACAACAATAAAATAGGCGTGCAATTAAAGCTGACGAGGAATTGGCAAAATTGCAGGAAGGTCTAAAAAAAATTCGCATGGTCTGAAAAATGGCAGACGAAATTTAATGTGGACAAATGTAAAGTATTTAGTTTAGATGCAAACAGAGAAACCAGATATCAGATGAACAACGGTGATATAGAGAAATCCGACTGATTTAGGGGTAATGATAAGTAGAAATCTTAAACCTAGTAAATAATGTGTATTTGCTCGAAACAAGGCTAACAAAGTACTTGGGTTCATTCAAAGGAGTGTTAGTTACAAGACTAGTGAGGTTATCTTAAAACTACAGTATATCCTGCGCTTGTGGAAGCTCACTTGGTTTATGCAGTTCAATTTTGGTCACTGTATTACAAATTGGATATTGAATCAGTAGAAAGCATACAGAGGAGGATGACAAGACTAATACCCGGCATCAGGAACCTTGAGTACAGAGACAGATCTGAATTTACCCTCCTTCACGAGAAGTAGAGTGAGGGGCGATGTGATTGAGTTGTATAAATGGAAGTCAGGGTTAAGAAGGTGATATAACAAAAGTACTTAAATTACCCAACCGGGAATAAACTCTTTGTAACGGTTTTAAATTAGACCAATTTATTTTAGGCGCGAGATAGGTAAACATTGATTTGGAAATAGAGTAGTGGATGAGTGGAACAAGTTACCGAACATCATCATTAACTCGAACACGCTGGATAGCTCTATATATAGGTTGGACAGATATATGAGCGATAAGGATTGGGTGTAAACGGGATTTCCCAGTATGGGACAATAGGCCCGGTGCAGTCTCTTAAATTCTTATGTTTTTTGTTCTTAACTTGACGAGCTTGTACTTACAGTATTTGTCCACATGTTGGTGGTGTGTGACATCACAAAGAAATGCCCCGGGTTCACGTTTTCCATCTCTTTCAGGGTGTTGAATGTTTGAATGAGATCTGCTATTGTCACGGAAAAAATTGGTGTGTATATCTTACATGTAGAGTTTCTCACCACTTGCCGCCATTCAGTGTGTTGTATATTTGATAAATTATGACTTAATTAATTCTATTAATTTCCAACACCCATCTAAGTTATTGGTTATATTTTTTCATAACCAATGAGTCATTAACTTGAGTAAATTCTAGGCTAGGATTCACAGATACTGCGAGATAATTACACTTACATTTATTTGGCAAAGTTCCTTACACTGATTTGCAATTTGCACGGACATATGAGTCATTCATTCACATTCACACCACAATTATGTCATGTTGAGAAGAGGGAGTTTGTCAACCAGTTAGATTTACTAGGTCGGCTTGGATTACTTTGTAGCAAACAGGCCTTCACACGTGATTATTTTTTCCACGGGGAATAAATAACTTATTCAGTTACAGTTAACAAAAGTTTTGGGGTTTACACACAGTCTCGTATCACTGACAGTCCTAGACTGGGAGCAAGACGATGTCGCGGTAAGAGGACTACAGTATGTAACAAATGCCCTGTTTATTTAAGTCTGAGGAGCAGGAGGCCTTAACTAGTCCACGGTATGGGACTTACTGGCTTAAATGTGGTTGTGAGACACGATGAACAGTACGACACTGTCCTACTCGGTCCCATAGTTTCGCTCCATACCTTAACAATGGAATCTTGATAACTTCGATATGCCTCGCTCGTGGTACATATGCCTGAAACAACATTAAGGTCGGGTTGCCTAAGGCAGGCCTAACACAACACATGCCAGTCCTATTATACCTTGTCTGAAGGGCTGTTAGTCCTGAAGTTCTCTTTATGAACTTCATTCTCTAGTCTTAGTAAAGGAGAAAACCTGTGAAGTTTGGTAGCGTCACATTGTCTCGGGCTGGTGATTGAACCCAGGACAATGTTGAGACATTATCGCAAATTAAAACACTAGTGAGGGTAGAAGAGAGGAAATAAAACAAGAATGGCTTTACCGTCTCGTGAATAGTGGTTCAGCTTCACCAGTGAATGACACTCTAACAGGTGGTTGGTTGGTTGGTTATACGGAGAGAAGAGAGCACTAGCTCTGAAGGTGCAAGAAGGGTACAGTACAAGGTAAAGTTCAGAAGTGGGAAATAGAGGAGGAGGTTAACAGCAGGTGGGCTATCCACCTTGCCGAGACGGGTGTTTTTGTCTTCCGTCAACTGTGCTGCCTTCGTGGCTCATGCGGTTAGGGAAGGCCGGTCTCAGCCAAGCTAAGCTAAGTTGTTCTGTTTGATGTTTCCTTGGGGGGTTCCTCCAGGTCCTTGTGGCACTGGAGGGATGATCCCCATCTTTTTCGTTTTTTTTTTTTTTTTTTTTTTTTTTTGTGGGTGTTTGTAAACTATTTAGGTCTTTGTTTATTTGTGGGGTCCCTCCAGGTCCTTGTGTGACTGGAGAGTTGTGCCCATCTTTTGGTTCTTTTTTATTGTGTATATAGAGGCTCTGGTTCTTCGTTATCATTTTTCCTGCTTCTAGGCCACCATCTGTGGGATGCGTTGTTGTTTTCCTCAATTAGTTGGTTTAGTATGGGATCCTGTTCTTGTTGGATTTTTTCCCATATTGCATTTGCTTGGGTGTGTATTCTGATGTTGAATGGGTCTATGCCGTGTTCTGTGTGTATGTCTTGTGCTGTTTTTGTATATAGTGGTTGGTGTTTTGCCGCTCTTCTGAGGGCTATATTTTGCACTGCTTGAAATATAAGTTGATTTGTTCTTGCGATTGTGTTCAGAGGTATCGGAGGATATTCTAAGTGTGGTCTGATCAGTGCAATTGCGTGTTGGTGTTTAATTGGCGGAATCTTCTGAGCTTTGTAAGTTGTGATTTTGCGATAGCTATTCTTTCGTTGATGTGGGGGATTATTTCGGTTCTGGATATCTTGAGTCCTAGTATTTTTCCGTTGGCAGCATATGGCATTTGTTGGTTGTTGACAATAATGGGGTAGGGGTTTGTTTTTGCGATGTGAATTATTTTGAGTTTTTGGACATTGGTTTTTATCTTCCATTTCCGTTCATAGTTATTTATTATCTCTATTTCTCTGCTTGTTCTAATGGCCGTAATTTGTTTGGATTTTCCGGGGTACCTGACTATCTGTGTGACATCATCTGCGTATGCTATGTATTCTGATTGCCGTGGTTGCGGCATGTCTGTTGTGTATACAGTGTATAATGTCGGCGATATATTACTGCCTTGGGGAACTCCGCTATGAAGGTTAAAAGTTTGTCCTAGATGGTTGTCGATGATTAATTTGGCCTTTCTGTTGTCTAAGAAATTGCATAGTAGTGTTGTGATATTGGAAGGCATGTCCAATTTGATTATTTTCAACTTCAGTCCTTCATGCCAGACTTTATCAAATGCTTTTGACACATCTCTTAGAATTATATTACATTGGTCTCTGTTGCTTGCAGCATTTGCAATTGGTTCGTATATTAGTGCTATTGCTGTGTTGGTTCCTCGATTTTTTCGAAAGCCGTGCTGTCTCGGGTTATATTTGTTTTCTTGGTCTAGAAAATTTCTGAGTCTGTGGTTGACTATTTTTTCCAATATGTTACCGGGTGTTTCCAGTAGTGAGATAGGTCTGTAGTTCTCTGCTTGGGTATGGTTCTTTCCTGCTTTCGGGATGAGTCTGATTTTGGCTATTTTAAATTTGGTAGGGAAAAAGCCAGTTGCAAGTGAGGCATTGTATATATTTTTAAGCTGTTCGATCATAGACTGAGGAATGTTTTGTAGTACGATTTTATTAATTTGGCTTATGCCAGGTGCTTTGTTCTTGAAGCTTGCTATTGATTTTACAATATCATTTTGAGTTAATGGAGCAATTATTGGGTTATTGATGTTTAATGAATTGAGGTTGATTTTCCTGGTAGGTTTCCATTTCTCTCTGTGCTGGCTCAAATATGTTCTAGTTGCCTGTTCTGTTTCTTGGCAGAAGCTTCTATTGTCTACGTCGTTGATTCTGAATATGTCTTTCCAGTATTCTCTAAATATTGGTTCTTTATCGTGTGGTTCTGTTGCCTTTCTACCGTTTTTGTCCTTTATGTAGCTAGTTTCTTCCGAATTAGTTCCCATTAGGTTTTTTATTTTTTTCCAGAATGCTTTTGGATTTCTGTAGTCTGCTTGTGTATCATGGATCAGCTTGTTCCGTGTTTCATTGTGTTTGTTCTTGCTTATGTCTTTCAGTTCTTCTTTTAGATTCCTGTATAATATTCTGTTGTCATTGCTCCACCCGTGTGTTTTTGTGTATTCGTATAGATTGGTGAATCTAGTTTGGATCATTTACTCTTCATAGGTTAATTGTGCATGTGGTAATGTACGGTATGTTGTTTTTGGGATGTTGTTTTTCATTGCTGTTATTACTTCATTGCACCATGAGTCCAGTGTTTTGTCAATCTCTGTTGTGTCTTTGTTGTGTAGGAGTGTTGGTTCGCTGTTGATAAGATCCGATTTAAATTATTCCCAATTTGCTCTATTGAGTGAAAATCTTGGGATTGATGGAATTTGTATCGGGGATGTGATAGAGTTGTTATTATGGGTAGATGATCACTGGTTGTTGTGGGTCCAGCTTTTAGATGTACGTTTTGATGGTGATGCCTATTGGTTAAAACAATATCTGGTTTCCCAGAGTTACTGGCTGACACGTAAGTTGAGAAGTCCGGCCCGAGGTGTGTTATTGTCCCGTGTTCGATGAGAGCATGGAGGATTTTTCCTCCCGGGTTTCTAATGTTGTTTCCTAAGGTTGTGTGTTTAGCATTGAGGTCTCCTATGAAGTATGCTGGATTGTTTTGCCTCATTAGTTTTAAGATGTCCCCTGTAGGGAATCTTGGCTTTCTGAATGTTAAATATGAAGTTCCGATAGTTATTGGGCCTCTTGTTGTATTTACTTCGGCTGCAAGAAAGTTACTTTGAAAGTTGTCAATGATTTTGTATTGTATGTTGCGTTTTATAGCTATTGTTATCCCGTCATGTGGTTCGTCGTGTATGTTCATTTGATGTACATGGTAGTTAAAGATCTTGATTTTGTCACTTTTTTTCGACCATGTGCATTGATAAGGATGATGTCTGGGTCTATTGTGCTGTATATGTTGGTAAGTTCTGATTTCCTCGCCAGGGTCCAGGCAAGGACGTTGTGCTGAATTATCTTTAATAATTTGTTTTGAGTAGTCGTGGATCCCGAGAACTTGGTGTAGGGTGTTTGCTGGCTCGTGTATCGCCTGGCGAGTGTCTACTCCTTTCCTCCTTCAGTCCCGTTCTGATTTTCTTAAATTTAGTTATATCCACTCTTTCAATTTTATTGTATTTGGTGTTTATAAGTCCTGCATTTATCAATTGGTCTATGTAAGATTCTTCTACCCTATCATCTTCGTAGGTGAATTTTACTGTGCCTTCCTTGATTTCCTGCAGAAGTCTGTCATTTGTTATTGTAGGTGGTGTGTTGACTGAGTAGAAGCGGATGCCGATCTCATTGCCTAGGTCTGCTGGCTGCACATCGCTTGGTGAAGATGGGGGGGGGGGGGGGCACGATGGCCAGAGTGGGATTCTTTTCTTGAGTTCTCTTTGGTTGGGTCAGCTTTTGCAGGTTGTGGTTTCTCTGTTTGCTGAGTTGTGGAATCTGATGATTTGCGGTGTGGTGTGACTGCTTGGGTGATAGGGTCTATTTCCATGACGTTTTCTTCTGTGCCTAGTTTGGTTATGTGCTCCTGTGGTTTCGTTACTCCCAGGCTACTCTCGGTAACAATTTTAAATATTTCTGTTGAGGGGGCGTCGTCTGGAAATTTCACCTCCGGCAGATTGTTTGGAGCAAACATTTCCCTGATCGTTTTTCCGAAGGTTCCTGGTTTTGCAATGTTGTTGATGTGTGCATGAATAATACTGGTTAGAATTGTGAAAGGTAATCCTTCACTCAGATTCAGGTATGTAGGTTGCATGAGGGGATTTTCTTGGGCTTTCTTCAGGACTTTGGAGGTGGTATCTGCATATGTCTTGTTAGGGTCTGTTTCAATCTTCTTATTTGTCTTTTCTTTTTCTCTCAGATTCCTGATTATTTCTTTCCTTATGGGACAGCGTGCTGCTAGTGTTCGGTGGTCCCCATTGCAGTTCAGGCATTTGGGGTTATCTTTATTGCTGCATTCTCTGAATGTGTGGCCCTCTGCTGCACATTCGGAGCAGAACTTCTCATCTTTTTGGGGACAGTTTAAGGCTAGATGATTGTATTTATAGCAGTTCCAACACGGTGTTATTGCATAAAATTCCTCCTGCTCAATTTGTTGTTTTGACAGATGGTAGTGGGAGATACAGAGGCCACTCTCGAGGGCTTTTTGTGCCATGGAGATCTCTCCAAACCTGATCTTCATCATGGTGGGAGCACCAGGCTAATGCCTGGTGCTCCCACCATGATGAAGGCACCACCTCCTCAAGTCTGGCCCATGGGTTCTTCTCTTCTATATTGTTAGCAATGTAGCTTGGTGTTTCTTTCAGTATATTTTTGTCTACCCTTTTAATTACTACGGATTTTTTTGCACGTAGTTGTGGTGGTATTACTATTTCAAATCCTCGTTCTTTTAATTTCTTTGTTGAGTCGGCAGAGAGCATATTATCTACATCCTTTTCTTCCAGACACAGGACTATGTAGGAGTCCTTTGTTTCGATCAATGCAGCGAATTTGATGGTAAGCTGGGCACACAGTAGTATGCCCAGTTCCTCCTTGCGTTTTTCGGATACGCCCCCCAAGAGGGAGCGTACCCGTATCCTGTTTCCAGTTGTCCTAGTCATTTGCTTTGGTCGTTCTCCGTGGCATCAGTCTTGTTGTGGTTTTACGGAAGTTACAGGAACCCTACCTATTCCGGGCGAGCAACCTAAACACAGGAATTACAGCACTCCCCACCGCCACTTGCTGGTCGACTGGTCGTGGAGTGGTTCCTGTGTCACTCACCCAGGAGCCCCGTTAGGGGAACCTATATCCTTATTGTTGGTAAGTGCTCACTTATAGGCGTGAGCTTAAAGTGTACCTATTCAGGGGAGGGGTGGAGGATTAAGGATTGCGACCCCCTTCCTAGGTGGACCCGCACGATCACGGTTTTCCAGGAAGGCTCGGCGGAGGGGTGGGTTCTGCTCCTACCCCCTGTCGTGTTCACAATCTCCTACAGTGGAGGTGAACAGTTACAGGGGGGACCCAAGGACGAATACACCTCTCGGGTGCAGGTCCCCAGGCCAGAGCGAAAAAGAAGGAAGATCAAAGAAAGCAGCCAATGGTGCAAGTGACACCAGTGGGATCGCGGCCCAAGTTCGCTGCAGAAAGCCGTTACAGATCTCCCAATCAGGGCCGCCTCTGATCAGGAGTCACCCCTGTTCAGTGGGGAGGCACAGAAAGGGCGTTGTCTGGAACGAGCTTCCCAGGCGTATGAGTAATGGTGGTGAGGTGGTCGTTTTCGTTCGGGTCGTCAACGGTTAGAGACAGGCTGGCAGGCTTTAGCAGTGAAGGGTCAGAAGAGAGGTCCGTTCACGGCGAAGGCTGGCTGGCGATATGCCTCGCTCGTGGTACATATTCCTGAAACAACATTAAGGTCGGGTTGCCTAAGGCAGGCCTAACACAACACATGCCAGTCCTATTATACCTTGTCTGAAGGGCTGTTAGTCCTGAAGTTCTCTTTATGAACTTCATTCTCTAGTCTTAGTAAAGGAGAAAACCTGTGAAGTTTGGTAGCGTCACATTGTCTCGGGCTGGTGATTGAACCCAGGACATTGTTGAGACATTATAGCAAATTAAAACACTAGTGAGGGTAGAAGAGAGGAAATAAAACAAGAATGGCTTTACCGTCTCGTGAATAGTGGTTCAGCTTCACCAGTGAATGACACTCTAACAGGTGTATGATGACGCGTATCTTATATGAATATCACCATAATAATTAATATTATTATCTCTGCACGGGTATTGGTTCCTCTCCACCCCTGGAGCTGATGATGACGCCTCACATGCTGACACGGGTTCAGGACACGGGGCCGTGACATGGGTGGTCGCTTATATGGCATGGATGGTAACTTATCTAACAGGGGTTTTTTGACACCGAACCGTGTCAAGTGTTCTTGACAAAGAGCATTGGCATAGATGCTAGTAATTTACCTACCTACCTGACGCGAGGTCAGACAGACAGACAGACAACTAACACTAAAAGAATATAAAATACTTCATTAACAGTTAAAGTTGCCGATATTTTCTAATAGCTCCTGAAAGCTCAATAGCGTTATTAGCGCTGAGGATTGGTGAGGTTAGTTTAGGTAAGGTTAGTAGAGTCATAATCGATATACTATACACCGTGACAACTTTTGCTTCGCAAGTATTCTAAGATCGCGCAGAATCCAGTGATCGACGCTGATAACAGAAGTAGAATGCAATATCTTAATTTCGTGCGAGAAAAGAGAGAGAGAGAGAGAGAGTCCTCCCCCACCCCCCCCCCCCCCCCCCCCCCCAAAAAAAAAATCCGTCGCTTATGACCCGAATCAAACGACTTCACGCTTTGGATTCTCTGATGAGTCTCTCTTAAAAAAAGAAAACAAAACATAATACGCAACGACGAAAAAAAAATATTGTGGAAAGAAATAACAGACATTCACCTCACTCTTCTCACATCCATAAGAGAAAACACGTAAACAAAGAAATAAAGAAACTATTGTGAATTGGGTATATATATATATATATATATATATATATATATATATATATATATATATATATATATTTTATGAAAATCCACAATGAAAACGTGGATAAGATAAATCTTGATAAAATCACACGGGAAAATGGAAACAACGGAGTACCTTAGCTTTCGTCTTTATTCAAGACATCTTCAGAGGCAACTGGATTACATGGACAGAGAGAGGCTTAAATATACAGGGTGACCTAAAAAACATGAGGTCAGGTCAAAATGATGACATCCACTAATCCCCACACCAACACACACGTAGAGGAGCTTAAGAGAAGGGTGGTGACGTGACTAGTCAAGTCAGGTCAGAAAAAAGGGCCCCCTTTTTTCTGACCTGACTTGACTAGTCACGTCACCACCCTTCTCTTAAGCTCCTCTACGTGTGTGTTGGTGTGGGGATTAGTGGATGTCATCATTTTGACCTGACCTCATGTTTTTTAGGTCAC
Organism: Homarus gammarus; assembly: GCA_958450375.1. Taxonomy (NCBI): domain Eukaryota; kingdom Metazoa; phylum Arthropoda; class Malacostraca; order Decapoda; family Nephropidae; genus Homarus; species Homarus gammarus. The sequence goes on from CAUDMG010000238.1 coordinate 366,399, forward strand.
CCTGTATATTTAAGCCTCTCTCTGTCCATGTAATCCAGTTGCCTCTGAAGATGTCTTGAATAAAGACGAAAGCTAAGGTACTCCGTTGTTTCCATTTTCCCGTGTGATTTTATCAAGATATATATATATATATATATATATATATATATATATATATATATATATATATATATATATATTAACGCTGGCAAATCAGGAGTTGTGTGGTCAGGTTGTGAACACGGGCGGGTGATGGTGGTACAGTACGTGTCTCAACCTGGTTGATGATTTAATTTTTTTTTCTTTGTTTTTGTGTAGAGAAAGGAGAGGTGAAAGAAGATCAGAGGTGGGGAAGGAAGTTAGAATTCGGGAACTGAAGAAATTTAGGAGGAGGTAGGAGAGGGCGGGCTGACCGCCAAGAGCTAAGCTAATGGTGTGTTAGGGTTGTGTCATGGGTTAGTTATTGTCTGTCGGTACAGGCACTAGACAGCCTACCCTATCCCATACATAGGTGTTTTGAGCGCCTTATTTCATATTCCACCGACCGTACTGGCAGATGCTGGTCGAGGGAGGTTGTGTATTGCCTGGTCATATAGATCGGGGTGGTAATGGACCTTTTGAGATTGTGAGATGGTTTACTGGTTGTTTCTTCGTTGGGAGGTGAGGGGGGGGGGGGGAGCTTCATACTGAGGGAGGAGGAGGAGTAACTAAATATATTTTTATAACACGACAAGATTAGTTGATCATTTGGTGTATGACAGGGTGTCACAGAGTTCACAGATAAGGAGGAGGAGGAGGAAGGATGAGGATGACTTAACCTTAACCTCATTATTTATTTAGTTATTAAGGTTATCTTTCTCATGCTGTTCCGAAGTATAATTGTAATAATTTGTAGAGAGAAAGAGCGAGATAGATCCACCCACTGATCAGTGTGTGAATGGCTGTCAGTGGTGCAAGCCGCTGCTTGGTTTGATTTTTATTGCAATGCATTGGTGTTAACGGAGAGGAGGCCAACTAGCCAAGACGCCAATTCGCCAAGTCACTAATTCGTCAAATCGCCAATTCACCAACTCGCCAATTTGCCAAGTTGTCAATTTGCCAATTAAGAGAATCAAAAAACATTCCACCATTTATTACATAAATATCTAATATATAAACTCATACCAAAGGAGATATCACCCACCATTTGCTCAGCCAGGCGTGACGTCATCCTATCCTATAATTTCAAAATCAACTTGTATAAAGGTAATGGTATATAAATAAGGTTAATATATTGTAGTATTTAACTTACTATCGCCCACACAACGATTATATTTCATTAGAGATTATTTCCATGTTTATATTTGTCTACCTAGAGTTTGTCCAGGCTTCTCCTTCATTGTGTAAGGGGGACTATTATAAAGGTGCATATTCCTTGTTTTAAATCAAAATATAAGTTGTTCGGCATTTATCAGCTCCTCAGGTAAATCACAGGATGTAACCAAAGGTGTTTTATGACTGACCCTTAAAATGTAATATGAATACCTTTTACTTTTACTTAATTCTTTTCGTCAATAATTGGCTCGTTAGTTGTTTGGGAGGCCGGTCACGTCTCTGTTACTCACTGTTGGCAAGTACTGGGCATGCACTGGTTTCAGACAGTATCTGCATCTCAAGGGGCACTACTCAGTCGAATGTCCTTACTTGAAGCTGGCGGACGCTTACCCCACAAGGGATCACAGCTCAAGATTGAAGAAACCGCAAGTCCAGAAAACTGTGAGGGCAAACTTTTTCGGAGTGAGGGTTGTGAACTCTTGGAACAATCTGCCAGAAAGTGTTGTGACGGTACCGAGTGTGAGCTCTTTCAAGACAAGACTTGACCAACACTGGAGCGGGTTCAGGTACATTCAGGAGCCGGTGCATGTCCAGTACTTGCCAACAGTGCGTAACAGAGACGTGACCGATCGCCCAAGCGGGTAACGAGCCGATCAGTGGTGAAGAGGATAAAAGTAAACAACACTCTCTGACGGACTGTTTCAGGGGTTCACATCCTTCACTTCAAAAAAGTTTGTCCTGACTGTTTTCTGAACCTGTGGCTTCTTCAACCTTAAGCTGTGACTTCTAGTGGGGCTGGCATCCACTAGCTCCAGGTATGAACACTCGACTGAATAATGTTCTCTGAGATGTTCATAGACTTTTATTAAGTCATCCTTTGCCCGTTTATATAGTATACGCTGGGCAACTGTAAGCGTTCTAACCTCTCTGGGTACCTGAGGTGCCGTAGTGAAGGGACCAGTCTGGTGGCCCTTCATTGGACGATTTCAATCAAATGACAGTTTCTAGCATAACTAGAGCACCAGTAGTAATCCAAACAGGGAAGCACCTCACCCTTGAAGAGCGTTAAGGCCCTCATACACACACAGTTCGATTGCACAAACCGGTTTGCGCAGTTCAGTTTGTGTGTGTAAGGGGGGGAGGGTGGTAGTTGGACTGAAGTCCTGGCTCACGAACTGAATTGAAGGGTTGAAGGGACTACCTAAAACTGGCTGCAGTTCGCGTGGCCTGAAGGCCTTCAAGTATTCCTTCCATAGAGAAGTCCAAATTGCTCTGCAGGCTTAAGGTATGATATTACCCAATGGTTGCGCAAAAATCACAGTGGAAAAATTCAAGTCCTCGTAGTTTCGTCCAGTTGCAAGGGATCTCAGTGTAACTGTCAGTCTTTCATGAAGTGATATTGATTTCTGCATGCAAATATCTCCTTTCTTAATTATGAGCTCTTCGAGTGACATTAACTTTAACTATGTGTCTTGGTCCATTCAAAGGAAGTTGAATCAATCACCACTCTCCAATCTAAGTTCTGTCAACAGCCTAGTATGAAAAAGCTTCTGTCTCTTCAGTAGACGGTCGAGCAGACCATTTCTCACGAGAGCGCCCCCTTGAGCGCCCCCTTGAGCGCCCCCTTGAGCGCCCCCTTTCCCAATAATCAACGATATTATTTCACGTCTTCGGGGCCGAGTAGAATGGCCATGGGTACGGTACCCCTGTGAGAACTGAGGTCCGAGCTTCAGGTACAAATGAATTGTGCGTGGGCAAACGGTGCCATCCAAAAGCCTTTAGTTCAGTTGGACTTACAGGCCGAACTGACGGACGTTCTTATAAAGACTATTAGCTCAGGTGCTTGATTCACCTTCTTCTCACAGTGGTCGAGAGCTATAGTTCGTTGTCAAACACCCAGGTCGTTTTCACATTTCGTCTCCGTTAATGTTGTTTCTCCGTCCCGTTAGGATATTGATACGTCTCCTTATTGTTGATACAACCTCTTAACAATCATTCCATTAACCATTCCAGAAAACGACAGATTGATACCTCCAAAGTTAAAACACTATACACTATAAACATTATATTATATCCAAATTGTAATATATTGTTTAATTTTCATAGAGAATATCGAAATTTTACTCACAATTATGAACAGAGTAAAAACAACTTGACTTGGTTGGTTTTGAACTGTCGGAACAAGTGAGTGTTACGGACGGATAATCTCTGTAACGTCACGCCGTTGAGTGTTGCCATATAGTTGATTTGAATAATTTGTTGTACCCAAATTTTCAGTATATTTCTTTTATTCCCCACATGATGATGATGATGGTGATGATGATAAGGAAATATTAGTATTACTACTCCAACTACCACTACCAGGATGATAATAGTAAATAAAATAAACTTTAAGTGATCACGCAGATTCCTTCGTGAATTTTGTTTGCCACAGTATCTTTAAAAACGGAAAAGTACGAGTTGAAGATACATTACCGTATTTCCTGTATTCATGACGTATTTCCTGTATTCATGACGTATTTCCTGTATTCATGACGTATTTCCTGTATTCATGACGTATTTCTTGTATTCATGACGTATTTCCTGTATTCATGACTTAGTTCCTGTATTCATGACGTATTTCCTGTATTCATGACGTATTTCCTGTATTAATGACGTATTTCCTGTATTAATGACGTATTTCCTGTATTCATGACTTAGTTCCTGTATTCATGACTTAGTTCCTGTATTCATGACGTATTTCCTGTATTCATGACTTAGTTCCTGTATTCATGACGTATTTCCTGTATTCATGACTTAGTTCCTGTATTCATGACGTATTTCCTGTATTCATGACTTAGTTCCTGTATTCATGACGTATTTCCTGTATTCATGACGTATTTCCTGTATTCATGACGTATTTCCTGTATTCATGACGTATTTCCTGTATTCATGACTCACTTTGTCTTCACTAATATAGACTGCTAAAGGGAGAGGCAAAATAACAGAGAGAAAGAGAGAGAGAGAGAGAGAGAGAGAGTTCCGCAACACCACTTCACTTCACTTGCTCGAGACTGGATGGTAGCATGTAGTTCCTCTCTCCTATACCACACCATCCCCACCACTAGTCCTCCTCCCTCAGTTCTCCCTCATACTCCTCTCTCCACCACACCTTTCTTCCTTCTGTTTCTTCTGCTTCTCCTCCCTCTTCCACCACCCTCATCTGCCTCCTCCTCCTCCTCTCTCCTGCATTCCTCTTTTACACCCCTCTCCCACATTCTGCTTCCTTCTTCTCTCCCCTCACCTTTCTTTTCCTCCTCTCCTCACATTCTTCTTCCCGTATTCCTCTTCTTCTCATTTCCCCATATTCCTCTTCCTCCTCCTCTCCCTCATTCGTCTTCCTCCTCCTCTCCCCACATTCCTGTCCCCCTCCTCTCCCCATATTCACCTCCCTTTTCCTCTTCCCACCCTCGTCTTCCTCCTCTCCCCACCCTCATCTTCCTCCTCTCCCCACCCTCATCTTCCTCCTCTCCCCACCCTCATCTTCCTCCTCTACCCACCCTCATCTTCCTCCTCTCCCCACCCTCATCTTCCTCCTCTTCCCACCCTCGTCTTCCTCCTCTCCCCACCCTCATCTTCCTCCTCTCCCCACCCTCATCTTCCTCCTCTACCCACCCTCATCTTCCTCCTCTCCCCACCCTCATCTTCCTCCTCTTCCCACCCTCGTCTTCCTCCTCTCCCCACCCTCATCTTCCTCCTCTCCCCACCCTCATCTTCCTCCTCTCCCCACTCTCATCTTCCTCCTCTCCCCACCCTCATCTTCCTCCTCTACCCACCCTCACCTTCCTTCCGTCTCCTCCTTCCATTAGTACTTTCTGCCTGCTGTAGGTTTTGTTCACACAGTCTTCTAAGTCTACCCAACGTCATCGCTGGTGCTGGTGTTCTTGTCTCTTTACTGTACTTGGATTACAGTATTTTATAACTAAGCATCGTATAACGTAACTTAGCGTAACAGACCTTCACACACACTTAGACCCCCCTCACACACCTACAGCCACACATACATCCACCCAAACACACCGATACACCCCACACCCCCAACACACATCGACACACACAGCCTCCCAAGCATACAATTACTACCAACACTTCCCATATACATCCACCCAAACTTCTACACACAACACCTACACCCCACACCACCCACACACCGACACACACATACACACCAGTAATACTACTTCTTTGCTGTCACTCGAAATCGAGTATGGCGATCATCCAGCTATGATAGTGCGGGAGGGTCTGTGGCAGCGTCTTTCCGACGCTGGCGTTTGTCTGCCTCGGTATGCAGTTGTGCTAACTCGAAAGTATTGACACCTTCTCGTGTGGTGCTCCTCCAAGTGTTACGGTGTGGAGTAATCGTCTCCCAGGTGAGGGGGTCGATTTGGCATTTTTTCAGGTTTGTCTTAAGACTATCCTTATACCTTTTCAGTTGCCCGCAGGCGTTACGTTTACTATTCGTTATGCGACTGTAAAGTAGCTGCTTTGGCAGTCCATCCATGGAGTAAGTGTATGCTTGGGAGGCTGTGTGTGTGTCGGTGTGTGGGTCGGTAGTAGGCAGCAACCAAACAGGGAGGTACTGCTGCCTGGGAAGATATTGGAAGCATAATGTGTTGTCTAATGGTAGACCCTTCTGCCATATGGCATCACGAAAATTATGACCAAGTCCCAGGTTGCTGATCTGATGTCACCCTAACGTTTTCTATTGGGTTTGAGTTAAGGTAAGTTTAAGTGGTTTGGTTAGGATAAGTTAGGCTAAGATAGTTTGGTTAGGTTAGGTTAGGTTATTCTTAAGTTGCAACTAGCTGATGGTGGGCTCATTAGAGGCACCCTTAGTTCTTAAAATTTCCCTGCCTCGTGGGATCCAGTCATGGCTTTCCTTGGTTTATTTAAAGCGGTTTTGGTTTCCATGAAATAAACAAACATAATTACCACGCCATAGCTTGATAGGCGTGTTACTCGATCAATTATCTTCAGTCATCACCAATCAGAGGTAATAGCAAACTAACGGCATTCAGTTACTGGAGTTGTGAACAGAACTTGTTTAAGGTTATGAACAGTTTGAACAGTCAGTGAGACCTATTTCCCAGCACCTGAACACCCAATAGAGACGAGAAGAACTTGATGGTGGGACTTTATGACCGGGTTAGTAAGCGAGAGAAAGAGAGAGAGAGAGAGAGAGAGAGAGAGAGAGAGAGAGAGAGAGAGGCTTCGACAATTAACCTTCTATTTTAGAAAGACCATCTAGATTTGGAAGGTGACTAAATTAGAACACTGCGGATGAGTCAGATAAATAAGCAAAATGAATACCTTGTACAGTAACCCTTAAATGAAAAAATTCTTATATACAGTTTATATACCTTGTGACTTTTTTCCTGGGAGTATTTTCTATATTCATCTTATCTCTCAATCCACTATCCTTCCTCCTATCCTTCCTCCTATCCTTCCTCCCCCCTCCCACCTCTGCAGTTCCCTCCATTCTTATGCTCCTAAGTGTCTTCCTCACTCCTATTCCCACATCTCTATCATCCTCCTCTTTTTTTTTATTATCCCACTTCCTCTTAAACCTTAACCCTCACCTCCTTGCATTTTTCTCCCCTCCCTTCCTTCCTCCTCTCCTTATCTACTCTCTCTCTTCCTCATCCTCTTCTTCCATCTACCTACCTTCTTTTTCTTCCACCTCTACACACTATTATTTGTTTAGGTTTACCTTTCAGCCATCTTTCTTTTCATCTTATGTTCATAACTCTTCGACTACTGGGGTTAGGCTAAGTTATAGTAGGGTAGGTTAGGTTAGGTTAAGTTATAGTAGGTTAGGTTAAATTATAGTAGGTTGGGTTAGGTTATAGTAGGTTACGTTATGTCAGGTTAGGCTAGTGTTGGTTAGGCTAAATTAGGTTAGGTTAAGTTAGGTTTGGTTAGGTTAGCGTAGGTTAGGCTAGGTTCTAAGATGGCTCCATCCTCCCTAGGTCTAATGGTTTTAGTTTAGGTTATGTAAGGTTAACTGTAAGATTAGATTAGTTTAGGTTAGGTTATGTTAGGTAACTGAACGCATGTCAGCTGCACCTGTCGAATGTTCTCCTGACTTTTAACTGCAGAAGCGTTCTTTTGTGCTTCAAGTTCCTGCTTCCTCTCTTCAGTGATTCCTTTAAATCACCGCTACACTAAGTGAACTCTATCCCAACTTTTTTATTCCGGGGTTGACACGCAACACAGAAACAAGTGTACAGCAGCCAAGACTTTAGGTTCACTCAGACCTCATGGAACGTAATCCACAAAGTCTTAAAATACCTCACTCAGTCTAAGTTTCTGCCTGGGTTGTTGTCTTCCTCCCCACCCGTATCCTCTGCCTCCTCCGTCACTTCAACTAATTAAGCGTTTTCCTCGTGAGGTAACTTCAAATACCTGTTTGAGCAATTCTACTCTTCCCTCCACCACAGTACGTTCTTCACCAGTGAACAGCATGTACTTCACCAAGCCATTCTCCACCAAGCCAGTCACACAGGAAGCGACCTGGAGTGAACTGTACCACAGCAACTGGAGCTTGAGCAATAAGGGGGGGGGGGAAATTGACGTGGGTGGTAACATGATTCACCGTAGCTGTCTCCAGTGACCCATGAGAGATGACACCGAGTTCACACAAAAGCGAGATACAGGAATGAGGAGTTGGTGAGGGTGGAGGAGGGAGGAAGGAGAGGACCCAGGAAGGGAGGGGCGTTGAAGGGAGGGAGGGAAGGTGTTGGGAGTTAAGGTGGTGGGAGGGAGGGAGTTGGGTGCGATGTATTTCTGTCATAGGGTCACAATGAGGATGTCCCTCCTTTCCAAGGAGTGACGGAAATAACAGTCCCTAAGCGTCAGTACAGAATACGAAACTGTGGGGGGGTCCCTGTCGGAGAGTCAGCAAACTACACTGTGGGAGTCCTTGCTTGAGTCAGTTTACTACACTGTGGGGGTCCCTGTCTGAGAGTCAGTAAACTACACTGTGGGAGTCCTTGCTTGAGTCAGTTTACTACACTGTGGGGGTCCCTGTCTGAGAGTCAGTAAACTACAGTGTGAGGGTCCTTGCTTGAGTCAGCCTTACTACACTGTGGGGGTCCTTGCTTGAGTCAGCTTACTTCACTGTGGGAGTTCCTTTAACTCATGGTACAACAGCGCTGATGCGGGGGATTTCTCACACTCCCCACAAACAGGTAGAAACCGCACAGGTGCTAAGGCCTAATGTGGGCGGTGACTTGCAGCCCGCGGGAGGAGCGGCATGTCAAGGAGAGTTGATGGCTGGTGAACGACGAGTAGTGTTGGGTGGGTGGAGCCAGCCAGTCTAGTCGGCAGCTTCTACAGGGGCACACAGGCAGCGAGGAAGGTCCCCGTCAGCTTGAGTAGAGACGAGCGAGCGAGGCAGAGAAATAAGCCAGGGAGCGGGCGGTAGATTGTTCCTCACCTTTTTCTCGTCTAAGCTAACGTCAGAGTTAAATACACAGGTTTGTTTACTTTGTTTCAAAGCTAAGAGAGTGGTGATAAAATTTTCCTTCTGTTAGTAAGTACATCATGTTGTGGTTCTCTTTTGCTGTGGTGGTACTCTCTTATCTTTAAGTATGTATGTATATACTGTGGTGACTATTTTTTTTGAGGTGTGGTATTAGTTTTGTAGTAATTCTTTTTTCTTACATTGATTTGATATCTTTTGATTGCTGTGGTAATCTTTTGTTAGAAGGTATAATTGCAATGGTACTTGAATGTTTTTTTTTTAATATTATGTTGTCTGTGGTGTTTAGCCTTTTTATGAAGGTATATTTGCTGCGATGTTTATTGTTGTTAAGAGATATATAATACTGTAGCTTCAGACTTTGTCAAAGATCTATTTCCTCTTTAACAGTAAGTATATTTATTATAGTGATATTTTTTTGTTTTTGTGAAAGGAGCGTCGGTCTGTGATTTAGAGGTGTTTTTGTGTTGTTAATGTTAGCGTTGTTTTTGGTGCTGTTGTGGCTCGGGTAGTTTATGGTGCTGGACGGACACTTGGGGGATGAGCTAGCAAAATGATGATCGCCTTCAATCTTCTACCAGGAAATGTGTAATTACAAGGCCGAAGACCGAGTAGGGAGCGTAAAGAGAGAGAGAGAGAGAGAGAGAGAGAGAGAGAGAGAGAGAGAGGGCCACCCCATCAACATCACACTATCAAACAATAACAAACACCAACAGCACAGCTTCCGTGCCTCGCCAGTGTGCCCTAAAACACACACACACATACTGTACAATATTCTCATACCATACTTAGTTTAATTATAACCTTCCCCTTGCTGTTCTGAAGTAATTATTATCTCTTACTTCACTTAACTTGGCGAGACAAGAGAACAATGCACTGGAGAGCATTCTTGATTCGCCAATTAGTGGTCACGGGTTCGATCCCCGGTGAAGATGAAACCGTGGCCAAGTTTCTTTACACCAATTACATCTCGTCTACCTAGCGGTAATTAGGAGGCTTAGAACTTAATTGGTAATTGGATTATATTTATTTATGGTTTATAATTAGCCAGTGTAGGCAGCGAGTTGTCCGGTCGTTCTGGGGCTACTATTTATATTGAGTTTTTATGGTTTGCTAATTCAGGGTTTAGTGGATGTCTTGGCGGTAGCTTCTACACCGTAAATCAATTAAGAGTGTGGTGTGCTGACTGTGTCATATTATGTAAAGAAAAACAAAATAAATTAACTGTTAAACTTGCAGATATTTCTTTTATCAAGCAGATCTGAGCAGGAAGAGCAGGGGACCGAAACACCGCCATGCTTGGGTCCGTGGTTGGGTTCGCCTTCAGTCTTCTGTTGGCGTCGTCTGCGGCCAAGACAGTTCAGACCTACGAGAACCAAAATGTTACTACGAACAGTGACTCATCGGGTCCGGATTACATGACCACTCTGTTGAAGAGTGCTCTTAGAGGCGTTGGAGGAGACATGGCGGAAAATGTTGGCTCGATGCTATTGCCGACGATCCTGCAGCAGCTCCCTGATGCTGACGGTCTGAAGACTATGATTACTGACGGCATGGGAGTTCACGAAGACTTTCTCAAGCCTCTCCTTAAGCTTTTCGACGGGATGAATAAGCTGGACGGGGCTTCATTGCGAGCTTTTGCTGCCGGGATGGACTTTATCGGTGGAAACAGCATCATGGATGGTGAAGGCGGCGTCGATGGGGCTGTGAACTACTTAAACACAGAGACGACCATAAACAATCAATTTCTGGATTTAGTCAAGGACGTCTTTGGAGATGAACTCAAGGGAATGACATCCCTCTCCTTATCTAAAACCACCGAGGGTTCCGGGGACATGACAGATAGCTTTGGAAATCTTGATGTAACTCCAACCAGCGTGTGGATGCTTGTCAAATCTACCTGGCAGCGGGTGCTGGCTTACGTGGAGGAAGAGAACGCTCTATCGTACTTCATGCAGTTGACGCCCGTGAGGATCATCGACCGAGTACTGAGCCTGGGAGACGACCTCAACCTCATGAACTTCCTGGCTAAGAAACTAGACAAGGACTTTGCAGAGTTCATCTCGGAGGAGGTCACCCCGTTCCTTGGACCTCTCAAGAATTTTGACAGCTTCTACAACTTTACTAAAGAAAACGGCTTCAGCGGCGTTTTCGACTACTTCAAAAGCAAAAATTTCGGCTACACCATGACCGCAATGTCTCGCTTCATATCGGCTTACTTCGACGACACTTTCTCAGACGATGTCGCCGACGAGTACATCGCCTTCATCTCCTTCAACAACCCCGACCTGTACAACTTCTACAGGTCTCTTTTAAGGAGCCAGAAGAAGACCGAAGGAAGGAAGTATGATTCCAGTGCCGGCAGGAGAGTAAAGAGGGAAGACTTCGCAAAAGCAGCCAGCACTTTCAAGTTCAATGGTTACGACTTCCAGCCGAAAGATGAAGCTGAATCTGGTCGAGAATTGGCCGCTAGAGACAGCGGGTATGGAGGTGGAGGACACAGTGACGGCGGTGGCGGCGGTTATGGTGGCGGTGGTGGTGGCGGCTATGGCGGTGGTGGAGGCGGATATGGTGGTGGTGGAGGTGGATATGGTGGTGGTGGCGGCGGCTATGGTAGTAGCGGATATGGAGGAGGTGGCTATGGGAGCAGCTATGGTGGTGGTGGCGGTGGCTACGGCGGCAGCCATGGCGGCGGCACCACGATGATAGACCCAGCTGTGGTGCTCAGCTCTGTGGCCATTGGGGCTCTCTTGGGCTTCCTGCTCTTCAGGCTGATTCGAGGAACAGGGAACGGGAGGCGAGACATCGGGGACGGGTCTCTGTCACTCTGGCTCTCTGACTTGCCTGACAAAGTCTTACCCTGGGGCACCAGCGTCGAGCGCATGAAGCGAGACGCCCACAACTTCAACAAGACGGGGGAGGAGGAGTTCTCCCTGCCAGACTCACTACGGGGCGACGTCTGGTCTTCTGATCCTCTGGTCGGCGACAATCTTCTGGCCGACGAACTTGAGGAAGACGACATCGCGGACCAGCTGAATCACCTGTGGAGGGTGTACAAACACAGCAATCAGACCACCTGCGTTCAGTCCCGCCTGTGTGACGTCATGGCCAACAGCACAGCAGAACAGCTGACTGGGAAGGACTCCAGTATGGCCCTCTTGATGTGAGTATTTCCTCTCTCTCTCTCTCTCTCTCTACTGATGGGATCGTATCAAGGATTCAAGAGTTGGTATGGCAATTTTTTTCGGGCCCCTCCACTAGACATACTATGAACGTTGTCCTTACGCACGCGCACGCACGCACGTATGCACGAACACAGAACATCCTTAAATCGTAAGAGTCTGAACAAGTTAACTCCACAAGTGTTCTAGAAGTGGTCCACCAAAATTGCGGAAGAGGTTGATTAACCGTAGCCAAGAAGAGTATAATATAAACAGATAATATATTGGCATCACAAATTATGTGTTATATTAGGCGTCTTATGCTCTTACTTTTTAGGGTGGTAAAAATAGTTTTCATCTTTCATTGAAACTAAAGTCAAGTTTCAACTAATAAATCACGAGTATAGTAGTTTGTGTGTGTGTTGACTGTCTCTATTTCTTCATATTTTTCATGTACAATGTTTTCAACTAAAAAAAAAAGTCTTTAATTGAAATATTCATTATTCAACCAAACTCTGATGATCAAACCTAACCTTCGGTGTCTCTTTTGCAGGGCCTCTGTGAGCAACCTGATGGGCGTGGTCGGGTCAGGTCAAATGATGGATGACGTCATACAGACCCTGGTGGTGGGCAACCCCTACAGCTGCCCGTCTGTCTCTCATTGTCAGTTATTGTAGCGGTATCCAGGGTCGTCTTCGTACATCTTACTAGCGAGTGACTCTTCACAAGCAAGTTTTTAATAACCTCTACGACTACTGTCTTCCTCTAAACGTGTCTGAAGATTCTCTGTGACTTATTAACTTTCCTATATGACCATGACCCATCTGAGGAACAATGAACGTATCTGAAGCAACCCCAGAAACTACGAACTCCTTCTATGAACGTTTCTGATATATTTCTACGATGACCAACGATTGTGTGGGATGTCTACAATCGCTCACGTTTCTGGTGGACTCTAGCGGCTGCTTCCTCCCTCGCTCATTGTGGCAGCAATATGTTTCTTTCAGGCATCAACCTCCTTTGACGGAGTTACCTGTTAATTCACTTACTAATTTATTTGCTATTATTATGTGTTTATTTATTTAATCGTCGCACACAGATTTATTTATTTGAATCACTTATTTATTTACATTCATCACCTCATAAGTTCATACGCACAGACATACACCATATGGTTAGTTAATCTTAGGTACAGAATATTCTTTAAAACAATAATTTTTCACCTTATCAATTATTATATTATGACCGGATGTATTTTTTCAGCAAATATTGTTTCCCTAATAACTACGATCAATATGTTTAGATATTTATTAAGCAGATAAAGAAATGATTAATAAATATAATGAATTGAAAATAAAAAGTATTATGAAAATTCTTTTGTCATCATTTTGTAACTGAAAAAATACGTATTTTTATAAAAATTACTGTTGTTAGTTACATATTATATACATGTAGGTTTATACTTAGTTGTATTAGCTGTGTTGTATTACATATTTCACTGGGTAATAAACAAAATTAAAAACACAATTGTTTTAATTCCATCTTATTGTAACCTAACCTAACCGTACGTAACCTAATCTAAGCTAACCTAACCTGTCACAGACATAGAAACAGACAAGCAGGCAAATACAAATAAGCTCAAATACACATATGCAGACAGACAGATAGAGAGGGACAGACCAGGAGACAGATAGGCAGAAACATATAATTATCCAGAGAGAAAGACAGACACATACCTCGACATTGTGGTGTACTCTGAGGAGGAGGAAGACACTCACAGTCGTCCAGTTCCTGAAAAATGAAAAGAAGAAGAAAATGTAACAGAATAAACTATATCTATAAATTAAAATGATAAAATATTTATATAAATAGAAATATTCAAATGTGTCTGTAAATAGAACTCTAAAGAGAAACAATGATAGACAAATAAGATAAACTATAACAAATACAATAAGCAAAACTATGATCTTTTTTCAGCGTGAATAAGAAGAAGAACAAGTAGAAAATGAACAAAACACAATTTATAATAATGATAATAATAATAACAATAATAATAATAATAATAATATAATACAGATGAAAATAAGACACAATGACAAGACATAAAAGCAGACATAACTCTAGGAGACAATAAACAGACGGACGATAAACAAACACAAAATATCATATTATTGTATTTATAAACGTGAGGTCCCAACACCTGTCTTTTTACAGGTATAAATTAATTTAAACTAATACAAATTGATATAAATAAAAATAAATGAATGTAAATAGCTATATTTTAATATCTAAAAGAGACAGGTAGGTATTAGGCACAGGTGTTATCTATTGTACAGTCAAAGAAATAAGTTGCGTTACACTCCCAAGCGTTTGGTTCCGTAACCCTTGACGAAGTATTTGCGTAAAGTGACAGCAAAGCTTCGAGGCTCGAGTCTGAACGGGGAACTTTACCGAAATTCTCTGTCATGGGTTTTAGAACCTAAGGCATGTCATTATTATTAGTAGTATAACGCAACTTTTGTCTGTGACTGTATGTGTGATGTTACGACTCACAGTTAGGTGCGGAGCGGTCCTGCCACTGGAGTTATGTGAGATGTTTCTCTTTCATCCTGTGTGAGTGCGTCACTCCGGGGTCACCATTTGTGGGGGTAAGGGTTACTTGGTTCACACTCAGGATGTGATGGAGAAAGGAAACTCACAATGTGCTCTCTGTATACATATTATATTGGATGTACAATGCAGCTTGGTGGCTGGTGCTGGGAGGAGGCAGCATGGTTACAAGCGTTGAGTAGAGAGAGCTGGTTGGTGAGGGTGCTCAGGGCCGCCAGGCAGGAGCGGAGGAGGTGGTGTTGCTTGCTGGTTGGTGTAGGTAGAAAGAGAGGTAGGTCACCACGAGGTCAGGTCTTATATAGCGGAGGTAGGCGTGGCTTAATAGTTGACCTCCGTTATGTAAGGCGGCGCTGGTTGACCTAGACCACGAGGCATACACTGGGGAATTCGCGTGGTCGGCTACTCAGCTACAAGCGTTTGTAGGGGAGGAATCCACTATACCACCCTCGTGACCGTGGCTGTGTCGCCGGGGTGAACTATGTTACCTCTTGACGGCTCCACCCGACACAAACACAGAGACTCAAAGACAAGGACATAAAACAAAGATACTTATACAAAGGCAGACAGACAGACAGACAGACAGAAATACGAACCCACACATATCTATTTACAGACACACTCATATACACACGCGCACACCCATCCACAAACAAACACACACACACACACACACAAGGATGCTGAACACGTATACATCTCTATTATGGTGGCAATGCATTAAGTGTTGGATATCACGTTTATGAGCCTCCTACTGGGTCATCACACAACGCGTCGAGTTATAACACTAAAGTCTCAGTGCACTTTGTACGTCATATTCTCAGATATATCTCGGTGCCGCAGGTTATGAGAGAGTTAATGTGATGAATTATTAAGGAGAACCGAGACTCACTTTTGAGATAAAAATTTATCTTAAATTCTTCATCAGCAAGACAAGAGGAATCACCTGAAGATTGGCTCCCAATTTATTTTCCCTGAAGCTTAAACGTCCTATTGCTAACGTAACCTAACAAAATCTAACCTAACCTCACCTAATCTTAACAAAATCTGAATTAAACTAACAAAATATATCCCCCCCCCCCCCCAGGTAGTATTAGGATGGGTAATCTTCACGTAACATCAAATTGGGCAGAGAAGAATCTTCCGATGAGTCGACAAGAATATAATATGTTTTTCTCCCACCACAAATATGTCATTTACCTATGATGCGTTGCCAGGTTCAGTGAACGTGACGGTTTCGTTCTCCAATTACGGTGTAGATTTTTTAGCGAATGACTGTCTAAAGAAAAAAAAATCGGTCAAGACAAGTCATCCTGGGAGCATTACGGATCAACGACTTGGATGATCGTTTCGTTTTTATTTATATATTTTGTGTGTGTTACCTGTAATTGTTGTTGGCTTATCACCTCTGGTACACACTGGAAGCAACGAGTTGGACAAGGTAATTTTTTGGTCCGTTGCAGCAACTGCAGAGAGATCGACTGTAAATCTCTTAACGCTAAGTCATAGTCGATAAAAACAAAACGTAAACAGTGATATTAAAGCTATGTAGTTTATGATTTTACAATGACGTGTATTAAAGTAATTGTTTCGTTGTCATCGTCATATCTCATTAGACACACAATGGTACAAAATTTTTACTTTTAATTGTTGATGGACTAGTATAATTACTAACCTGGTTGAAGCACAGTAATACCATTATAACGTCAACCTCACGATGGAAGCAGCGATACGTGGGAATCTCTCAGTTAACAGTACTTATTAATAGCTAAATTGATGAATCACCTACCTTACCAACTCCTGGAAATAAATATACCGATTTCACTAACTATACAGCAAACTAACTGAAAGCTGTCTTTGCCTTGTCGTCAGCGGTACCATAAAAACACTCGCCGAGGAAGGTCTGGTTGCTTAATTAAGATGTGCAGTAAAACAGGTAAAGTTGTCGTTATAAAGTTTTCTATATATAGGTGTTAATAACCCAGACAGTTACTGTAGTAATTCCTATACCGATCGTCTCCTATCATCTAGGTTACACAGAGATTAAAAGCAATAACATGGAGATCCTGATATTTTTTATTTAATTATTTATTTATTTATTCATTTATTTATTTATTTTACAGAGAGAAAACCTTATTTTTGTGCTGCGCCAAGGATACGTCCAAGCGGTACACTCACAGCAGGTAATAGTTTTCATGTCATTCTTGGTTGAACTTGACATTATCTGAGTCTGATTGACAGATGTGGTTTTTGGTTGACAGGAATGGTTGTTGGCTGGGAAGGACAATTAGTAGATGTATGGTTGGTCAGGAAAACAATTGGTTAACTTGGTTGAATGAATAGATGACTGAAAAAGCAACTTCGTCAGTATGGGGGAGGTATCACTCTTCGATATTTCTTCCTCCTCCGTCAAAAAGCATTTCTTTCACATTCTGAGTCACAGTTCAGGCCTCGACAATTAGAAACTCCCCAGCCGATATTCCGCTTTGACTTGGTCTTCATCCAGATCACAAAGTATGTCATATTGAGTAATTGGCGTAGTTGTTGAAGGGGGGCGTGGAAGGTCGGGTACGGGAGGGTAGGAAGCGAGGGGTTGGAGGGGGAGGGAGGGTGGGAGGTGAGTAGGAAAGCGGGATGGATGGGAAGGGTGCAGCGAAGAACGTGAGTGCCTGCCTGGCCTAGTACGCCACGTCACTCGGTGGGGTGGGAGGTGGGGCCGTGAGTGTTGGTCGTCTTCGGGTGACTGGCACGAGAAAGCTTCTTCGTAAAAATGGGCTTGCAAGGAACCAAGTCGGGTCAGTACGGTGGTTGACGTCGCGCGGGCTGACGTGTAGCAGCGGCAGGAACGGAAAGGTGGGGCAATTGTTCGCTCAGCCAGTGTCGTCGTGGGAACAACCAGTCAGACAGAGGCGACGCGGCGAGAGGAGCTGACAGCAGTTCACCTAACAAGAGCAATACGAATTACAACATCAGTACGAGAGGAGGAGCTCTAGGGTGAAGAGGAGAGGGGCTGTGTTCTACCAACTCCCAAAGTCAAGAGGTGTTGAGGCAAACTGGGAGAGAGAAATAGTCAAGTACCTTCAGAGCTTCGGCAGGAGATAGCAGCACCAACTCACGACAACGACACACCTTAAAAACTGACGTGTGAGCGAGAAGCTGGCAGGTACGTCTTAAACAATGATCATTCTCAAATGATATCTTTCCGTGACTTCCGAATCTTGTGGTTTTATCGGAAGAGTAAATGAAGATCTTTGCTCGTGCTGTACCTCACACCTCTCCAACACCATTATTTCAGCACCCGTTGAGCGTAACCACAGGTACACTGACGCAAATTATATACTTGGTCTTCGAATTGGATTAAATATGCTATCTTCTAGACAATACACGTATCTTAAGATTGATTCACGTATATTGAAAATTAAAGCTATACAGATACAACCCAACAAGGCACCCCAAGATAGGAAGGACACACTCATGTACCTTACTTTTAAAGTTCACAAAATCTCAATACCATCGGAGGAAAATGAGAGAGTTCATGACTAGGATCAGACAGCAGTACAGGAAGCCTTTAGTACTGTGGTCACAATGGACGTTAAGTTCTTGGATCGTACACCAATTCAGGTGGACTACAAAACAACACAGTAAAACACACCCGCCTATAAAAAAAGTAGAGATGAATGTATTGTAAGATATAACCTTCATTTTACCTTCACTACAGAACTACAAATCCTGATTCTAATGAATATTTTTAATTTTCAAATACTCTAAAGTCAGACAGGTGTCACCTGTACTGTACCCATCAGTGTACACACATACACACACGCACACCCGCATGCGCACACAAACGCACTTACAGCCATACACACACACACACACACACACAAAAGAAAACCACAACACACGCTACTCCAGCGACCAGCTTACTTACCTACAGTTTGGGTTGGCAGAGGTAAACAGGACACCTTTGTCAGGATATCGTTTTTACTCAGGGAAGTCTGTCTGTTTTTTGTCTTTGTCTCTCTCTAATATTGGTACTACCACACCCACTACTGCTAACACTACTGCAGCTTGTAGCAATTTAAAATGTAATTTGTCTTGTTTTTTCACTAACTTTACACATCTATTATCCTGGAGAATTCACACCTAAAATGTTTAACTATATACACCCTTTAATCGGTAACTATTCATTGATAAATTCCTTAACTATCCAAACACTTATTTTAAACTACCCCGATCTAATTTAGTTAACTATCTATATACGATACGCCAAATATCCAACAACTATCCACACCGTATCGTAAGCTATCCACATCCTATTCTGAGCTACCTGGTTCCAAAATGTCCTTCAAATATCTGTTAAAATCCTCACCTATTCTCGCGTTAATAGGTGGTATATGTGCTCGACCGTAGAGTTAAGAGGGATGGTTGGGTTGTTTGGGTGATGGTTGGGTGGGTGATGGGTAGGTTGGTGATGGGTGGGTTAGTGAAGGGGGTGGGTGGGTGATGAGTGAGTTATGGATGTGGGTGTGTGAGTGTTTGGGTGGGTGATGGGTTATTTAGTGATGGGTGGGTTGTTGGGTGGGCTGATGAGTGATTGAGTGAGTTGGTGATGGGAGGATGGGTGGGTATGTAGGTGGTGAGTGGGTGGGTAAGTGGGTGGGTGGGTGAGGGTGGTTGCGTGGATGTGTGGGTGGGTGGGTGGTTGGGTGGGTGTATGGGTGTTCAACAATATGAAAACAAAATTTTCTTTCTAAAAAACCTTCTCTCTTAACTTTCATTTAATTTTCCTTTTTATCGCTTTCCCTTCTCCTCTCCGCTTTCCTTCTTTCTCCCCACTCCGCTTCTTCTCCATCCCTCCTCCTCTCCTTCCACTTCCTTCCCACGTCTTCATTCTGCTCTCCCACCGTACACTATCTACTATGGTACCTCACCACTCAGAGTACAATCCTCAGAGTACAAAGGCTTCAACTCTCTTTAAAAAGTTACAGTTATTGATAATAGTTGTTCAACGTATTGCTGTTGAGAGTTTTAATAGTTATTGAGAGTAGTTGTTGTTGTAGTATTTGCTGTAGTAGTTACTCTATAGTTCTTGCTAATGATAGTTGTATTAATTGTTGTCGTTAGTGGTAATAGCTATTGTTGACTATAGTGGTAATAGCTATTGTTGACGACAGTGGTAATAGTTGTTGACGATAGGGTATTATTTCACTTGTTGCCGCTAAACGAGTTTCGTGAAATTTATAGTTGCAATCAGTAATTTTGATAATTCTGAGACACTTTTCTTCAACGGCATTTCTGGTGCAATTTATATTTTCTTATATATGATCGTACGTGGCGGTACACTCCCAGAACATCGAACGACTGTGGAGCCCCCAGGTTAGGTTAGGTTAGGTTTGATTTAAAACTGTTTTTACGATGTTCTTTTTATGTGTTTTTACATTTTTTTACCTTGATTTATATAGCAAATCTCTAGATTCTGAGGAGGGGGGGGGGGGGGGGTTATTTCGAGAGCTATTAATCTGCGCCAGAAATGAAGGTCAAATTTGTTCATAACACCAAAAAACACCGGGAAATCATAGTTTCAACTTCAGTCTCGTTTAGTGGCAACAAGTGAAAATTTACCGACGGTAGTGGTAATAGTTGGTGTCGGTAGTGGTAATAGTTGTTGTCGGTAGTGGTAATAGTTGTTGTCGGTAATGTTAATAGTTGTTGACGGTAGTGGTAATAGTTGTTGACGGTAGTGGTAATAGTTGTTGACGGTAGCGGTAATAGTTATTGACGGAAGTGGTAATAGTTTTTGACGGTAGTGGTAATAGGTGTTAACGGTAGTGGTAATAGTTGTTGACGGTAGCGGTAATAGTTGTTGACGGTAGTGGTAATAGTTGTTGACGGTAGCGTTAATAGTTGTTGACGGTAGTGGTAATAGTTGTTGACGGTAGTGGTAATAGTTGTTGACGGTAGTGGTAATAGTTGTTGACGGTAGCGGTAATAGTTGTTGACAGTAGTGGTAATAGTTGTTGACGGTAGTGGTAATAGTTGTTGACGGTAGCGGTAATAGTTGTTCATAGTTTCTGTGATGTTCTTTCATAGACACTGGTAACAGCAGTGGTTGATAATAATGGTTGTAATTGAAGTTAACTGTTGGGGTAGAACGATTGGACACGACTAGTTAAAGACCGAACGCTGCCTTTAAATGCGAACACCAGTTGAGGATAAATTGATGGTGGGTATGGTTGATGATGGTGGTGGTCATGGCAGTAGTGGTGGTGATGATGGATGGTGGTGGTCATGGTAGTAGTGGTGGTGATGGTGATAACACTGGTCAACAAAGTTTTTGTTGCATTGCTATAAACACTTGATTCTACCTAATTTGGGTGTGCTGATCTCATATCTGAAGTTAGTTTCTTTCTGTAAGCTCTAGTTTTTTTGCAATCAAGGAATTTTGAAATTTCAAAATTTCGTCTTCGTCTTATTGACCTCGTCGTCTATCTTGAAAAATATGTCATTAAACTGTCATTAAATTAGCTGGGTAATAAACAATAAAATATTACATATTCTAAATTTATTCAACAACACAATTTGAAACATGTTCCATCTAAAACAAAGGTTGAAATTTGTATAAAACTCATTGTTAGGTAAGAAATTTGTTACTATGAGGAGACAAAGCCCAATCACATTTTAGCCAGGTAGGAATTTGCGCTTGAAGCTCTTGCGTTTGTGAAATGTCTCAGGGCACTCTCGTTTAATGCTCCAGCAGTAGTCTGCCATCATCTGTTTGTCCCATCTCCCTTGGTAGCGGTCTTCCATGGTCTTGAGATCCTGATGAAACCGCTCGCCTTGCTCGTCACTTACTGCCCCTAGGTTCTCAGGGAATCTATCAAGATGACTATATAGGAAATGGAGTTTGACACTCATATTGCATCCAAGGTCATGAAAGGCTGACAACATGGTTGCTACAAGGGTTTCATAGTTGTCAGCCTTTTTATTACCAAGAAAGTTTTCCATTACCGCCACAAATGAAAGCCATGCACCCCTTTCCTTGTCGTCCATCTTTCTGACAAAGTCTTGATCACGTACAAGTGCACGAATTTGTGGTCCATCAAACACACCTGCCTTTATCTTCTCAAATGACAAAGCAGGGTGAGCAGAGACTATGTGTTGGAAGCATTCACCATCAGTATTTAATGCTCTGACAAACTGTTTCATCAGGCCCAGCTTGATATGGAGAGGAGGAAATATGATCTTTTCTCGACTGACGATTGGATCATTGACAATGTTTGGCATACCAGCTTCCAGAGTCTCACGTAAGGGCCACTCCTTCAGGTTCCAATGCCTGTCTCTAGCTCGGCTGTCCCACATGCAAAGAAAGCAGGGATACTTTGTAAATCCTCTTTGTTGGCCAAGAAGGAAGTTCACCATTTTGAGGTCAACACAAATTGTCCAGTTGTGCTCATGGTATTTTAGCAGGTGAATCACAGTTTTAATGTCATTATACTCCTCTCGTAAGCACACAGAATGACCCACTGGAACAGCTGCATAGACATTACCATTATGTAGTAGCACACACTTCAGGCTACGCTTACAACTATCTAGAAATAATCGCCAGTCATTTGGACTATACAATGGAATCCCTAATTCCTGGAGAAGACCCGGGATATTATGACAGTAAACAAACTTATTCTCCTCTGTAAAGAATGGCACAAAATCCTGTTCCCGCTTTCTGAAGTCTGAAACTTTTGTGGTCTGGTTCAGTAGAGCCTTTTCTTGCAACCTAGAAGCTAGAACTTCTGCTGCATTTTTGGAGAGACCCAAATCACGCACAAGGTCATTCAGCTCTGGCTGACTAAACTTCTGAGGGGTTGATGACTCTGGTTTACCATCAGAAGAATCGTCGGAATCTGCAAGTATTTCTTGAGTTTCATGTTCACTCTCTTGGTCTTTGTCGCTTCCCTCCTCTTCAGCTGGAGACAACCCATTAAAAACTGGAACTGGTAGCTCATCAGAGTGCAAAGTAGGTCGAATTGCTGAAGGGATACTAGGATACGATATTTTATGTCTGTTTTTCTTGCCAACACCCTTCGTATTGATCAGACAAAAATAGCAGTCAGTTGTGTGGTCCTTCGGTTCTCGCCAGGTCATGGGAATTCCGAACGGTAAGCCCTTACGTTTTCCTTTTGTCCAGTCACGCAGCATTTCTTCGCAGTTATGACACACAGCATGTGGAGCCCATTTTTTGTCTTGGTCGCCAAGAGTAAGTCCGAAGTACGCTTTATAGCCGCGCCTCACAAACGATGTTATATTGCGCCTCTGACGAATAAGCGTGAAGTATCCACAAATATAACAGAAGGCGTCAGGTTTGTTCACACATTGATTTCTCTTTGTAGCCATGACCAAATCTGAAAGAAAAAACAGACAAAATTATACCTCCCTATTGATACCATAATCGTGTAATTAATTAATTTGACCGCAAACGGCTAGAATGTAAAACCTCAAATTACATGAAAACTGGAGCATGCAGAACAAAACTGGTTTCAAATATGAAATCAGCAGATCAAAAATGGTAAGAAACAGTAAAGAAATCTCATGCAACTGGGAATTATAAAAAATTTGTTGTCCTGTTATAATCGTTGATAGTGGTGGTGATGGTGATTGTGGTTTGTGGTTGCTAGTGATGATGTTGGTGATAGTGCTGATGGTGATGATGGTGGAGGTGCTAATGGTAGTGATGGTAACGATGGATGGTGGTGGTGATGGTGAGGATAGATGGTGGTGGTTGATGGTGGTGGCGCTAGTGGTGGTGATGGTGGTGTTAGTCGTGATGATGGAGGCGGTAGTAGTGATGATGGTGGTGATAGTGGTGGTGATCGTGGTGGTATTGATGATGATGGCAGTGATGGTGATGGTAGTGATAGTGGTGGCAATAGTTATGGCTTATTTTGTGTGTGTGTGTGTGTGTGTGTGTGTGTAAGGAATTTCATGTTTGTGTGTTTGCATATGTAATTTTTACCTTCAGAAGGCTCTGTCGCTGTCTCTATATTTTTATTTGCCTCTCTGGTTCTCTGTTTCTATCTGCCTGTCTGTCTGTCTGTCTGTCTGTCTGTCTGTCTCTTCCTTCACATACAGTCAACCACAACAGTAGTTCTACCGCTGACCAATCACAAGGCTAGTGTTTTATATGTTATTTACCTTTTATTTCGCACATTCATCACTCAGGCTGGATTAAGGAGATGGTTTCAATAAGTGCCCGCTGTGGATATCCGTCGGTGGTCGCGTCAAGGCAATTCATCCACTCTTACCAGCGGTCACTGTACTGTACCTAGACACACGGAACGTTGTTGATAGCACATAACTGTAACATTAGAATCAGTGTTCGAACAATCAGTAGCGCCTTGTTTTCGTTAAAGTGTGCGGTAATAATAGGTGTGCAGGTATTGTGTCATCTGTTAAAAGCTATATGACGCTGACTTCTTTAAAACCTTTATTTTTTTTCTTAGGTGTTTGCTGGTGGTTTCTGGTCAAGCACGGGCTATTTCTATGGTCCATTAGTCCACCAATTCAATAAATACACGGGTTTGAGTTAATTAATTTTAGAATGTTTGTCTATCTGTTGTTCCCGTCGGTGATCACTTGTAGTGGGAGTAATGGAACAGTATGTGGGGTAGCGAAGAACTTGATTTTTTTTTAGTATAGAAGAGAAAAAGGAGGAGAGGACACAAGAGGAAGGAATGAAGGGGATTTAGAGAAGGGAGAAGAATAAAAGATTGAGGAGGAGGAGAAGGAGGAAGAAGCAGAGACGAAGTAAATGGTTAAACTGAGATTGATGAACATTAAATGTTTTTTAGTTTATAAAATTATCTAATAATACAGGTCTGTTCAACTGAGTGTGAAGAGTAAAGAGTCTGTTGTTTGTTTCTTACAGAAGGATCATGAGAGAAGAGAGATACATTACACACTTTACGATGTCGAGATCCGCCCTTTTCTTCTGCCTTCTGGTGGTGACGTCATCCTTAGCCAAGACTGCTGATGTGGGTGACGCAGAGGCCAGTACCTCCACCAGCAGCTTCCTGACGAACAAGCTCCTGACACAGCTGCTGGGGGAGAACCTGGGAATGGAGAACCTGTTTTCTCTCTTCAAGAAACTGCCAGGAGACGTTGACGGAGGAACAGTTGTTGATAAATTTAAGTCCCTTCTGCTGAAGCAGTTGCCGGACTTCGAGGCTTTCAGTAACGTGGTAGCAGACGGTGTGGGGCTCAACCAACACTTCCTGAAGCCCTTCGTCAAGATTGTGAGCAACATGGGCAAACTAAGCAAGAAGAAGCCATTAAATTCCAAGAGCGATATAGATGCTGTATTTGAGTTTGTCGGTCAGTACATTAACACAGACGACGAGGATGACCCAGAGGACAACAGCGCCGCCGAAGATTTTTCCAGTGAAGCAACTGATGACGATGACTCGAACACCACAAATGACATCAATATCAAGTTCTTCGACCTGGCCAAGGGACTCTTGGAGAGTAAATTCGGGAACCTCAGCACCGTCATTGCGTCCTCAACTGTTGACCATCCAACAGAGTTATCAAGCCTCAATCTGACCTCCTCCAACGTGTGGATGATAGTCAAGTCCACCTGGCAGAAAGTTCTGGCCTACGTCGAGGAGGAGAACTCCCTCGAGACCTTCATGCAGCAAACTCCCGTCAGGATAATCGACCGCGTGTTGAGTCTTGGTGACGATGTCAACCTCGTCAACTTCTTGGCTAAAAAACTAGATCCAGACTTCGCTGAATTCTTGGCAGGTGAAATCAACCCCTTCCTCGGTCCCTTGAAGGACTTCGACAGTTTTTACAATTTCTCTAAAGAAAACGGACTGAGCGGGATCATTGACTACTTCACATCTGACAAATTCAGTTACTCTGTGAACATGTTGTCGCGATTCGTGTCGGCATACCTGGAAGACACAGTCTCAGACGATGTTGTGAACCAGTACATAGAATTCATCTCTTTCAACAACACAGATCTGCACAATTTCTATAAATCAGTGCTGAGGAGTCAAGGTAAGACTATTGACACGGGCGACTCCGACGTGCAGCGTGACAACACGACGCTGCGATACAAAAGAGACGTACTGCAGAATATCCCCAACAGCTATAAATTCAACGTCGCAGATTCGGACCAAATTTACTCCGACACCACCACCAACTCCGGCAGACAACTACAGCGGTACGGTGTGTTGGGCAACGTCGGCAGCGCCAGCAGCCTCCTGTACGACCCCTCTCGAGATGGTTATGGAGGCGGGGGCGGGTACAGTAGCGGTGGTGGGTACGGCGGCATGAACATGAACTCTCTGGATCCTTACGTCATCCTGGGTTCACTGGCACTGGGAACCATCTTAGGCTTCCTTTTGTTCCGCGCCCTCAGAGGGACAGGTGGTGGGAGACGTGATATCGGAGACGGGTCTTTGTCTCTCTGGCAGTCAGATATTCCCAGCCAGATCCTTCCCTGGGGCACCAATGTGGAGCGAATGAAACGCCAAGTCCAGGAGAAGGGCGACGAGGAGTTCAACCTGCCTGACTCACTAAGAGGCGACGTCTGGTCCACTGATCCTCTGGTCGGCGACAATCTCCTGGCAGAAGAACTTGAAGAAGACGACATCGCGGACCAGCTGAACCACCTGTGGAGGGTGTACAAACACAAGAACGAGACCGCCTGTGTTCATTCTCACCTGTGTGGCGTCATAGCCAACAGCACGGCGGAACAACTGACTGGGAAGGACTCCAGTATGGCCCTGTTGATGTGAGTATATACCAGAAGGTGATTTAACGTGAGTTATCTCGTAATTCCCCTTTTTCCTTGTTCCTTATTTCCTCTTTCTTGTTCCCTATTTACTCTTCCTTGTTCTGTATATCTTCTTCCTTATTCCCTATTTTTTCCTCTTTCTTGTTCTGTATTTCCTCTTTTGTTCCCTATTTCCTCTTCCTTGTTTCCTATTTCCTCTTCCTTGTTCTCTATTTCCTCTTCATTATTCCCTATTTTTCCTCTACCTTCATATCTATTCCTTCCTTCTTTATTATGTTTATTTAGACAGTTGTTAAATATCCGGGTCCGGCCTATCTGGGTCCGTCCTTTACATTGCTTCTGCGAGAGCCGGATATGTTTGACTTACGTTAAACATACCAAACTTAATGAAACGTAATTTAACTAGAACCAACTGAACGTAACGTAACGTAACGTAACCTAACCTAACCAAATGCAATCTCAAGTTCTTAGATCTAGTTTTGTTTGTCTACATGTCTGACCTTGCGGCTTACCGTGCAAGCGTAATATAACAGGTATTTCCGGTTCTTTAACATTAATGAGTCTAAAACCAAACTTCTGATAAAAAAACGCTGCATATTTATATATTAATTACATTTAATAATAATAAAGAAAAAATCTTCTTTACTGACTTTGACCTTTATCTTCAGGGCATCGGTGAGCAATATGATGGGTATGATCGGATCAGGTCAGTTGGTGGATGACGTCACCAAGAATCTAGTGGTGGGGGACATCTTCGCCTGCCCAACCTTCACTAGTTGTCACCACCTGCTCTAGTTGGATGACACCACCTGCTCTAGTTGGATGACACCACCTGCTCTAGTTGGGTGACACCACCAGATATGCCACGAGGCAGCAAGTTACTGGGACACAGGCTACGAGGACACTGACTACAGACGACGAGGACACATACAGGCTATAGACTACGAGGACACTAGCTTCTGGCTGCAAAAAACGATGGAATTAAAGGAAGTACGAGAATAAAATGGAAAGAGAGCCGGTAATGCAAAATTGACGCTAAACAAGTACACATAACAAGAAAAGATCGAATGCAAGCACCAGAAACATTTTCAAGTCATCCTCAAATGCAGATAGCGAGCTCGAGCAAGAACTTAAGTATGCAGGAACATTTTCAGTAAGATATGGATGTTCAATAAGATGTTGGACAAACATTCGTAACAGGAGAAGAGGAATTGTAAGCACCAGAAGGCAGATAAAATGATGCAGTAAACAGGTGATTGTAATACCGCGAGATACCTGTCACCTATATGTGATTTATTAATATTATATTAACATAAACAGAGGAAGTGTCACTCAACATTCTCTTTTGTCAGGTATCGTCAACACACACACACACACAGGAGGGAAGTGACAGATATTCTTGTTTGCATCTTAGCATCCATACCTACTGTATGTTTTACATATTCTCTTACTCGTCTGCCACACTCACTCTCTCACTCTGTCACACTCACTTTAACTCTCACATACTCTCCCTAACTCTCACACACTCTTCCACTCTCTCACTCTACCATACTCTCACACAAAGTACATTGAAACATAACTTTCACAACCGCCTTTTAACACTGACCTTACATTCACAAAACAGTACAGCATTTAACCAAAGATACGATACTAAGATACACTCCCAGACATAGTCCTTCCCCTTGACTTTAAAACACACGACTTCAACTAAATTTATTCATTAATAGAGTAAATTTTTGTTAGTGCATTTGCAAGAGAACGATTCAATTATGAATATATTTTCCTTGAAGTTATGTTGTCGATTCAGTTTTACGTAAGTTTTGGTGATCTATGATTGGTTGGTAAGGGAGTGGCAGTGGCTCAGGAACTCACTTAGAAACCAGCAGCCAATCAGAGGCTCAGAGTTATGCTGGTAGCTTGGAACGCCGACAGTGGATGAAGTTGTTTGCAACAGATAATATAACATGATAGGAATTTGTTTGTCAATTGCTGTAATATATCCCGTATAAATATTTGTATTGCCAATTCTCTGAGGAAATTTTTTCTAATTATTTGCACCAATGATAATTTTCCACCAATTGTAATGCTCCCGATTATTTTTTTTTTGCCTAAAAGAATAGCCCTGCAATGATTTTCAATATAAATTACAGTAAATAAAGTTTTATATGAAAGTTTTCTAATAATTGTAATAGATTTAGTAATTTATTTATTATTTATTCTGTAATTAGTACCATATGTAGTAACCTTTATTTTATCCATGTATTCTAGAATCCATATTGTCACTTATCGGCATTTCTTTTATAATTCGAAATATTTCTTCCTGTAATTACAAAATATCATAAATGCAATTTACAACTTTTTTCCTGAAAATTTGAAAATTTTCTTTAATTTACTTTTAATATTTTTCTAATTTTCATGATTGCAAAAAAAACCTCTTACATTGTCCTTAAAATTGCAATATCTTCCATACAACATGTGTAATTTGTTATATATTTGCAAAATCTTGACTGTGATTTTCAAGATTTTTAGTATAGTTTGCATTATTGTTTTTATTGTGATTTGCAATATTACCCGTGTGATTTAGAAAGTGTGGTGTCTTCCTCGGTTATTTATTATATTTTATATTATTTATTTTATTAATGTTTTCGCAATTATAAAAATGTTATGTTATGGGAAGATTTTAATTTACCAACAACTTGTATACCTTTATTTGTTTATGTTTGTTTGTTTGTTTAGTTATGTTTACATTTAGTGTTTCTTCATGACACTCATCTGATTAGCTAATTCCCCAGCCAGTCAAAACAGTCATAGTATACGGGAAGGCCATTAGTCTCTCGTGCACTGTATATACAGGGACTTGCCTCTAGCTGGTATGATTGATAGTTATCCAACCACACACCATCGTTTCTTGCCGCTGGGTACCTACTGCCTGTGGAAAGGGCAACAAGGTAACGCCTGGCGTTGGTAACGACAGTATTGCCAGTGTATGTGTGTGTGTGTGTGTGTGTTCCAGGCTGTTGACACTTACATGAAAACATGAACAGAGAAAAGAACAAATTAATTTGAAAAAAACAACAACAACATATACTAGTATTTTGAATACATTACTGCACAAAAGAGAGTTGTACGGACAATGACCTACTTGAAAAAAACAGATCACACAAACGAAAAATTTGCAATATTGAAATTTTTAAAATTCGAGGATATTAACACTTACTGCTGTGCCCTCTTTGTTTACAAATCTATCAATCACTTGCTTGACAATATTTACTTCCAGTTCCGGAATAATCAGAGATACAACTTAAGGCACCCCGAGCTACTAAGACTAACCCCCATGAGCTCCTCTCAGTCCAAGACCTCCATAAAATATCACGGTGTGAAGGTGTGGAACAACTTACCCCCATACATCCAAGCAAAGACTAAGCTCCCTTCCTTTAAATCATCTCTAAAAAAATATCTATAGTCGAAGTATTAATATTTCTTGTAACACTTACTATATTTACAGTACTTGCTTTCATTGTACCATCAAATCCGTTTTATCGGAAATTATCATGTAAATTAATAAGTAATTACCATTGCAATAAACATAATTGCCAACAAGACATAATCCTGAAAGCTCTGTCCTCTTGTTCAACCTTATTACTGTACAACCCAGGTTGTACTGCTCCCCCATTATACTTATGTTATTAAACTCCACTCTAATTTATATGTATACAGTATGTGTATGTGTATGTATATATATATATATATATATATATATATATATATATATATATATATATATATACATATGTGTATATAAGTATATGTATGTGTATATGTATGTATAAATAAATAAATAAAAAATATAAAATAATAAAATAAAATAAATAAATATTCAAGTGATAACCGTGGTAACATTATAAGATGTACTTATTACTACCATGCTATTGTACTATTCCAGATGATACTAAATGTTACATAGTACTTCCTTAAGATAAATGTATAGTATATGTCAGGTGCCTAAAAGAGAGCTCAGGTTCTCGACTGGCTCAGCCATATTGATATTGTTATTATTATCCACTCTGTATCTATATTTTTCTGGCTAAATATACTGTTTCAATTCAATTCAATTCAATTCCTAAGCATACTATATATATATATATATATATATATATATATTATATATATATATATATATATATATATATATATATAAATATATACTACCACACACACACAAACACGCTCAGCTGGTTTGAGAGGATATAGTTGACACCCATGGTCTCGCCAGGTCTTCAGGGTCGCCGCCCTAGTGTCAGCTCCTCCCTCCCAGCAGCACATCACGTGGATCACATGGCCCTCACGCTACCGTAACAAGTTCACCCTTCAGCGCCTTCCTCAGACGGTTCCTCCCTAAGAGTATGTTATCACCGGTGGGGACAACATGAGCTGTTACTCTGACATATATTGGTATTCTAAGATAACGTGACCCGGTACTCTGAAATAAGCTGGTACTCTATGATAACACGACCTGGTACTCTAAGATAATATGACCTGTTACTCTGACATAACATGACCTGGTACTCTGACATAAGCTGGTACTCTAAGATAATATGACCTGGTACTCTAAGATAATATGATCTTATACTGTGATATAACATGACCTGAACTCTGACATAAGCTGGTACTCTAAGAAAACATGACCTGGTACTTTGATATGACATGACCTGGTACTCTCACATGACTTGGTACTCTCACATGACCTGGTACTTTGATATGACATGACTTGGTACTCTCACATGACTTGGTGCTCTCACATGACTTGATACTCTCATATGACCTGGTACTCTGATATGACATGACTTGGTACTCTCACATTACCTGGTACTCTGACATGACATGACTTGGAACTCTCACATGACTTGGTACTCTCACATGACTTGGTACTCTCACATGACTTGATACTCTCACATGACCTGGTACTCTGATATGACATGACTTGGTACTCTCACATGATTTGGTACTCTGATATGACATGAATTGGTACTCTCACATGACCTGGTACTCTCACATGACTTGGTACTCGCACATGACTTGGTACTTTCACATGACCGGGTACTCTGATATGACATGACTTGGTACTCTCACATGACCTGGTACTCGCACATGACTTGGTACTCTCACATGACTTGGTACTCTGATATGACATGATTTGGTACTCTCACATGACCTGGTACTCTCACACGACTTGGTACTCTCACACGACCTGGTACTCTGATATGACATGACTTGGTACTCTCACACGACTTGGTACTCTCACATGACCTGGTACTCTCACATGACCTGATATTCTCACATGACCTGGTACTCTGCTATGACATGACCTGGTACTCTCACACGACTTGGTACTCTCACATGACCTGGTACTCTCACATGACCTGATATTCTCACATGACCTGGTACTCTGCTATGACATGACCTGGTACTCTCACATGACTTGGTACTGTCACTTGACCTGGTACTCTCACAGGTCATGGTACTCTGATATGACATGACCTGGAACTCTCACATAACCTGGTACTCTCACATGACCTGGTACTCTCACATGACTTGGTACTCTCTCATGACTTGGTACTCTGATATGACATGACTTGGTAATCTCACATGACCTGATACTCTCACATGACCTGGTACTCACTGACACACCTTCACTACACCTCCACCTGTTCTTATGATGATCTGTCCATGTTTTTGTTTCCAGGACTCAAAATTTGGTTAGCTTAATCAAGACGGATCACCAAAAGATTTACCCACCTCAGGTTTTTCATCTAAAGAGTAACCAATCTAAGGCGACACCTAACCTAACTTAATTCAACGTAACGCTAGTGTGACGTGCGTAACGTAACGTAACCTAACCTAACCTACCGTAACGTAACCTAATCTAACCTAACCTAACGCAAATGATTGACAAAAGAGAGAGAGAGAGAGAAAGAGAGAGAGACGCTATCCTAACGACCTAACTTTCAGTGAAAAAATTTTCAACCTGGTTCACGTGACAAAGTTCATTTTACCAGATTGTTTATAGGAATAAGTCCAACACAGCGAGCTAATTGTTCTGGGAGCATAGAAAAAAAAACATGTCACACTTGATTCTAGTGGTACAGCGTGACTCAAACATGCGTGGTGTTTCAGCGTAACGCAAACGTGAATGGTGTTTCAGCGCGATTCAAACGTGCGTGGTTTTTCATATCAACCAACACACTCCAGACAAGGGCGCTGGCATGATAGGGATAGATATTTTGTTTTTCTTAAAGCATTTACAAGTGGGGGTAAGTAAAAGGACTTAAAGGAAGTTGGGAGAGGTGGGAGTTAGGTAAGAGACGCAAGGGAGTTGGGAAGGGGAGGAGGAGGAGGAGGAGGAGGGAACTTGAAGGGAAGGGTTGTGAAAAGGAGGAAGATGGCTGTGGGTGCTGCAGTAGTATGTAGTTTGTCATTCGATTTTTAACAGCATTGCTGGTCGTTGGCTGTGACGCCACGTAAGAGTCATGTTGTCTTGATAAAATGATTCGACATCGTCAGCAAGCGTTGAGGTAGAGTGTTGAGGTCATTACCCGATGATGACGACTCTCTCACACTCAGGAGGAGGAGGAGGAGGAGGAGTTACGGATGAGAGATAGGAGGGGAGCAAGGGAGCCCCCCTTCCCCCCCATGTCGCCGCTTCATCCAGAATGCTACAAGGCGGGGCGTCGAAGTGGGTCTGCCGTTCGCAAAGGTTGGGTCAGTGTGTTGCAGAGACCTGGCTGGCGAAGTTGTCGAGCGCGGGTGTTCCCTCTCTCTGTAGGCGAGACCCATCTAAAAGAGAATTCAGTTCACGTGAACACGAGAACGCTAACGGAGCTTCTGTGTACGGTTCCTTCAGGTGAGTACAAACATCTGGCGAGTGTAGGTAGTCCCCGTGAGACTAGCCAAGAGGTGCGTCTGTAGGAAACTGATGTTCTTTAGATTAATACTGATATCGGACTGACTCTAGCTTGCGTCATTACGTTTAATCGTTGCAAAACGTTTGGCGAAGTCCTCTGGTGAGAACTCACAGTGACGATACTCTAGAGTTCTCATCTGTGAGGCCGTGGGAAGGAACGAAGTTGTTTTTTCCATGTTTTTCTTAGTATAGCCGCCTGCGCGTTTACTCAGTCTCCTGTCGCTAGCTGACTGTGGAGGTCTCGACTGTCGGTGGTCCAGTCTTTACACCTTCAGGTATGTGCTGAGACTTTGCCAATATAACATAGATTATTTACCTAGCAATAATTAGCATTGTCTTTCCCACATGTTAACAGTTTGGACTTGAAAAATACCTCATACTGAATCTCTCACTCACCTCTCCGGGAACTTTAATAATTATTATTTCACCTGCCGAAGTTTATTATTATCTTAGAAAAAATAACTTATTACCAGGTCTTAAAATCGCAGCAGTTGCTGACATTAAATGAAAAAAGACACCAAAGACCCAATTTCACCTTCACCTGAGACAATACCTAAACTACTTCGTGTTTTTTCAAGACTTTAGGCCCATCAAGTTAATTTATGATCTTCAAGAAAACATTCAAAGTCAAAATTATATAATATTTTTGAAGTTATTGACTTTCTGTCTAGTTAGAAGCTCATCGGGTTAGTGTAGTCCTTTCACCTGATTACAGTTCTCTCAAGACATTCACCAACTTTCAGGTGCGTGGGAAGGTGTTCTGTTCTGAATGTGATAATTTAGTGTGTTCAGTTTGCGAGTTTCAGTTCAGGGGTGAGATTTTCAGATGGTAGCTTTATTATTATTATTATAATTATTATTATTATTATTATTATTATTATTATTATTATTATTATTATTATTATTATTATTATTATTATTATTATTAATATTTTTATTATTATTATTATTATTATTATTATTATTATTATTATTAAGCAAAATAATCAACAAATGTCATTTATCTTATTTTTCATTTATTTAATTTCCCATTTTTCTTTTCTTACCGACACAGACAAGCTTATAGGTACCTACGTAGGCAGAGATAAACCTGTCACTTTGTCATTAACGGCAAATCACCTGACGGTTACCTACGGTCACACACCTTTCTCATTAACTACCTGTGTTAAGACTATTAACCTTTTATACCGAGCGACTTTGAGGAAATCTACAGTATTTTGAATCCTTAGTGCCAAATAACCGACACAGACACACATCCACATTTCATATGCACGTTTATAGAGTACAGTAGTAGTGATAGTAGTCACGTTACCTCAACACTGACGACATACAGTACATCAACTCTATCCCTAATTATGATGTCACACAGTAAGCTCCATCTTAGGTTAATGACGTCATGTATTAGACTATCTCCGCATTTAACATCACACAAGTGGCTCTACCTTACACGAATGACGTCACATACACTTAGTTCCACCAGTTATATGACGCCAGATATTTAGCTCCACCCCTCGCATTTTACGTCACACGTTTGACTCCACCCCCCACGTCTGACGTCACACGTTTGACTCCACCCCCCACGTCTGACGTCACACAGTTTGGTCCACCCCCTTGTATTTGACGTCACATAGTTAACGCCTACCCCCACATTACCTGACTTTCATGCGTGACAAACAATTATTATCATTACTGAATTAAAGGAAAAACCTCTTAATGTGTTAAAGGAGAGATAGTCAGTTAGTGAGATCATAAAGTACTTTGATGGAGGTTTATCTCTCACCTGTGTCTCAGTGTCTGGTCTTTTTGTCGGTTTATCTCAGTCTCTCTCAGTGTATCTCATTTCTCTCTCTCTCTGTCTCAGCTTATTTCTCCTTTCTCCCTCAGTGTATCTCGTCTTTCTCCTTCACTCAGTGTCTGTTATCTCTCTCTTTCTCAGTTTATCTCTCACCTGTCTCTCTTAACATCATTGAGCAGAGAGAGAAAGAGAGAGAGAGAGAGAGAGAGAGAGAGAGAGAGAGAGAGAGAGAGAGAGAGAGAAGAAATAAAAAAAATAGTGAAGGGAAAGGTTGTTGAGAGAAAGAAAATGATAGGAAATAGTAAGAAGAATAGAAGAGGAGGAAGATGAATAAAATGAGAAGCAGAAGGAGGAGGAGGAGGAGGAGGAAATAACCGAAATACAACCAGGAAATAACCGAACACAGGAACACTAAACAGGAAACAAGAACACTATCCGAACATAAGAACACTTAACAGGAAACACGAACACTTAACAGGCCACACGAACACTTAACAGGACACACGGACACTTAACAGGACACTCGAATACTTAACAGGACACACGGACGCTTAACAGGACACACGAACACTTAACAGGACACACAAACACTTAACAGGACACACGGTCACTTAAGAAGACACACGAACACTTAACAGGACACACGGGCACTTAACAGGACACACGAACAATTAACAAGACACACGGACACTTAACAGGACACACGAACACTTAACGGGACACACGGACACTTAACAGGACACACGGACACTTAACAGGACACACGGACACTTAACAGGACACACGGACATTTAACAGCTTTCATGGGAGATTAACCGGAAACACAAAGACAGTTTACGTTTCCGGTTCAGCGGCGACAAACACGTAAAGTAACGCAATCGGATACATCCTCCCGTCGGAACCTGCACTGTAATTTACTGATTGAGAGATAATTTATGTCCAGTAATGTCAACGTTTTGTAATCCTAGACGACCGTGACGGGGTGGATGATGTACTGTATTACACGAGCCCGACAGATAAGATGAGCTTCTGGTGTCGGATTCGGTGTGATTTTACTGGTTGATTAGGTATAAGGTCTACGGCGAGAATGTGAGAGGCAGTGGGGTAAGAGAGAGAGAGAAAGAGAGAGAGAGAGAGAGAGAGAGAGAGAGAGAGAGGGCTTAGTTGTCCATTTACCGGACATTAAGCACAGCCTTTGCCAAATTATCAAGTGTAGTCAGCCTATCCTCATTCCTTCATTACAGATCCCCCTCACCACCATGGACACCCTGACGGAGACCTTCCTCTTCGTTATCGTTCTCCTGACGCTGACGACTAGCACATCGTCTAAGACCATCGACGGCGACCCACAGTCACTTTCGGCCCCTGAACCTAAACAGGAAGGGCAGCTGGCAGGTCTCTTGAGGAATATTATGAGCGGCTCAGAAAGTGAACATGCAATTGGTTTTCTTACAAAATTTCTTGGTAGCTCAGAAAATGAATATCATATGGAGTTTATTAAAGGTCTTTTGAATAATTCAGATAACGGGCAACCGACGAATCTTCTGAAAAGTCTTTTTGAAACGTTGGGTTCAGATGCAGTCGGTGTGGGAGGTGTTGGCTCTCTCCTCTTACCATCACTTCTACAACAGCTGCTAATAGACGAGAAGTTGACGACTGCGATATCAGACAGTCTGGGAGTGAAGGAAGACTTCATGAAGCCTTTGGTCAGGATCGTCAAGGAGATGAATAAGCTAAGCGCTAGGCAGACGTCGAGTTCTAAGAAAACTAGTAATAATGGTAAGATTTCTAAGACTTCCAACGATGCCGTTAACATAATTGACAACACGATTGAAGGCCCTCAGCCGGCAGAGGATGACATCAAAGTAGCTCAACCTCTTATAAACGAACAGTTTCTGGAGCTGGCTAAAGATATCTTTGAAGAGGAATTTGGCAGCTTAGGTTCCCTTCTCATTTCCTCGAACACGGAGAATCCAGATAGTATATTGGCAGATTTCAACGCTACCTCCTCCAGCGTGTGGATGATGATCAAGTCCACGTGGCAGCGGATTTTGGCTTACGTCGAAGAAGAGAACTCCTTGACGTACTTCATGCAGCTGACACCAGTGAGGATCGCTGACCGAATTCTGAGTCTCGGCGATGACGTCAACCTCATGAACTTCTTAGCGAAGAAATTGGATCCACAATTCGCCATGTTTCTGGCGACTGAGATCGACCCGTACCTCGGTCCTCTGAGAGATTATAATAGCTTCTACAATTTCACGAAAGACTACGGCCTCAACTGCGTCTTGGACTACTTTAGGTCAGAAAGCTTTACCTTCACGATGAACACATTATCACGTCTCGTCCAAGCTTACCTAGAGAATAAGATTTCCGGTGACCTCGTAAACCAGTACATTGAATTTATTTCTTTCAATAATACAGAACTTCATAATTTCTACAAGTCTTTCATGAAAACCCAAAATCAAAACTTCACGACGGACGAGGCCGGCAGTACGCAGCGCTTCAAAAGGAACGTGTTGGAGCACATCGCCAGCAGCTTTAAATTTGGCGACCTCATGTTCGAGGAACCCGAGCCACAGCCTGACGAGTTCCAGTCGAAAACTTTAGATGTCGATGACCACCAGTCAGCAGACTCTGAAGAGTATAATGATAGGGAAGACCTAGATGATGACAAGCAAATTTTGTCTCGGGAGGGAGGCTACAACGGCTACGGGGATTACAACAGCTATGATGTCGCCTCCTACAAGAGCTCTGGCTACGGCGGCGGTGGAGGCTACGGTGGCGGTGGTAGCGGCGGCGGCGGCTATGGTGTAGGCTACATGAGCACACTGGACCCATACGTAGTGCTGGGAGCGCTGGCACTAGGCACCCTCCTGGGCTTCTTACTTTTCCGACTCATCAACGGGACGAGGAACGGGAGGCGAGACATCGGGGACGGGTCTCTGTCACTCTGGCTCTCTGACTTGCCTGACAAAGTCTTACCCTGGGGCACCAGCGTCGAGCGCATGAAGCGAGACGCCCACAACTTCAACAAGACGGGGGAGGAGGAGTTCTCCCTGCCAGACTCACTACGGGGCGACGTCTGGTCTTCTGATCCTCTGGTCGGCGACAATCTTCTGGCCGACGAACTTGAGGAAGACGACATCGCGGACCAGCTGAACCACCTGTGGAGGGTGTTCCAGGAAACGAGTTCACCTGCCTGTGTACACTCTCACCTGTGTGGTGTTGTGGCCAACAGCACAGCCGAGCAACTCACTGGGAGGGACTCCAGTATGGCCCTGCTCATGTGAGTAATGACTCTGTGTGTTGCTGATTCTAAACTGTATCACATGATTTCACAGTCACTTGGCTGTGACTGGTTAATTGTAAATTATCTAGGTGAATAACCATGAATGTATGAATTAACAAAGATAACGTAGTAAATAAAAAACGAAATGAATAAGTATACAGTTACACGCAGTACATGATAAGTAAATACTGAATAAATGCACAAATAAGTAAATTACACAAGCTTATAGCATATCTGATTCATACCACTACTACTGCTACTACAACTACTACTACTACTTTTTTTTTTTAACGTGGCCTCCAACCTCCTCCAATAGCCACACCTTCGCCGCCATTTTATTACCTTAATATTAAATATCCTAATACATAAGTAGCTACCCTATCTGTGTTGAGTTAGTTGAGCCCCCGGCTACTACTAATACTACTTTTTTCTTTCTTTTTTTTTTAAAAGGCCTCCAGCCTCCCCCAATAACGACACCTTCGCCACCATTTTATTACCTTAAAATTAACTATCCCAATACATAAGTGGCTACCCTGGCTGTGTTGAGTTAATACTACTACTACTAGTACTACTACTACTACTACTACCACTACTACAATGGCCTTCAGCCTTCCCCAGTAGCCACACCTTCGCCGCCATTTTATTACCTTAAAATTAACTACTACAACAATTACTACTACAACTACTACTACTACTGCTACTACTACAACCACTACTACTACTACTACCTTACCGTAGTCACACTGACCTAGTTAATTTTAATTAACAGATTTACTTGTCTTT
This sequence comes from Homarus gammarus, assembly GCA_958450375.1. Taxonomy (NCBI): domain Eukaryota; kingdom Metazoa; phylum Arthropoda; class Malacostraca; order Decapoda; family Nephropidae; genus Homarus; species Homarus gammarus. The sequence goes on from CAUDMG010000238.1 coordinate 405,607, forward strand.
ACAAAGTCACTTCCTTAGATTCTCTGAAGTTATCATATAATTAACTTTTCCTGCATAGTTATCAGGTATTACTTTAATAATTAACATTTATCTTTAGTGTTTTCTTTTCACTTTATCTACTCTCTCTTTTAAGGTTTAATCAATACGTCATCAAAATTATTGTGTTAAATTTTATAACGTTATCATATATTATGACGTCATCAAGTATTGTACCGTCGTGAAATATTGAGACGTTATCAAGTATTGTGACGTCATCAAGAATATTGTGACGTCATCAAGAATATTGTGATATCATAAAGAATATTTTTATGTCATCAAGTACTGTAACGTCATCAAGAATATTATGACGTCGTCATTTATTATTCTTTTCCCACAGGGCTTCAATCAGCAACATGATGGGTGTGATCAGGTCGGGTCAGTTGGTGGACCACGTGACCAACACATTAGTGGTGGGTAACCCTTACACCTGCCCGAGTCCCACTGGCTGTCACCACTTGCTGTAGCTGACACCACTAGCTACTACCACCACTTGTAGCTGGTAACACTTTCTACCACCATGACCTACCACTATCACTACTTATTGGAGCTGACAACACTAGCTACTACCATCACTTTTAGCTGAAAACACTATATACCACCACTACCTACCACTATCACCACTTGTTGGAGCTGACAACACTAATTACCACCCCAACAGCTATCACCATTCTCTTATTACCACCATCACCTATCATTACCACCTGTTGAATTTGGCAGTACTAATTTTCACCACTATTTGCTGTAACTAGCTATTACCATCAATAATTGTAGTTACCATCATTATCTGCCACTACTTGCTGTTGTTTACATTACTAGTTACCACTAACACTTATAGGTACCACCATAACCTACTGATATTGCCACCACTAACCACAACCACTACCTGCTGGGGCCACCACCATCACCACCACTAACCACCACCACTACCCGCTGGGGCCACCGCCATCACCACCACTACCCGCTGGGGCCACCACCATCACCACCACCACTACCCGCTGGGGCCACCACCATCACCACAACTTACTGTTACTACTACCACCTACTACAGCTACCACCACCACCAACCATGTATTAGACGTACACTTGTTGAGAAACATTGAGGGTGTCAGGAAGAAGAAGAAGAAGAAAAGGTAATGAAAATGACGAAAGCGATGAAGATGATAAAGAGGAAGCAAAAATAATAATAATAATAATAAGAAGAAATTTTAAAATATAAATAACTAAAATCGAAGATAATAAAAAATAAGTAAACGATAATGATAATGATAAACAATAATAAAAAACGATAAAAATAGCGTATAAGAAAAAAAAACCTTACAGAAACAACTTTAAGTAAAAATAAAAAGTAAATATAATCATTACTAACATTATAAGTCTCACAGAACATTATCAACAAAGTATTATTAGTAGTTATATAGCAATAGTTTTAAGTACTCAGTCCCACCTTCCTCTCCTTTGTTCAGATTATAATGTTACTTTGGGCAACGTGGGTGACTGTAACTAATAGAACTTGATCAAATTTCCCTGACCGTAGGAGAAATTGTATCATGTTTCCTTAGTGATTAAAAAGTGTGTGTGTGTGTGTGTGTGTGTGTGTGTGTGTGTGTGTGTGTGTGGTGTAGGACAATTTACTAATGTGGGATTTTCTTGACTTATTGGTTTTCTTCAGTGGGTCTTATTACTATTTATAAGTATATATAACTTGTAGTAAATAAATTATATTATGTTACTATGTCTCTTTTACTTCCTCGGTCTTATTTAATTTATTTTTACTCATTTTACACATTTACCGATTTACACATTCACACATTTATACATTTACACATTTTGCACATTTAAACATTTACACATTTTACACACTTTACACATTTATACATTTTTACACATGAAATATGTGTTCCAGTAATTGAGTCATTAGTATAATACATATTCTTTCCTCGCATAACGTAATGTGATGAAATGAGCTAAATATTGGTTGAAACTCAGTCATTCAATAAAATAATTTGTACTCTACTCCTAAAGTTGTATTTTGTTGAGGCCAAAAAGCAAGTAACAGACCCATGAAGGAAGAACACAACGCTCAAAGTAAGAGGGTTAATGTGAATGACAGTCTTAACTAATTAAAAACTTTTTTTGAGATCGTTATGCATACACACACACACACACACACACACAGAGGGTGTATACATACTGTATAAGTCCTCACCACAGACAGAAAGATAAGCACACACACACACACATACACACCATCTGTGAGGGAACTACTACACCACATGAGGTCCCTCCTAAGATCATCTGGGAGGGAGTTACTACGTGTTTGCTGTTCAACACCTACATTAATCTGTATGTTCACTGTATGTTCCTTTACCTTTCTCTAATGAAGGCTTTTGTTAAACCACCAATGTGTGTAATAAGTCATTTATGTCCAATGTATATTTTCAGCCTTCGGGCTGCAGAACTTTTTCAATAAACCGTTAATTATTATTATTCTTATTACGCAAACACACACATACACAGGGTGTATACACTGTATAACTCCTCACCACAAACAGAAAACACACACTCAAACACACACACACACACACACACAACACACACACACACACACACACGTAGACAAAAGCCGTACAAAATTAAGTCAATACGGAACTGATTCCGGCATCCTCAAGGTGTGGTACAGTGTGTTCAGTATCCTCACATACGAGACACGTAACCCAGTTCCGTGTTGTTTACACTTTTCTTTGTTGATCTTTAACTGTCATTAGTGGCGGATTATCTTGTTAGAGGAAAATTTTCATCAATTCTCGCCACTTGTGTTTTTAATAGTTTGATGGACTATTTCTGCTTTAGGAAGAATATTGATAAGTTTCCATCTGTTTTAGAAATCTTGATGATGTCAGATATATTGAAAAGAATTAATATTACAAATGCTTTGAAACACTGTAAGAACGCTAACAGTACAAGCTTTATTATTGTCTTTCGACTGAACGAAAGATAAAGCCATGCAACGGTGAACATCGGTGCTAAAACGCCAAATACTAGAGACAACAAAAGTTGCAATTGTTTTGGGGTTGTTTATAACTTCAAAGCAATATAATAATGGTCTGGACAAAGATGCGAACATATCTGATCATCAGGGAGACAACTGAAAAATTCAGACGGTTGTTTGTCGTTAGAGAGGGAAAATTGCAGAAAAATAATTTGGTAGTGTAACGGACTGCAAGAGGTGAGCCGGCGTGGACCTAAACACACACACTTCTCCCCCAGGCGTCCAGCACGCTGCTCACGTCTCACAGTCGTTCCTCAAGACTCTCACTAGCTGCCGGGTATCTGGCTGTTTCCTCGAGCTCATAGGTAAGTCCTATCGTTACTGTTTAATAGATTATGACGTCACTAACTCCGAATTCCCTAAGGTGGTCCATCACACGTTTCCAGTGGTTCAGGAGCCTTTGTTGTTCCTTGATCATTAAAGTTGGATAATGACACTGTGTTCATTGACGTTCCCCGTAGTATGTCCTGAAACCCTTGACTACATCCTCGTCCCCTTCAAAATGTCTCTCGGGTTCTTCACTGTCTACTGGGGCCTTTCATGTTACCTGACGTAAATAGATGGGTCCTCGGTGCCCTTATTTAGTCCCGCACATGCAATCATCAGGGTCTTAACGCCCCTAGGTAGGTCCTGACATGCCTAGCTTAGTCCAAACGATCTTCGCTTGTAGTCGTTCCTCAGGGCCCTTCTTACTTGCTGGATCTCCCTCTGGTTTCTAGATATTCCACAGCCGGTCTTAACGTATAGTGAAGGCTGAGGATTATGTCTGCAGGTGACAGTGAAGATCGGTGATTGATTTTGCAGTTAAGAGCGAAAATTATTAATTAGTTGAGCTGCTGACAGTCAATATTAGTGATTGGTTATACTGCTAACCCATTGGGCACGGATCATCAACCCACAATGGGGCCTGGGGGCTGCTGGCAATAAAGATTATGTGATTAGTTGCTGATAGTGAAGAGGAGTGATTAGTTCTCCTGTTGACATAAGTAATCAGTGGTTCTCCAGCTGATATTGAAATATAATGACTCTCCCTGCTGACTGTAAGAACTAGTAACTGGCTAATGGCTGACAGTAAGGATTAGGACTAGTAACTGGCTCTCTGCTGGCGTTAAGAACTAATAACTGTCTCCCTGCTGACAGTAAGGACTAATAATTGTCTCCCTCATGACGGTAAAGGTTAGTAACTGTCTCCTGCTGAAGATGTGAGTAACTGTCTCCCTGCTGATGTTAAAGATTAGTAACTGTCTCTCTACTGACGGTAAAGATTAGTAACTGTCTCCCTGCTGATGGTAAAGGTTAGTAACTGTCTCTCTACAGATGGTAAAGACCAGTAACTGTCTCCCTGCTAACGGTAAGGGTTAGTAACTGTCTCTCTACTGACGTTAAAGACTAGTAACTGTCTCCCTACTGATGGTAAAGGTTAGTAACTGTATCTCTACTGACGGTAAAGACCAGTAACTGTCTCCCTGCTGACGGTAAAGGTTAATAACTGTCTCCCTGCTGACGGTAAAGGTTAGTAACTGTCTCTATAATGACGTTAAAGACTAGTAACTGTCTCCCTGCTGACGGTAAAGACTAGTGAATGATGACCAACGGTACACCTACAGTAAGTTCTCCACCAGGTGTTATTGACATTTTACCTGTGTATATTGAAACAGCGAGAGCCAGTAGGTGCTTCGTCCCTACTCCAAATCCAGATGAGAGAGAGAGAGAGAGAGAGAGAGAGAGAGGGGATCGACAGGAGCATAGACGATAGATCGACAGGAGCATAGATGATAGATAGACAGGAGTGAAGACGATGGATAGACAGGAGTGAATACGATGGATAGACAGGAGTGAATACGATGGATAGTCATGAGTAAATACGATATGTAGACAGGCGTAAAACGATAGATAGACAGAAGTATAGAGGATAGATAGACAGAAACAAAGACGATAGGTAGACAGGAGTATAGACGATATATAGACAGGTGTATAGAAGATAGATTCACAGGAACAAAGACAATAGATAGACAGGAGTATAGCCGATGGATAGACAGAAGTACAGACGATAGACAGAAGTATAAAAGGGTTTATAGACAAATATAAACGGTAGATAGACATGAGTAAAGGCAATAGATAGACAGGAACAAAGACGATAGATAGACAGGAGTATAGAATTTGTGTACAGCTGTGAGGTTCAGTAGTTGTCGTTATATAACTGTGTCTGGGATAATCACACGGGTGAGAGTTTACTCAGCTGTTTCCTCACTCATTAAGAAGCGTGTGTCTTTGAACACTACAAAAGGTAAACAGTGTGTGTTTGAGAGAGAGAGAGAGAGAGAGAGAGAGAGAGAGAGAGAGAGAGAGAGAGAGAGAGACTCACAAACCATACCCTTACAGATGATGGTCCGTGTGTGGGTCGCTGGGGTATTGATCCTGATGGTGGGGAGACAGACCTCGTCCTCTGACCCCATTGGGAAGGTCACCCTCCACCTGCTCCACCTACTACCTACCCAAAAGGCCCACCTGTCAGGCGGCTCCAGTGGCAGGGAGGTTAACGGAGGAGTAGAAGGGGGCCTACCTGACTCATTTGCTCTCACTGCCAACACCAACATCAACAGCAGCAGTACCTCATACACCCACCACACACCTACTTCTCCCATCCACGACCCTAAAACTTACTCAGACCATCCCTCTACCCAACCAGTCGTCCCTCTCCTCAACGACAACACAAACAGCTCAGAAAACAGCGTCTTAGGAAGCTTGTTTGAGCTCGGTGTGAGCCATCTTGAGAGACAAGACATCAAGGTTAAGGAAGATGTTGTTTCCCGAAGTGACACGGTGACGAGACTGAACGACACGTCATCTCTTTACCCAGAGTCTCGAGAAGGTTCTCTCTCTGATCCTGGTGTCGACATTGAGGACAAGTTACCCCTACTTCAGTTCCTGGACGGACTCAGAATGGACGCCTGGACACAGCTCAAGACGATGGCCTTAACCTACATCGAACTGCTCGATCAAGAGTACAAAACCCAGAAGGTGACGCAGAAGTTACCTTTAGATCTTATCAAGAAGGTACTCGAGCTCGGAGACAGAGTCAACTTTCTCCACATCGTAGGGAAAAATGTCGACCCGGGGCTCGTGGAGTTCCTAGTCAGTCATCTGAGGCCAATTTGGAGCCAGTTTGAGAGATTCACTACCAGGAATAATCCTGAAGGCAGTGGGTCCCCAACCTTCAGAGACATCGTGAGAGGCGCGGCGCTCAAGACACTGCACCAGTTCGTGGGTCATGTACTAAGGGTTACAGGAAACTACTTCACCAGTGATGAACTCGACAACTACAAGAACGAATTGGTTTCCATCGTCCCCATAGCGGCGGAGGGACTCGATTTGATAATGAACGGTGTATCTAAGTCCCCGGGATATGTAGAAGGTCGGTCTATGGTACAGAGACAAGGCTACGGGTATGGTGGCTACTCCCAGGGCTACGGCGGGTATGGTGGCGGTGGTGAGATAAGCTATGGTGGCTATGGTGCCCACGATGATTATGGGACGTCAGGCTATGGTTATGGGGTATACCTGGACCCCTACCTTGTGCTAGGTAGCATCGGGGCGGCGGCACTTCTCTGTTTCCTGGCTTACAAGATCATCATGACAAAATCCACGACGATGACCCTCCGGCGACGTAGTAACGAGGAATACCTGTCTTTCTTGGATTCCTCTGATGTACCCGAAGTCGTCCACTCCATTTACAGTATGCTGGAGGGAGCCAACGACAAGTACAGATCCAGGAGGTCCTTGTCCTCACACCTGGACTTCACAGACGACTTAGCCCAGAGTCTCAACTCTCTGTGGTGGGAACACGAGCATCACTACGGCTGCGTAAGGTGTTTACTCTTCAACTACACCGTTGAACGTAACCACACAGAAGACAACCTCCTTCAACGGCTCACTGTGTAAGGTTCCTTTGTTTTGATTTTTACTTTATTGTCATTTTTCTTGATATCACTACATAACTATCGGGATTATACATCTACACACACACAAATTATATATATATATATATATATATATATATATATATATATATATATATATATATATATATAATGTGCGTGTGTATGTGTATTAGTGATGTCACGAAGCTTCCTAACTGCAACTGTGGATAAACCGCATAAATTATCACAACCCCCACAACCGAAACATCCGCATGAACCCATGCGGTTGTGAAACAATCACAAAAGAGGGTTGAGCGTTGAGAGCTGAGAAATTCATTGGTCAGTGGGGCCCTTCAACCACTGTGTTGCCTTTATGTACAATATGCTGCAATAATAGATACAGTGAACAATGTTTTTAGATCTTTACAGTGATAAAACTTGAGTAACTTACAGGTGACCATTTGTGACCATTTTCACACATGAAGTGTAATAAAGTAGTAGTATTAGACAATCTGATGAGCATAAGCCTCGTGTTTTCTCCATTGAAAAGCCATAACTTTGGGCAAGAGATGACATTTTGTACTGAATATACTCAGTTAATTACTCAAATTTTTATGCCTAGTGCAAACTAAAGGTGTATATACTAAAACTAATCGCTATCTTATGAGAATTCCAGTAATGTCAGTCATATCAGAATATGACTGCTAAGTCAAGTCAGTGGCATAATTTATGATAAAAGAAATACTTAAATTCCCTGTCTTGTATACAGGGGTAGTCCTGAGCCCCTGACCTGCATCACTCCTTCCCCTCCCTCCCAGCCAGCAGGGGAAGCGAGATGACAATAATCAGGATTTTACAGGATGAATTTGGTATAGGCTTAAAAGTTTTTATCTTCTAAAATGTTACAGACTTGACTAAGCAGAAAATAACTTGCATTGCCAAAATTATTGTAAGATAACGATTCATTTGAGTATAACAACATCATAGTTTACATAGAGATACATTTTTTTAGTTGTTTACCTTAGTACATTTGAGTACACGTTGTACACTAAAGTAGAGCAATATGTTGCCCCAAATTATGGCTTTTTCACAGGGTAAAATCACAGGAAGATAAGTTGAAAAGTCCACATAGGTTACAGCATTAATCCAAGTTTAAAGTTAAACCAAACAACTGCAACCGCAACTGCAGACCTTTGAAATCTGGCAACCGTGACACCACTCATATATATATATATATATATATATATATATATATATATATATATATATATATATATATATATATATATATAATGTGTGTGTGTGTGTGAGTTTATTTAGCCGTCGGATCTTTAAAATACTCCAAAACGATTTTTTGTATCTATCTATGTGTTCTGTCATCTCAGGGCAGGGATGGCGCATCTGCTGGGAGCTGACAGGTCAGGTCAGCTGGTGGACGAGGTCACAAATCTCACGCTGGAAGGCAGACCAGTTATTTGTGAACAGGTGTCCAACACCTGTAACCTGAAGTGAGCTGTCGTGTCACATCCGTGCTGTACCTATCAGCTGACTACCTGCCGTCTGAACACCTGCCGTACATATCAGCTGATTAACTGTCGTCTGAACACCTGTCGTACCTCATGTCACTTCTTCTTGCACAGTTGATGTAATTTAAAACCTATACAGTATATCCTCACAACTAGCGTCTCCTCTCACAGCTAGTCTCACTCACCGATAAGACCTCTCATTGTGAACATCTCTCTCAGATGATACCTTGAACTGTTTGTGACCCATATTATTGTTGTTATCGTGTGTTTAGGATATCTGTTTATGTGTATAATGTGTGTGTGTGTGTGTGTGTGTGTAATTATATGACTATTCATTAGTATGAATTAGTTTGTCAGGAAATTGAAACCTTTTAGTCCTGGTTATATTGAAGAGATGAATGATATCTATTTTAATTACTAGTCCTGTAGCGGATACAGTAACTAACTTAAAAAGAGAAGTGTTTATGTATGCTTTCATATGTGATAAATTTTCACACATTAAAAAGTATATAAATATACTTTCATGTGCTAATAAGAGATAACAGATGCATACTGTCACAGGGAATGTAGAACTGCATTATATATTAACAGGTTATATAAACTATATATGTAACTTTTTATAAATAATAAACATAGCCATTAGAATACTAGAGCAGGAGTTAGGGGGTTTTAATCACCCGTCTGAGGCCAAAAGGTTTGATGCTATTTTTGTATTGTATATTATATGAGTAATTCAAAATACCATTTCTTACTTGATACTGCCTGGCCAAAAACCCGTGGCAAAGGGTTAACAATTGTACCGAGCGGAGGCATTTTTTTTCTTACACTCAGGGAAATAACATCGGCATAATTGCAATTTGACCTTAGTATTTTGTGCAGTTGTGTTTGAATTATATAAATAACAAAATATACATAATATATATATATATATATATATATATATATATATATATATATATTATATATATATTATATATATATATATATATATATATATATATATATATATATATATATTAAAACATAAACACCATAGTAGAACAGTTATCACTTATTAAAACAAATTTGTGATATTATAGTGTACAAGTAAAAGGATGCATAATATCCCTGATATATATCATTTTAAATTCATATAGAATCACACTTAAGTACAAGATCAACTGTAGATAAACTGTATATTTGATTACCATCTTTGAATTATATGCCTATGACAAAGCATGTTCATACTTTATCGTACCTGCACTTAAGGGTATTAAAGTGCTGGAATGTGTTGAATGTACTCCATGATCATCTAGAATTGGCATACTCGTATACCTGGAATGAATTGATATCATATACTCCGCTGTTTGGGTTTCAGTTACTGAATATTGTATGTATTTAGAGTGAACAGAGAAACATTTATCATGAAAGTCTCTTGATGCAGTTGTTACGACACTCAGTAACTTAAATTCATATATATATTCTGTTGTTTGTTTTTTTCTATTTTTGGGAATGATGTACTTTATACTAGTGTGTCATTTGTGAAGGATGTTACATTTGTTCCTATTATATTGTGTACTGAATATGTGTGTCCATTTATCAGTGCAATAAAACACCAAGTCATAATGTTTTCTGGTAGATGTCGCCATCTATCGGTTAAATGTAAAGGTGTAGTGAGGACTGCCAAGAGTCACCACACTGGACTGTCGTATTGACCATAGTGGATGAGTGGAAGGTTTTGTTAATGCTTTGACTCATTCATTGAGTTTTGGTGTTCACACCTGAAACAACGGGGTAGCGTCACACTATGCCACTATGACGCTGTAACCGGTGACGACAACCGCTACTACAAAGAGTATCAATCCCTGACTCGATCTCAACAGCTTATATACATGAGACTGCGCCTAGGGTACAGGTACCTATGGGAGTACATTGGCAACCCTGAGCCTCACCGCACTGTTTGTAAACTTTGTGGCCAACCCGACTCTTACACCCTTTCTCACTATATCCTCACTTGCCCTAAGACCTCCTCCTACAGGTCCCCAGCCGTTACCAACACCTCTTCCCTCTCAGACCAGATATCCCTCCTCCTAGTCACAGGCCTGGCATTTGACATTATTAGGGACCTGCCACTCTTTGCCATAAACAGATAAAATGTACCGGGAACTTTCTCCCCACACACTCATCATTCTCTCACTTTATGTAACTTGACAGAACCTATGACCCTTCAGGCTTTTACGCCCTTAATGTACGAGTCATAAAGGCAAGTATGAACTTTTCATACTTCCCTGTTGGCCGCTGTAAACGCTTCTGCGCTTCACCTTGCACAGGATGTAAGGGGGTGCCCAATAAACTAGCCCCCTCGGGGGCAAATCTGAATCTGAATCAGTTTTGGTGTTGGGTTAACTAGATAACCCGAAAACAGTCAGTCAGATTGTGGACAGCATGAGTGCCGGCTGTGGGTCTCACCTTCTCCCTAAGGATGAGTACGTTGTTATTTGTATTCTGTGAACAGTTTTCACTTATGTTATAAGTGTTCCTGCTCCCCTTTAGGTTAAGTACTGTATATTGTAACTGATTTCATGGTAGGGTTAATAGTGTTGTTTTGTCAATGGCTAACTTCTCGAACTGACCAAATTCCTACTTAGTTATCTTGTCATAATTGTTTCTTATATGCAGTTTAAATAATAGTTTATATTAATTACAATAAGATATTTTACTTGTTGGTTTTGTTTCACCGATATTTGAGATTAACCAGTCTTTGAAAACGTTCTTTGGTAAACAGTTGTATTAGTGAGGCATGGGTTACATACAGGAGGCACCTCAAGGCACTTGAAAACTTTCACCAACGTAGTCTACGTTCCATCCTCCAAGTTCGATGGGAAGACAAGAGTACAAATGCCAGTTTTCTTTCTGACACCAATTGTAGGAGCATCGAGGCTACCATTATCTATGAAAAACTATGCTGGACTGGCCATGTTACCCGCATGGACGACGTAGACTGCCAAAGCAGCTACTTTAGTCACCTAACGAATAGTAAACGTAACGCTGGCGGGCAACTGAAAAGGTATAAGGATAGTCTTAAGACAAACCTGAAGAAGTGCCAAATCGGTTTCGAGACAAAACGGCCCCAGTCGAAAACCGCCCAAACCAGAACGGCCCCACTCTAACCAAAACGGCCCCACCTTGTGACCAAAACGGCCCCACCGTGTGACCAAAACGGCCTAACTCTAACCTAACCTAACCTAACCTAACCAAAACTGAGCATGATAGCAGCCATGCTGTCAGTCTGAGTGGGGCCCTTCTGGTTTAGGCCGTTTTCGACTGGGGCCGTTTTCTCCTGCTACCTGCCAAATCGACCCCCCTCACCTGGGAGACGATTACTCCACATCATAACGCTTGGAATAGCACCACACGAGAAGGTGTCAATACTTTCGAGTTAGCCCTACTGCACACCGTGGCAGACAAGCGCCAACGCCGGAAAGACGCTGCCGCCGCCCCTCCCGCACTAGATGTAGCCCTCCACATGTGCAACATCTGTGAACGACTCTGCCGGTTCCGTATCGGCCTCTTTAGTCACCTCAAAACTCCCCAATGAAGGTGACATTCCTAATAACTCATATTATTGTATCACAGCTGGATGATCGTCATACTCGATTTCGAGTGACAGCAAAGTAGTAGTAGTAGTGGTTCTCATAGTTAATGTGTGAAAGACAGAGTCATAAATAGATAGACAAAGAGAGAGAGAGAGAGAGAGAGAATGTACTTGTACTCGTATGTGTGTCTGTATAAGTCAACTGTATATCTGCACGAGAGTGTACGAGTCTAAATATAATGTCTAAGAGATACAATCACCAGCATTCATGCAATCTTCACCGCCTACAAAGGGTGACGACCTGAGAAGCCAACCGTACACAGTCACCTGGGCCTGGATGCACGAACATATTTAAGTCACTTAAGTCTCAGCTGGCGCTCGTACTCTCTGCCCGCATTGTTAAGTCATTTGTTTTTGCTAAGTTCATATTCATAAATCAATTTAAGTGCCCTAGAAACTGGGATCTTGGAAACTTAGTCCACTTCTGAGTTGTCAGTGAGCAAACCGGCCCTGCGTTCACTAGGGCAACACTGTAGCCTAGTGTAGCGTACGGGCTTTTGTGAATTTTGATAATGTAATACATCCGAAAGGTGTTTAAAATCAATGCAATCTACAAAAAGATATATTTCTTTATATTTCTTTAAAATAAAATCTGCATGAGTGGTGTTTCATACCTCCGCCAACTTCTTTTGTTTACACAGAGTCTGGAGGGTAACGGTCACCCCCCTCCCCCCCCCCCCCTCCCGCCCCCCCCGCACACACACAAATTCAAATTCAAAACATTCATTGACAATTACATCAAAAGGTTAGCATGCTAACTAGCCCGCCCAAAACTAGTCTTAACAAGAGCTCTAACATTCTACTAATCATAAATCAGATATGTATACAACAATTATATATGCATAAAATCTACATTCTTATGTTAAACTTACAGAATTTTTTCAGAATATTCTTAACCATATTTTTGTTTATTAAATAACAACCCATCTCTGTAATATCAGTAATACCATCACCCCTAAATTGTGATAAACAGTTACATTCCATAATGTAATGATATAATGTATGAGACTTCACATAGCCACACAGTTTACAAGGAATGCCATCAGCTCCTTCAATATATTGCCAATAATATTTGTATCCAAAGCGTAGTCTCATCACAAATGTATCATACTTAACGGAAGCCTCACCATAAGTAGAACTTGTAGAATTCAAAACTCGAACATAATGTTTCAAACTACTACTGCCGTTGTTCAAAATTTTCCGAATATTGTCCATTTCCCATTGCTGTCGGATTTTTACCATTCCAGATTTTATTCTCTTAATACCCAAAATACAATCATATTCTATAATTTCTTTGCCACACTCTTGCTTAGCCAAATCATCAGCAACCTCATTCATATAAATACCACAATGGGAAAGAATCCACATAAAACTAACATCATATCCAAGTGATTTTATGTCCTGAATACACTTCTTACATTTTAAAACTAAATCATCATCAAGAGGCACTTTAGAATTTAGAGCACTTTGACTGTCAACAAACCACCAAACTGTCTTTTCCTCACAAAGGCACTCTTAAGTCCCACATATATAGCATAAAGTTCAGCAGTGGTGCTGGAACTTCTATCCCCAATTCTCTTGGATATTCTTTCTTCAATACAAATACCATATTAAAAAAAATCCCTAATTACAATGCCACATCCGGCTCAATTCCCATTAACTGAACCATCACAGTACATATGAATATCATTTTCCTTATGGTACTCAGATATTTTCTCAAGGAATATTTGCCGTAACTCAAAAGGATTACATTCTTGTTTTTTTAAACTCTACCTTATCCATTCTCACAGATACACTCTCCATGAACCAAGGTTTCAAATAAACTTTGTTTGGCAAAGGCACACACAAATCTACAATATTATATTCACACAGCATTCAAAGTTTTTCTAAGTATTCATCTTAAAATTACTAGTAATTGCATTAGTAAACTTATCAACAGCAGACTTCAGATACCCATCACCACGCCTAATGAGCCTTAGAGTAGAAATAACAGTCAACTCCCTAATTCTGTGTATTATGCTTGGGACATTTAGCTCCATCCTCATAATCTCTATTCTTGTCGTCCTTGGACAACCAAGCACAATCCTCATTGCTTCATTCTGAATAAGCTCTAATGGCCTAAGATCTTTTCCTGAGTAAGAAGCTAGAACTGTAGCTGAATAATCAATGATACTCAGAACTGTACTTAAGTACATAGATCTTAAAACTGGTATACCAACACCATTTGCTCTATTTGACAAAACTTTCAGAGGTTTTAGCCTCGCTGTACATATATTTTTGACATAAGTAATTTGATCCATAACATTATTATTTATACCCACAAACATTCCCAGATATTTGTAACTGGATACTGTTTGCAATTTTATTCCATTTAGCCAAAATTCTTTTCCATTTACTGCCCTTGACTGAAATTTGGTTTTATTATCATTAATGACCAGTCCCAAGGAGAGACAAAGATACTGCAGCTGATCAATGACCCGAGACATATCTTCCTCATTCTTACATTGGATCAGAATGTCATCAGCATAAATGATTACTTGGGACTCGCCCTGGAATTTGTAACTTGCTATTCTGTCCATAGAGAATATTAAAAAGCATAGGGCTAAGAACGCCACCTTGTGGGGTACCCAACCCAAGACTTTTTCTTCTGATTCATGACCATGAAACAAGACACTCGCTTTTCTTTTAGTTAAGTAATCTGTAACCCACATCAATAATTTCCATTTTATACCTTTACTTACAAGACTTTCTAAGATCACTTCATTATATGCCTTATCAAAGTCACTTTCAAGGTCTACAAACAGCCTACAGATGACATTAGCATTACTAAGACATTTAATGACATAATCTGTAGTGCTTTTACCCTTTAAAAATCCAAACAAATTACTAGACAAGAGACCATCAATTTTATACAATAATCTATATAATACCATTCGCTCCATCACTTTAGATAGACAAGATGTTAAGGATATGGGTCAATAATCACTATCACCCTTAGGCAAAGGAACAATGAATGCCATTTTCCATTTCACGGGCAGTCTTCCATTTTCATATGACAAATTAAAGAGACCTAGAATTGGGTTGTCCACCATACTTATAAGATAATTGATAACATCATAAGTTAGACCATCCCTGCCAAGACCACTAGACTTCCTTTTCTTTACAGCATTCAGAATTTCAACCTTATCCACACCTCATTTCTCGTCACACCACCACCACACCTCTATACATTACACAGCCCACCACTCTCCACACCGAACCACTCTCCACACCCCACCACTCTCCACACCCCACCACTCTCCACCACTCTCCACACCCCACCATTCTCCACACCTCACCACCCTCCACACTACACCACTCTCCACACCTCACCACTCTCCACACCCCACCACTCTCCACACCTCACCAGCCTCCACACCCCACCACTCTCCACACCTCACCAGCCTCCACACATCACCAGCCTCCACACCCCACCACTCTCCACACCCCACCACTCTCCACACCCCACCACTCTCCACACCCCACCACTCTCCACACCCCACCACTCTCCACACCCCACCACTCTCCACACCCCACTACTCTCCACACCCCACCACTCTCCACACCCCACCACTCTCCACACCCCACCACTCTCCACCCCTCCACACCTCACCACCCTCCACACCCCACCACCCTCCACACCCCACCACTCTCCACACCCCACCACTCTCCACACCCCACCACTCTCCACAACCCCACCACTCTCCACACCCCACCACTCTCCACACCCCACCACTCTCCACACCCCACCACTCTCCACACCCCACCACTCTCCACCCCTCCACACCTCACCACCCTCCACACCCCACCACTCTCCACACCCCACCACTCTCCACACCCCACCACTCTCCACACCCCACCACTCTCCACACCCCACCACTCTACACACCCCACCACTCTCCACACCCCACCACTCTCCACACCCCACCACTCTCCACACCCCACCACTCTCCACACCCCACCACTCTCCACACCCCACACTCTCCACACCCCACCACTCTCCACACCCCACCACTCTCCACCCCTCCACACCTCACCACCCTCCACACCCCACCACTCTCCACACCCCACCACTCTCCACACCCCACCACTCTCCACACCCCACCACTCTCCACACCCCACCACTCTCCACACCCCACCACTCTCCACACCCCACCACTCTCCACCCTCCACACCTCACCACCCTCCACACCCCACCACTCTCCACATCACACCACTCTCCACATCACACCACTCTCCACATCCCACCACTCTCCACACCCCACCACTCTCCACACCCCACCACTCTCCACACCCCACCACTCTCCACACCCCACCACCCTCCACACCCCACCACTCTCCACACCCCACCACCCTCCACACCCCACCACCCTCCACACCCCACCACCCTCCACACCCCACCACCCTCCACACCCCACCACCCTCCACACCCCACCACTCTCCACACCCCACCACTCTCCACACCCCACCACTCTCCACACCCTACCACTCTCCACATCACACCACTCTCCACATCACACCACTCTCCACACCTCACCACTCTCCACACCCCACCACTCTCCACACCCCATCACCCTCCACACCCCACCACCCTCCACATACCCACCACTCTCCACACCCCACCACTCGCCACACCCCACCCCTCTCCACACCTCACCACTCTCCACACCTCACCACTCTCCAAACCTGTCAACATCTCACCACTCGCCACACCTCGCCACTCTCCACACCTCACCACTCTCTACACTTCACCACTTTCACCACTTTCCACACCTTACCAAATCTCTCTACACAGCCCACCACACCACTCACCATACCTCTCAAGACCTCACCACTCGCTACACCTCACCACTCGCCACACCCCACCACTCTCCACACTCTACCACTCTCCACACCTCACTACTCTCGACAACTCATCACTCTCCACACCTCACCACTCGCCACAAATCAACACTCTCCACACCCCATCACTCTCCACACCCCACCACTCTCCACACCTCACCACTCTCCACACCTCACCACTCTCCACACCTCACCACTCGCAGCATCTCACCACTCTCCACACCTCACCACTCGCCACACCCCAACACTCTAAGCACCTCACCACTCTCCACACCTTACCACACGCCACCACTCGCCACACCTCACCACTCGCCACACCTCACTACACGCTACACCTCACCACGCTCCACACCTCACCACGCTCCACACCTCACCACTTTCCACACCTCACCACTTTCCACACCTCACCAAACCTCTCTACACAGCCCACCACATCACTCTCCACACCTCACCAATCTCCACTTCTCTCCACACCTCACCACTCACCGCACCTCACCACTCGCCACACCTCACCACTCTCCACACCTCACCAATCTCCACATCTCTCCACACCTCAACACTCGCCACACCTCACCACTCTCCACACCTTACCACACCTCACCACTCGCCACACCTCACCACTCTCCACACCTCACCATTCTCTACCACTCTCCACACCTCACTACTCTCCACACCCCACCACTCGCCACACCTCACCACTCGCCACACCTCACCACTCGCCACACCTCACCACACTTCACACCTGTTCACACCTCACCAATCTCCACACATCACCACTCCCCACTCCTCACCACTCCCCACTCCTCACCACTCCCCCTACCTCACCACACCTCACCACTCTCCACACCTCACCACTCTCCACACCTCGCTTCTCGTCACACCTCACCTCACCTCACCACTCTACACACATCACCACTCTCCACACCTCACCACTCTCCACGCCTCACCACTCTCCACACCTCACCAATCTCTACACCTCTCCACAGCTCACCACTCACCACACCTCACCACTCGCCACACATCACCACTCTCCACACCTTACCACTGTCCACACCTCACCACTCTCCACACCTCACTTCTCGTCACACCTCACCTCACCTCACCACTCTCCACACCTCACCACTCTCCACACCTCACCACTGTTCACACCTCATCACTGTCCACACCTCACCACTGTCCACACCTCACAACTCTCCACACCTCACTATTCTCCTTACCCCACCACTCTCCACACCTCTCCACTCAACACACCTCACCACTCTCCACACCTCACTACTCTCCACACCTCACCACTTTCCACACCTCACCTCACCACACCTCACCACTCTCCTCTCCACACCCCACCACTCTCCACACCTCACCACTCTCCACCCCTCACCACACCTCGCCACTCTCCATACCCCACCACTTTCCACACCTCAGCACTCTCCACACCTCACCACTCTCCACACCTCACCACTCCACACTTCACCACTTATCACCACTCATCACCATACATCACCACACCTCACAAACTACTACCACACATTGATTAATTGGAAGATCAACTCACAAATAGGCAATAACACTGTTCTATACATAATTACTATTTCTACCGTTATTTATATACACTTAGAAAAATAAACACTATCTTGTCAACATTAAATTCAGTAAGTGATGACGAAAGCATATCATATCTTCCGTGTGTGACTAACTACGGCCACCAAGAGGTCAATTACATACTCCTGAACTCAACAAAACCCGAGTTCACCCGAGTGACCTCCCATGTCATCACTTCTATATATATACCGCACAGTATTACGTGGATAACGGTCAGTGATCTTATCCAGGCACCGGGTCACTGGGTAGGTGAAGGAGGAGTGAGTGTAGAGGTGGATTAGGGGTGAGTTTGGGGGTGGAGAAAGGGTGAATATGGAGGTAGAGGAGGGGTAGATTTTGAGGTGGATTTTGAGGGGATTGTGAAGGTGGATGAGAGGTAAGTGAGAGAGTGTAGAAAGGCGAGTGTGTAGGGGAGGGGAGTATGGAGGTGGATGAGGAGTGAGTGAAGTAATATGGTTATGGAGGAGGAGGAGTGAGTGAGGGAATGTGGAGGGGCGAGTGTGGGAGTGAAATGGGCAGGGGTGTCTGGAGGTGGAGTGGTGGGGAGGGTGGAAGAGAAGAGAGTGAGGGAGTATGGAAGTTGTGGGGGGATGAGTGAGGTATTGCGGAGGTGGAAGAGGGGTGAGTGAAGAAGTGTGGCGGTGGATGAGGAGTGAGTGACGGAGTGTGGAGGTTGAATGGGGATGAGTATGGGAAAGTGTGGATGTGAAGGAGTGAGGGAGTAAAGAGGTGGAGGGTTGGGTGAGTGAGGAGGTGGAGGAAAAGTGAGTTTGGGAGTGTGGAGGGGTGAATGATGGAGTAAGGAGTTAGTGGGGGGGGGGTTTGAGTGTGGAGGGAGAGCGGTGGGGGAGTTTGGAGGTAGGGGAAGAGTGAGGGAATGTTGTGTGGGGGTAAGTATTGAGGTGGAGGAATAGTGAGGGGAGGAGTGTGGGGGAAGAAGGGTGGAGGAGTATGAAAGTGGAGGGGTTGGGGAGTGTGGAGGTGGAGTAGGAGTGAGTGAGGTAGTATGGGGGTGGAAGAGGGGTTGAGTGAAGTAATGTGGAAGGAAGTGGGGGAGGGATGAGTGAGGTAGTGTGGAGGTTGAAGAGTGACTGAGGGAGTATGGAAATGATGGAATGAGTGAGGGAGTGTGTGGGGTGGGGCATTGTGGAGGAGGAGGAGGAGTGAGTAAGGTAATAAAGAGGTAGGATCAACAAACACACATTACCTGGTCTAATAGGTGATCTACTCTTCAATGTATCGAGCTGGCTACAACCCAATGATTCCGACCACAACTGAGAAGTAATAGTAGTATAACTATAATCTCAAAAGCTTATTGTAGAAACTCCAACTTGTCTGCATGTATCCAGACTATAGAGGGAGATGCTCCCATATATACATACTGTAATATACATAATTGGGTACGTACAATATATACATAGACAAAGCGGCTAACAAGCCGATCAGTGGCGAAGAGGATAAAATACAATATGTTAGTGGGGACAGTCCTTAGTATGTTGGAGGGTTCTAGTGTGGGGAGGCAGGTCTTTGAAAATTGATAATCATTTTACATGTTTTCTAGATATACTTTAGAAGCAGCGGAGGTTAAGTCATTTGTAAATATCTCATGATGTTACTTAATAGTGAGGCTTCAAAAATGATCGCGTTCTCTGTCATTCTCTTTGAGTTAAGTTTTCATGTTGTGCTTGAAGAGGGACTTGGCAATTTGGGGTTCCTCTCGGTATGGTGACAAGGAAGTGAACTCCTCCATTACTTTTACTTATTTATTGACAGTGATGGGGGCCACAGGAGGAAGGATCACTGAAAGAGTATTTTGTTAGAAATATGGGACTGTAGAGAGGGGCTGAGAGCACTGTAGTGAAACAGGAAGTAGACGGAGAGAGTGAGAGATGGGGAGAGTGCTGTGGCAGGTAAACAGGGTCACGGTGAGTGTGTGTTTGGATGATGATGATGATGCCAGGTCACTATAGGCGTGCAACTCCCTGCACTTAGCAATATTTCCTTATGGACTTCAGCGTCCTACTTTATCTTAATCCCGACGAAGCAACACGGAAGTGACAAGTCTATAGTATGGGTGACTGTGCAAGCTTCCTGTGTGTGGCGCCTCCTTTAAAACTTTCCAGCGTTCCGGCACTTACTACAAAGTTGCTAAGCTTGTTCCACTCGTTAACCATCCTATTTGTGAACCAGTTCCTTCCTATCTCCCTCCTAAACCTAAACTTATCCAAATTAAATCCGTTGCTACGAGTCCTATCCTGCTCGGACATTATAAGAACTTTATCTATATCCCTTTTATTGATTCCTTTCACCCACTTAAATACTTCTATCATATCTCCCCGCACTCTTCGTCTTTCTAGGGAATGCAAGTTTAGTTTTTTTAACCTATCTTGATATGGAAGGTTTCTAAGTCCCGGAATCATTTTCGTCATTTTTCGCTGCACCGACTCAAGTGAATTGATATCCATTCTATTATACGGGCACCAGAACTGAACCGCATAATCGAGGTGCGACCTGACTAGCGCAAGATATAGTTGCAATAAGACCTCTGCACTCATATTACTTACACTTCTAGATATAAAACCTAATACTCTGTTTGCCTTATTTCGAACATTAACGCATTGTTTTCTAGGCCGTAGGTCCAGGTTCACAAGTACCCCCTAAGTCTCTTTAACAAGTCGACTTCTCTAGGTTGATGTTGTTAAGGCTGTATACATTGGCAGTATTTGTTCTACCAATATTAAGTACGCTGCACTTGCTGGTGTTGAATTTCATCTGCCATTTTTTCTGACCACTCCTGCAGTTTATTTAAATCCTCCTGTAGTGCATTTACATCCTGCCCTGTATTAATCTGCCGCCCTATTTTGGTGTCATCCTCAAACTTGCTTATGTCACTGCTGATCCCAGTATCTAGATCGTTTATGTAGATTATGAACAAGAATGGACCTAGTACTGACCCCTGGGGAACCCCACTGGTTACATAGCCCCACTCGGATTTAACACCATCTACGCTGACCCTCTGCGTTCTATCGGTGAGCCATGATTTTATGCAATTTAAAATTTTCCCCTCGATACCATGAGTCTTAACTTTTCCGAGAGCCTCTGATGCGGTACTCTGTCAAATGCTTTGCTAAAGCCTAAGTAAATAACATCGCAATTTTCGTCATTATCTACTACCTCGAAGACTTTCCTGAAAAACGTCAGCAGATTTGTTAGACAAGGTTTTCCCTTTGTAGATTAATTTGCTTTTCTCTAAATGCGATCGGATGTTATTTGCTATAATTGATTCAAGAAATTTCCCCACTACTGACGTCAAACTGATCGGCCGGTAATTTGACGCTGATGCTCCTTTTCCCTTTTTGAATATGGGTACTACATTTGCCTGTTTCCACAAGTCTGCCACAACTCCCGTGTCTAATGATTTTGTAAATAAATTTGCGAGGGGTCCGCTAATCTGTTCCCTATACTCTTTCAAGACTCATCTGGCTATCACCTGGGTTATGAAATTCACCTGACTATCACCTAGATAGTACCTTCACCTGGCCATCACCAAAGTTGGAACCCTCACCTGGTCATCGTCTGTGTTGTCATCTTCACCTGGCCATCACCTTGGTTAGCACCTTCACGTGGCCCCTCATCCGGGTTAGAACATTCACCTGGCCATCACCTAGATCCTAGATTATCACCAACACATGGCTATCGACTGGATTGGCATTCTCACCTGGTCATCACCTAGGTTGTGACATTCACCTGGCCATCACCTTGGTTGTGACATTCACCTGGCCATCACCTTGGTTGTGACATTCACCGCCATCACATTGGTTATGATATTCACCTTGCCATCACCTAAGTTGGCACCCTCACCTGGCCATCGTCTGTGTTGTCATCTTCACCTGGTCATCACCTTGTTTAGCACCTTCACCTGGTCATAACCTATGTTGGTTCCTTCACCTAGTCATCATGAGGTTCGCACCTTCACCTGGCCATCATCAGGGTTGGGAACTTCACTTGGCCATCAAACGAGTTGTATCTTTACTTGGCTACGACCTGCGTTAGCACCTTCACCTGGCCATGAACTGGGTTGGCACCTTTACATGGCCATGACCTGGGTCGGCATCTTCACCTGGCGATCACCAGGGTTGGCAACTTCACCTGGTAATCACTTGGATTGGCACCTTCACCTGGCCATCACCTGGGTCGGCAACTTCACCTGGCCATCACCTAGGTTAGCACCTTCACCTGGCCATCACCTAGATTATCACCATCACATGGCCATCACATAAGTAAGCACCTTCACATGGCCATCACCTGGGTTGGCATCTTCACCTGGCCATCACCTTGTTTAGCACTTTCACCTGGCCATCACCTTGTTTAGCACCTTCACCTGGCCATCACCTGGGTTGGCATCTTCACCTGGCAATCACCTGGGTTGGCATTTTCACCTGGCCATCACCTTGTTTAGCACCTTCACCTGGCCATCACCTAGGTTGGCATCTTCACCTGGTCATCACCTGGGTTGGCATCTTCACTTGGCCATCACCTAGTTTAGCACCTTCACCTGGCCATGACCTAGATTATCGCCATCACATGGCCATCTCTTAGATTATTACCATCACATGGCCATCACCTAAGCTGGCATCTTCACCTGGCCATCACCTGGGTTAAGACATTTACCTGACCATCACCTAGTTTAGCATCTTCCCCTGGCCATCACCTAGTTTAGCACATTCACCTGGCCATCACCTAGATAGCGCCTTCAGCTGGCCATCACCTAGGTTAGCACCCCCACCTGGCCATCATATGTGTTGTCATTGGCACCTGGCCATCATATGTGTTGTCATTTTCAACTGGCCATCACCTAGGTTTGCACCTTCACGTGGCCATTACCTGGGTTAGCACTTTCACCTGGCCATCACCTAGATCCTAGATTATCACCATCACATGGCCCTCGCCTGGATTGGCATCTTCACCTGACCATCACCTAGGTTGGCATCTTCACTTGGCCATCACCTAGTTTAGCACCTTCACCTGGCCATAACCTATGTTGGTTCCTTCACCTGGCCATCATGAGGTTGGCACCTTCACCTGACCATCACCAGGGTTGGGAGCTTCACTTGGCATTCATATCAGTTGTATTTTCACTTGGCCATAACCTGGGTTGGCACCTTCACCTGGCCATCACCTGGGTTGTCATCTTCACCTGACTATCACCTTGATTATCACCTCCACCTGTCCATCACCTGGGTTAGCACCTTCACATGACCATCACCTGGATTGGAATCTTCACCTGGCCATTACCTAATTTAGTACCTTCACCTGGCCATCACCTAGATTAGCACCTTCACCTGGCCATCACCTGGGTTAAGACCTTCGCCTGGCCATCACCTAAGTTATGACATTCACCTGGCCATCACCTGGGTTGGAACCTTCACCTGGCCATCACCAAGATTGGTAGCTTCACTTGGCCATCACCTGAGTTGTATCTTCACTTGACCATGACCTGGGTTGGGTCCTTCACCTGGCCATCACCTGGATTGGCACCTTCACATGGTCATGACTTGGGTTGGCACTTTTACCTGGCCATCACCTTGGTTGGCACCTTCACCTGGCTATCATCTGGGTCAGCACCTTCACCTGGACGCCACCTACACGAAGTGTCGTGTGTATGGTTGGTGTGTTGGGCGGTAGAGGTGGGAGGGAGACGCCCCCGGGAGTGTGTTGACTCTGCTATAAGTTGGACCATGATGCAACACCCATGATACTGCCTTACCTCACTGCTCACCATACCTCAACTCCCGCCATACCTCACCACTCACAACACCTCACCACACCCCTCACCACACTTCACCACTCACCACCACCCACCACCATTCACCACATATCATCACTAACCACACATCATTATTCACCACTCATCATCACTCACCACACCTCACCACTCGCCACACCTCACCACTTTATGGCAACGACTACCTGTACAGTCGTGACAGAGTACACGTGTCTCGTGAGGGGGTAAAGACGTTGTTTGCATCCCTGGAGCGTGAAATTGTCACTCCAAAGGGGGGGTTTCGCCAGTAGAGAGAGGTCGGGGTAAGTGGGAGTCAAAAAACAAGCGGGTCCCGGGGAGTAAAATTGATTACTCAGCACAAGGGGTAAAACAGGACAAGGGGTAAAACAGGACAAAGGAAGGGTAAGTTTAAATGTATACTATACAAACAGTAGGAGCGTTAGGAATAATATGGACTTGCTGAGAGCGGTTGTATATACCGAGAATGTAGACGTCATAGCAATCACCGAAACTTGGATGAATCTGGCGAGCTAGAATTTTTTATCAGAGTACCACATAGAAGGGTACAACCTTTTTCACAAGGACAGGGAAGGTAGGAAGGGGAGAGGGGTCGCACTCTTCGTCAGGGATACATTAAAATGTTGTATTAATAATTCAATAAGGGGTGAAATAGGAACCGAGTCTGTATGGGTAGAAATTGAGGAAGGAAGATAAAAACTAATTATGAGAGTGATTTACAGGCCCCCCAAGTCTTGGGAAAGAAGCAGCTTAGCCCATATGGCAGGAAATGAGTAGACAGCAAAATACAATAACCTGTGCATTATGGGGGATTTCAACTCCAGAAACATTGACTGGGACAACATTGTAGGTGACTATGAATCTGAAGACTTCCTAGACGCAGTACAGGACAATTTTTTGAAACAACTAATTACACAACTTACTAGAGGTAACAATGTATTAGACCTGGTATAAACAAATAAAGAAAATATTATCAGAGATATCACAATAGGGGAAGAACTAGGGAACAGTGATCACAGAGAAATCAGGTTCACCCAAAATTGGCAAACGAAAAACAATGACAATATGGTCAGAGTCCCAAACTTTCGATTGGCGGATTATCAGGGGTTAAGAAGGTACCTAGATGAGGTCGCCTGGGAACAGTCAGGTCAGTCCCCAGTAGGAACGGGTGAGGTCACAGGTGACAACAATTGATCATGACTATAATATATTCACTCATATACTACGTAAAGCAAAATTACAAAAACATACCATACAGAAAAATTAGGTCAAATAAGAATGAGCCAAGGTGGATGACCAGAAAACTTAAACATGACATAGGAATAAGGAAAGGAATTTATAAGAAATTAAAGGGAGGGGAGGAGCAGCTCAGAAATAGGTATAATGAACTATCTAGGGATGTTAAGAAAAATGTAAGGAAGGCTAAGAGGGACTAAGAAATCAGGATAGCAAGAGAATCCAAGGCGAATCCCAAGGGATTTTTCCAGGTATATAGGAGAAAGGTCAAGGACAAAGTTGGGCCTTTAAAGTCAGGGGGGGGGGGGAGTGATCGTTAACAATGAGGAAATAAGCAGAGCATTAAACAGCTACTTTTTATCAGTTTTCACGGAAGAAATACACGAGGTGGAACTGATATTTAGGGGAAATGAAGAAGAGAAATTAAAGAATATCACTATCAGAGAAGAGGATGTTATTAAGAAGATAAATAATTTAAAGAAGACAAAATCCCCAGGGCCGGAGGAAATTTTCCCTCGAGTTTTGAAAGAGTGTAAGGAACAGGTTAGCAGACCCCTCGTAAATTTATTTACAAAATCATTAGACACGAGAGTTGTGCCAGACTTGTGGAAACAGGCAAATGTAGTACCCATATTCAAAGGGAGACAGAGCATCAGCGTCAAATTACCGGCCGATTAGTTTGACGTCAGTAGTGGGGAAATTTCTTGAATAAATTATATCAAATAGCATCCAATCGCATTTAGAGAAAAGCAAATTAATCTACGACTCTCAATATGGGTTTACAAAGGGAAAATCTTGTCTAGCAATTCTGCTGACGTTTTTTAGGAAAGTCTTCGAGATAGTAGACAATGACGAAATTACGAGGTTATTTACTTAGACTTTACCAAAGCGTTTGACAGAGTACCGCATCAGAGGCTTCTGAGAAAAGTTAACGCTCATGGTATCGAGGGGAAAGTTTTAAATTCGATAAAATCATGGCTCACCGATAGAACACAGAGGGTCAGCGTAGATGGTGTTAGATCTGAGTGGGGCTGTGTAACCAGTGGGTTACTCAGGGTTCAGTACTGGGCCCACTCTTGTTCATAATCTACATAAATGATCTAGATACTGGGATCAGCAGTAGTAGAGTGGATAATGGAAAAATCGTGCGAATGGTGATACAAGCCTGAAATTTGGCATGATCATACCCTAGGGGCTAGTTGTCAAATCTGCCTGATTGG
The DNA here is from genome assembly GCA_958450375.1 of Homarus gammarus. Taxonomy (NCBI): domain Eukaryota; kingdom Metazoa; phylum Arthropoda; class Malacostraca; order Decapoda; family Nephropidae; genus Homarus; species Homarus gammarus. The sequence goes on from CAUDMG010000238.1 coordinate 432,514, forward strand.
CCATTAGAAGTCCAAGATGGCGGCCATTTTTCAAGATGGCTGCAAAATCGACTTTCGAAAGATGATTTTTTTTTTATAGAAATTGATGTAGTTTGTCAATCTAAATGATTTTAGTGTCGATATGTATGTTTTCAAGCATGCTCAGATGATTTTTTCTATTTCTGATCCTCTCAGATATATATTTGTCTTATTTATGACTGGTTTTATGTACTGGTTTTATGTTTTTTCCAACTAGGTGAGGGTAGCATGCAGAGGGTCTCTGAATGTGAGGGAGTGATTGTCGGGCACTACCAGGGCACACTGGTGACATCACTGCTGTGCAACCCAGCATGGGGTTCAGTGTCAGCTAAGAAAAAGCATGTCATATTGCAACAGCTTAGTGTCCCAAATGCTGCTTAACCAACCCCAAATCCATTAAGCAGCCGCACCTGAATTGACAGGATGTGCCAGCGCGGGAGAGCCGAGCCAAGGATAACGGGGTTTTAGTTATCTGGATGGTGTACAGATCGCACGGGACTAATGACACTGGATGAACGATCGGACTAGGTGTAGGGCAAAAGGCATGATCTTAGTTGTATTTCATACAAGAAAGTGCTCATCAGGGTGGTAAAAGGATAAACCCTCGGCCCTGAAGATCAAAAATAGTTATGAACACAAAATCTACCAACAAATCATTCCTCACTGACTGGGCAAAGTGTTGTCTTTGTCAACAGGATAAGAAGGAAGATCTTAAGTCTCCACATGCAAATCCTGCCAAAAAAGGAGATGACGGTTACAAGAGCTTGGCAGGGAATATTCCTCTATTTCATTCAATCAATGCACTGCCAATCAAGCTTGACCTTGGGATAGAGGAGACCTTGAGGAGAAACAAGGCACAGTATCATGAGAGTTGCAGACTTCTGTTCAACAACACAAAGTTAAATAGAGCTCAGAAAAGGCGAACCTCTGCAGTTGCTACAGAGGAGAGCAGCAGTAGCAAGATACCACGAATGGTCAGAGACCCCAAAGCAACAGAATGCTTTCTTTGTGAGGAAGAAGCTTCGGCAGATGACATAAGACATGCAATGACAATGAAACTTAATAAAAGATTGAATGATTGTGCGAAGACACTTAGCGATGGAAAACTCTTTGCCAAACTAAGTGCAGGAGATGTTGTGGCACAAGAACTGAAGTATCACCCTCGCTGCCTGGCAGACCTGTACAACCGAGAAAGAACACACCGCAATGCTCATGAGCAAGAAGAAGCACAAGAGCTTCATCCGAACAAGAACGCATACCGAACTGCTTTCTCTGAACTGGTCACTTACATCACTCAGATGAAAGCTTCTAGTGAAGGTACTGAACCACCCATTTTCAGACTTGTTGACCTGGTCACACTCTGCAGACAGAGACTTGAGCAGCTGGGCGTTGGATCGCCCGATGTTCATGCTACTCGACTGAAGGACCAGCTGCTTTTTCACATCCCCCAGCTGCAAGCTCATCACCAAGGAAGAGATATCCTACTGGCCTTTGAGAAGGATGTTGGCTCAATCCTGGCACAAGCTAGCAAATACGGTGACTTGATCCATCTGGCCAAGGCTGTTGGGATGGTACGACGGGTCATGCTTCAGCACAAGTCACACTTTAGTAGTACATTTCATGAAGGATGCATTGAACAGGCTGTTCCACCATCACTTCTTCAATTTGTATGCATGATCGAACATGCAGATATCAAAACCCAACTCCAGCATGGCGCATCGAAGTATGACCTTGCTATGCCACAGCTCTTACAGTACAACTGCTTTGCCAACTACAAGGTAGGAACACAAATCCACAGACACTCCAATCTACGTCGGCATGTCTGTGTTTGCTAAGACAAGAAAGAGGCAGCTCATCAAAATGCTGCATGAAAATGGGATCAGCATTTCATATGACAGAGTTCTACAATTATCAGCAGTTGTTCACGACTTCACGACTTCAGCAATGGACAACATTGACCACAGCCCCACTGCGACTACGGCCAAAACGTCGTTCCATGGGACCAGTGTGTCCATCTTCCAACATCCAAGCCCTGAGCAGGCTGGTGAGCAGCGTGAGCCACTCAGACGGAATGCAGATACGATGGTCAAGAAAGTTCCTGAGCTTCTAGAGGCATTCACCAATGTCCGACCAGCTTATATTTTGAAGAATCCCAATCCTCCCTTGGTAGCACCTCAGTCATTGCCAGCACCTGAGTCAATCCAGTCACACCTGTAATGAAGTTTCAGAAATATTCACCAAACTCAGCCAGTGTCCAACAACAGTTGCTGATGTTGGTCTGCAGAAGCTGGAAAGATTTGTTGTCCTCATGTACGACAGATCTAGTTCAGCCACTGGTGTAGATGAGGCTAGACTAAATCTCTTTTCCCGCAAGCAGAGACCTTATGACTCCATTCCACCACCCCAGGCAGCCCCCAAGGAACATGCAAAGCGGGCTGCCTACCAGGCTGGTATCATCTGGAGCCAGGCAACAATCTCCAATCCAGAAACCAGCAGTCCTGTCAACTGGGGATGGACGCAGAAGGGAGAGCCACGGCAGATACGTTGGACGACTCTTCCCCCAATTGCGACATGCTGTCAGGAGCTGACCAAATGTTCCTGTAAGAAAGACTGCAACCAGAGATGCAAATGCTTTCGGTCTGGACTTTCCTGCATAGCACTTTGCAGCTGCATATGTGAACAGCACTAAATGTACAAAGATGTACTGTCAGGAGAAGTCACAGTGCTAATAGTGAGTACTTTTTTTTGTTACTTCTTTTTTGTTATATTTTTTTACTAAAAGTGTTATTTTATGTGGATAAAAATGTTGCAATGGACTTAAAACTATAAAAAATCATCTGAGCATGCTTGAAAACATACAAATCGACACCAAGATCACTCAGATTGACCAACTACATCAATTTCTATAAGAAAAATCAACTTTTGAAGGTCAATATGGCGGCCATCTTGAAAAATAGCGTTCATCTTGGATTTTTAAATGGCCAACCAGGCCGACTTGACTAGTAACCATTAGAAAATTACCATGCCAAATTTGGTGCTTGTATCACCATTTGCATGATTCTCTTGAAAAATTGCATTTAGCTGCCCAACTACAGTGACATAAGCAAGTTTGCGGATGACACCAAAATAGGGCGGCAGATTAATTCAGGGCAGGATGCAAATGCACTACAGGAGGATTTAAATAAACTGCAGGAGTGGTCAGAAAAATGGCAAATGAAATTCAACACCAGCAAGTGCAGCGTACTTAATATTGGAAGAACAAATACTGTCAATGTATGCAGCCTTAACAACATCAACCTAGAGAAGTCGACTTGTGAAAGAGACTTAGGGGTACTTGTAAGCCCGGACCTAAGGCCTAGAAAACAGTGCGTTAATGTTCGAAATAAGGCAAACAGAGTATTAAGTTTTTTATCTAGAAGTGTAAGTAATAAGAGTGCAGAGGTCTTATTGCAACTGTATCTTGCGCTAGTCAGGCTGCACCTCGATTATGTGGTTCAGTTCTGGTGCTTTTATTATATAATGGATATCAATTCACTAGTGTCGGTGCAGCGAAGAATGACGAAAATGATTCTGGGACTTAGAAACATTCCATATCAAAATAGGTTAAGGAAACTAAACTTGCATTCCCTAGAAAGACGAAGAGTGCGGAGAGATATGATAGAAGTATTTAAGTGGGTGAAAGGAATCAATAAAGGCGATATAGATAAATTTCTTATAATATCCGAGCAGGATAGGACTCGTAGCAACGGATTTAAGTTGGATAAGTTTAGGTTTAGGAGGGAGATAGGAAGGAACTGGTTCACAACTCATCACCAAGGATTCTGAAGTTTATAATCCTCCACCCCCCCCCCCTCTCCACACACACACACACACACACACACACACACATACTGCTCCGCTCGCTCTTTCGTTAGTACATGACAATTCTTTTCAAATTATCAATATAACTAAATCCCTCAGGAGTAACTTTGTCTAATATTCATTACGATATTTAATGTTTGGAGTTATTACTATATACACCTTAGTTAGTTTTGTTAACAGGATGGTGTCAGCCTTTCTTAATTATGATCTGTCTTGTCCTGACCTAACCTAACGTTCCTGACCTGATTTGTTCAATCTTTCTTGACGTGACCTGATCCAAATTGATCTGACCTGATCTAACCTGACCTCACATTGTACTGCTCACATCATTGTCATTCCTAAAAAACCCCTTTAATTCATATTATGCTGCATAACATTCAAATCCACCGCACTTGTAGAACCTCAGAAAATGGGGGTCATTGATAAAGACTAACTCACCTAATGAATGTCACGGAATCATGTGTTCTATTGTACTCAGGTACGGTTATATAATATTAATTGTATGTATTCCTAGCATTAGGAGAGACGTGTTTTTCCCATTCGTTTTACACTCAGGCTCCCTCCCAGTAAGTCCCGCCTTCGAACACAGTTGTCAATATGCGTTTATTCCACTTCCTCCTAGCAAACTCAATCTTGAATTATTCTGTGTAAATCAACTTTAGTAATTCGCCAGACCTTTCAACTGAGGGTCATCCTTGAATGAGAGTAACAGTTGCTTTGTTTGGTATTTCTGTCATTGCGTGAGTAGCGATAGCTGGCAACTCAGGGGTATATAAACCAGTGGGAGACGAGAGATCAATCTCCCTTAACGCCTCCCAACTTCGTTCTCAGGTATGTTCTGTGTTTATAGCCATTCAGTTTGACTCGGTCAATTGTAGTGAATATCAGTGTTCATCAGTGTCCATGCTTTAACAGTGGAATTGTCATTCACCTAGTGTAAGAAGTAATATAAAGTAAATGTCTGACGTGGCGAGACGAAAGATTTGTTTGTGTTGAACCACCATGCTTCCCCAAATCTCTCTTAACGCCTCCCAACTTCGTTCTCAGGTCGAGGGTGGGTTTAATTGAAACCCCACTGGTCGCTCGGAGCCGGTGGATATCCAGCAGTACTCATTATATGAGCGATGGCGCTGATTCGGCATGATTATTCGGCTCCACTCTACCTTGTGGAGCCAGACCCCAGACTCGCCATGTGTCTAGCTACCACAGATCACAGCCATAGTCGTGAGCCCCAGTGTCCTACCCTGGGACGCTTCATGGAAATTATATATCCAGTGTTGTTTTATGTGTATGGGGGGTAATTCTGGAATAAGTATCCCATGTTGGGTAGTGGACCCATGTATGAGTTGGTTTCAGTAACATGTTGTGTTGTGAGTGCATCTCATATACACGACCAACAGTCAGTGAAGTATCATATAGAAGTTGTAATGTATGTAATGACATGTAATTTGCAGTTGAGTAAAGCTTAGAAGTTGCCTTGGAGTTATATGGTAATAATAAATTTTTCCCCACTCTGAGTCCATTTTAATAAACCTTGTCTTGAGTATATCAGGGGTATTCATTTCCCGCAATAACACTTTTATTTCCGTCCAAGGGACCTGATATCAGAATTGCAATACCCTTGTGCCTAGACCCTCGACATGCTACCAAAAAGAACTGAGGTTAGGTAGTACCAAAAATGAACTGAAGTAAGTAGAAAGAACAATTGAAAGAACTAAGACATGTTATTGTTTCACCCTTCCTTCCCCTTATCGATCTGTTCAATGAAAAACCTAACCCAATGCCTAGTCCACTCTGCCCGCTACCTGACGAGCTACATACTGCTCAGAGGGGGTCTGGTGGCAGCAACCCTTAGAAATTAAGAATAGAGTTAAGTATTCCCCTTAGAATTAGTGACCCTAGCTCTGGCAGTATAACATAACCAGACCTAGCCCAACATGGGAACATAATAATGGAGGAAACTGCAGCAGACCAATACTGTGCAGTCCCGTTTACTCCCAACCCCTATCTCTCATATATCCGCCCAATCTATAATTGAAGCTATCCAGCGTATTCGAGTTAATGATGCTGTTTGGTAACTTGTTCCACTCATCCACTACTCTATTTCCAAACCAATGTTTACCTATCTCGTGCCTAAATCTAAATTTGTCTAATTTAAAACCATTGCTACGAGTTCGTTCCTGGTTGGATAGTTTGAGTACATTTGTTATATCACTTTTGTTTATCCCTGACTTCCATTTGCTTTGCTTTTTTTTATCTCGGTCTTAACCTTACTGGCCAATACCTTATAATAATCTCTGAGGTAAACTTCACCACGATTTATTCTCCTACCTCTAGCCTTCCTTTATCCAATAATATTCTTGAAATATTTACACTAGTTGACAAGGGTTCGGTAACATGGATCAAATACGCTGCCCTTTATTAAAGTTGGGGTGCTGATTTCAAATATGGCAATAAAAATTGTAAGTCACGTAACATTTTTATGATATATGTATATATGTAATGTAGGAATATAAGATACGTACTTGTGTTGGTAGGGATATATTGAATGCAAGGTTAGCAATACTGAACAGCAAGTAGGAGGAAATGCAGTCCCTAACCTCACTCTCCACTCATTTCCAGTAGCGCATTCTGTAGATTTGAAGGAAACGTATGATAGTATGAGCAATAGGGGCTGGGTGTAAATGGGACTGCCCAGTATGGGCCAATAGGCCCGCTGCAGTTTCCTCCATTCTTATGTTCTCATGTTCTTATCTCCTAGGATAAACACTTTACATTTAACCACATTAAATTTAATCTGCCATTTTTCAGACTATGTGCGAAATTTTTTTTTAGATCTTCCTGTAGTTCAGACGAGTCCTCGTCAGATTTAATTACACGCCCTATTTTAGTGTCTTCAGCAAATTTGTTTATGTTGCTATCTACGCCTATATCTATGTCGTTTATGTATATTATATATATTTGGTCCAAGTACTGAGCCTTGGGGAACTCCACTAGTGATGTTACCCCAATCGGATTTTGTGCCTTTATTGCTTACTCGCTGTTTCCTGTCCTGTAACCACGCCCTAATCCATTTTAGAATATCTCCAATTCCATGAACCTCCACTTTTCGTATTAGTCTCTCGTGGGGGATTCTGTCGATGGCTTTGCTAAAGTCGAGGTATACCACATCAAAAACGTGTCCATCATCCACTGATTCGAAAACAGTTGAAAAGAATGTTAATAAATTTGTCAGAACGCCCACTTGTGAAGCCGTGTTGGGGATCATTGATCAACCTGTGCCTCGCCAGGTGATTTCGAATAGAGTTTGAAATTATTACTACTAGTAGCTTGCCTAAAATGGAAGTTAAACAGATTGGATGGTAGTTAGAGGATAGTGACCTATTTACCTTCTTGAAAATCGGTTTTGCATTCGATATCCTCCAGGATTCTGGTACTACACCCATTTTTAATGCCATGTTAAACAAATTTGCTAAGGGCCTACTGAGCTCTTCCTCACATTCCTTTACACTTGTAATACCCTGGCAAATATCTCATTGGGACCTGGCGATTTATTACTTTATTTGTCTATTTGTTTATTGACATCGTTACTAGTCACTACAATCTCGCTTAATCAATTTCCTCCACTATCTCTGTATATAGTCGGTGCCTCGGGTAAACATTTAAATTTTCGGTGGTGAAAACTTTTGAAAAATATTTATGCAGATTATTGTTCATTTCTCCTTCGTTATCCGTTAGCGCGCTGGTATTTGACTGCATTGGTCCAATCTTGTCTCTTGTTTCAGTTTAATACATTTGAAGAATCCCTTGAGTTTGATTTCGCCTCGCCTTTAGTTCATGATTCCTCTGCTTTTCTTATCTCGGTTTTAACCCTATTAGCCAATATTTTGAAATAATCTCCGAGGTAAACTTCACCACGATTTATTCTCCTACCTATAGCCTTTCTTTGTCCACTAATATTCTTCAAATAATTATTTATCCATTCAGGGTCATTGTTATTTCATCTGAGTTTTCTGTATGGTATATTCTGCCTTTGTGCATTAAGTAACTCGTTATTTAAATTGTTGTAGAACTCATCAACCTCAGATCTCGTGATCAGGTCATCCTCAACAGCAATATTTTGTGAGGTTATTATTGTTAGGTCACCAGGTAAGTACATAAGAACATAAGAATGGAGCCAACTGCAGCGGGCCTATTGGTCCACACTGGGCAGTCCCATTTACACCCTACCCCTATTGCTCATATATCCATCCAACCTATGTTTGAAGCTATCCAGTGTACTGTATTCGAGTTAATGATAATGTTTGGGAACTTGTTCCATTCATCCACTAATCTGTTTCCAGACCAATGTTTACCAATTTCGCGCCTAAAACTAAATTTGTCTAATTTAAAACCATTGTTACGAGTTCGCTCCTTGTTGGATAGTTTGAGTACGTTTTTAATGTCACATTTGTTTATCTCTGACTTCCATTTATACACCTCTATCATATCACCCCTCACTACGTTTCTCGTGGGAGTGCAAATTAAGATGCTTTAACCTGTCTCTGTACTCAAGGTTCCTAATGCCCGGGATTAGTCTTGTCATCCTCCTCTGAATGGACGAGTTGACGGTTCTGGGAAAACACAAGAAATACATACACTCTGCCACGTTCGTAGAGTGATACGGTATATATAATTTGTATTAAAAGTTTAAATTCGAGATAAGATTATCTATCTAGAAACAGGGCCGCCATTTGCAATGACGTTACTAGTTTCAAACTCATCGCTGCAGTCGGAGGTAGTAGAAAGCGTGGCCTCTTTCGACCCTAAATGTCACTTTCAGGTAAGTTTTAAGGGTGTTTTTTGCGGTCTAAGTTATGGACATTTCGAAAGTGAAGAAATGTGCCGTGAGAAGTAGCTTCAAACATAGTTTGGATGGATATATGAGCGATAGGGGTTGGGTGTAAATGGGACTGCCCAGTATTGGCCAGAAGGCTCCCTGCAGTTTCTTCCATTCTTATGTTCTTCTGGACATAAACTCCAATGTTCACACCAGCTCAGCTGTCATGTACCCTTACCTGGTAGACTATCTCTTTTTTTTTCAGTGCATTTACAGAGTATATCAGTTTTAGATGGAGATACGAGTAAATTTAGAAGTAATGACATTCTCTGGACTTTGTTTTGAGAATGCCTGGTGCTAGTGCTTATGAACCACTGGGATTTATCATTTATATAAATTAATGGGTAAAATTTTACTTTAACTACCATAAGTATTTTTATGTTTAGATTCGAGATAGGCTATATTGGGTAAATTTTAAGTTGGTCACCCCTGTACTTAGACATGCAGACTATGTTTTTTTCTCATGCCTTGCGATGTCTTATGGACGATTTAGACCTTAATTTTTATTGGAAATCACTAGTTTTGAGATCCTACCCCCTCCCCCCCTTACCGATGTACAGTATGTTAAGCTAGCCTTATAACTCATCATACCTTAACCTAACCTAACGTAACGTAACCTATCCTAACCTAACATATGATCTGTATTTTCTTATGCGATCGAAAAATTCTTTGCGACAGAAATCCTGTGGAGATAATGTGTCTTATTGTTTAAAGTACTTAATCCCATAATTAGAATCTTAAGAATCCTCAGATAACCCAAACCAAAATAATACCAATATTGTTTGGAATGTTTATACTATGAAATTGGTTGTATGGGCAGCTAATATCCATTGAATTAGTTTGTGCCACTATGTTTCACAGTAAGGCACAGTTAATTATCTAATAATATTTATTTACAGAGCCTATCAGCCGAGAAGGTTGGACAACTACAGCTGGCCGTCTCCCGCTGGGAGCCTGAGAAGGGCGCCCCAGCTAGTGACGTCACAACCAATCACAGCTTTTCGGCGTCACGTGACTTTTAAGCAACTTTAACCCTTATTTTTGACAGTCTTTGGCTCAATTTATTTTAAAATATCATTACTATAGTGAATTTAAGCGTTTTCTTTACCCATTGACCTGCCATCTTACGAAAAAATTCGGACCGTCAACTCGTCCATTCTTTCTAGATATTCTACATCCATTTTGTAATATGGTAACCAAACCTGAACTGCATAATCCAAGTGAAGTCTCACGAGCAGTAGATATAGTTTTAGGATTAACCACACTAGTCTTGTAACTAATACGTCTTTGCATGAACCCAAGTACTTTATTAGCCTGTTTCCAGCAAATACACATAGTTTACTTGGTTTAAGATCCCTGTGGGTACATTGTGTGATGCCATGTAATTCATCCCCAATTGTAATACCCCTACTCTCAGTCTGCCTCTTCAACTTATCAATGTTGCCCTTCTGAAATCTGGGACTTAATGGAATTTCCCTTGCGTCTGACATTAAGTTCTACTTTAAATCTCACTTCTTTATGATCGTTGTTAGCTAGTTCGTTCCCTACCTCAACATTACTAATGAGGTTTTCTCTGTTTGACAGAACTAAATCTAGTATATTATTACCCCGAGAGGGTTCGGCTATATGTTGACTTAGGAAACAGTCATGATCTGTTTCAAGAAAATCCTCTGATCCTGAGTTACCCGTAAGGTCGGTCCAACTATTTGACTAAAGTTAAAGGCACCAACTATGTCTGGATGCTCTGCACATTTCATCCAGAATAGTCGCTAATAACTTTATCGAGATTAGGAGGTCTATATATTACTCTTATGATTAATTTTTCCCTACCATCGTTAATTGTAACCAAATTGTTAATGTTTTCAGTTCAAATTTTATTTCCCTATTGATTACACACTTCAGTTTATCCTTGACCTAGAATGCTACCCCGCGTCCTTTCCGAATACCAAGTGTCCAAATGAATACTTCTAACCTATTCTTACCTGACTAGACCTGACTTAACCTTATCAGACCTGCTCTGATCTGACCTGATATAACGCAACTCAACTCAACTAACTAACAGAACCTAACCTACCAGAACCTAACAGCCTAATGAAACTAACTGAACCTAATTTAAACTATCCCAACCTAATTGAAACTATCGTAACCTGGCCTAATTTGGAAAAAAAAAATGATTGTGTGAAATGGAAAACAAATAATACAAATCTTATTATCATCATTATCGTTTTACAGCCATGTTCTACACTTAAGGGGGTTAACCAGGTACACTTGAACACGCATTATGGCACGATGACCTTCCTATCACCAACCCACCCCTACATAATGGGAACTGGCCATTATATGTAGGACTTCAAGTATGGCGTAGTCACTACTTCCTAAGATCATCAACACATTACCCTCCTTGGCGCCTACTTTAAAAACGAAAGATTCACCTGTCATAATATGGAGCTGACTCCATTAAAACATTAAGCAAAAATAATTATCCCACAAGGCCCATAGCAACATTTGGCAGGAGTTATTTTAAGTATTAATCGGAGAATTATCCACATTTAACATGATATTATATAATTTTCCTTTCTCAAATAGTAAGCAAAAACTCGTCTCATGGTGTATACTTAGGGTCAGGTCACAGCATCACATGTTTCCTGGCACGTCATAAACACTCTCTCTTCTCTTGGTATATGTAACTTATAAAAATACTTACCTACCTCACACACGCTACATACACACGTGACACGAAAGCGAAAAAAAAATGAAAGTAACAGTGTGAATGAGGCAGAACTTGAAGGGGTAAGTGACCAAAAGATGTAGTGAGGCTGACTGAGGCGCTCGTCCGCTCACCCCGCGCCACCCCGACACCATTTTTAAGCGCACCAAAAAAATGAGGGAAGGGAGATTTTTTTGCAGGGTTCTTTGTTTCCATGAGTGACGTAAAGTGTGAGATCCCACGTGATAGAGATGAGGGCGACCAGTGCCACGTGGACTACTCTGCCAGAAACCTACCAGTCTCACGTCCACCCATTGTGTGGCCTCGACCCTCCCCTATCGCTCTGGCGTTTTTTCCCTATAACACACGCACACACACACACACACACATATATATATATATATATATATATATATATATATATATATATATATATATATATAGTGTGCATATATATATATACATATATATATATATATACAATCAACGACCTCACCAGCAAGGAATCGAACCCTCGACCTACTGGGTGGACCTAGGGAACGCTTACCGGCTAGCCCACAAGGACACTAAAAGCAGTTCTAGACTCTGTTATATTTCACACAAAGCCTGTTCATCGAGCTGATGGCGCCGTGAACCTCATTGGGAAACTGCCCGTGCCTCGTATGTGGTGTCAGTAGCATTTTACCGAATCCAGCTGGTATGAAACGCGAGGTACATATATATACTTCATGTTTAGTCCATTTAACACGCGGACTTTGAACATATAATCAACGACCTCACCAGCAAGGAATCGAACCCTCGACCTACTGGGTGGACCTAGGGAACGCTTACCGGCTAGCCCACAAGGACACTAAAAGCAGTTCTAGACTCTGTTATATTTCACACAAAGCCTGTTCATCGAGCTGATGGCGCCGTGAACCTCATTGGGAAACTGCCCGTGCCTCGTATGTGGTGTCAGTAGCATTTTACCGAATCCAGCTGGTATGAAACGCGAGGTACATATATATACTTCATGTTTAGTCCATTTAACACGCGGACTTTGAACATATAATCAACGACCTCACCAGCAAGGAATCGAACCCTCGACCTACTGGGTGGACCTAGGGAACGCTTACCGGCTAGCCCACAAGGACACTAAAAGCAGTTCTAGACTCTGTTATATTTCACACAAAGCCTGTTCATCGAGCTGATGGCGCCGTGAACCTCATTGGGAAACTGCCCGTGCCTCGTATGTGGTGTCAGCAGCATTTTACCGAATCCAGCTGGTATGAAACGCGAGGTACATATATATATACTTCATTTTTAGTCCATTTAACACGCGGACTTTGAACATATAATCAACGACCTCACCAGCAAGGAATCGAACCCTCGACCTACTGGGTGTGACTAGGGAACGCTTACCGGCTAGGCCACAAGGACACTAAAAGCAGTTCAAGACTCTGTTATATTTCACACAAAGCCTGTTCATCGAGCTGATGGCGCCATCAGCTCGATGAACAGGCTTTGTGTGAAATATAACAGAGTCTTGAACTGCTTTTAGTGTCCTTGTGGCCTAGCCGGTAAGCGTTCCCTAGTCACACCCAGTAGGTCGAGGGTTCGATTCCTTGCTGGTGAGGTCGTTGATTATATGTTCAAAGTCCGCGTGTTAAATGGACTAAAAATGATGTATATATATGAACCTCGCGTTTCATACCAGCTGGATTCGGTAAAATGCTACTGACACCACATACGAGGCACGGGCAGTTTCCCAATGAGGTTCACGGCGCCATCAGCTCGATGAACAGGCTTTGTGTGAAATATAACAGCGTCTAGAACTGCTTTTAGTGTCCTTGTGGCCTAGCCGGTAAGCGTTCCCTAGTCACACCCAGTAGGTCAAGGGTTCGATTCCTTGCTGGTGAGGTCGTTGATTATATGTTCAAAGTCCGCGTGTTAAATGGACTAAAAATGATGTATATATATGAACCTCGCGTTTCATACCAGCTGGATTCGGTAAAATGCTACTGACACCACATACGAGGCACGGGCAGTTTCCCAATGAGGTTCACGGCGCCATCAGCTCGATGAACAGGCTTTGTGTGAAATATAACAGAGTCTAGAACTGCTTTTGGTGTCCTTGTGGCCTAGCCGGTAAGCGTTCCCTAGTCACACCCAGTAGGTCGAGGGTTCGATTCCTTGCTGGTGAGGTCGTTGATTATATGTTCAAAGTCCGCGTGTTAAATGGACTAAAAATGATGTATATACATATATATATATATTTCATGTAAATCCACAATGAAAACGTGGATAAGATAAATCTTGATAAAATCACGAAAGCTAAGGTACTCCGTTGTTTCCATTCTCCCGTGTGATTTTATCAAGATATATATATATATATGCGCACGCACGCACGCACGTCTTTGGTCGGTCATTTTCCGATCGATCAATTTTTTTATAAATATCTATCGTGGTGCAGATAATAAAACAGGAAGACAAATATATTTAACATATTTAGTGAAAGACAATTAATTTAGTAGATCACAGCAAGGTATGAAGGTCCTCGGAGGTTAGGTTAGGTTAGGTAAGGTTAGGTATTTATTCTCGTCTTCTAAGGCGTCACAAACCTGGGAAGTCAAATGAACGCGACTCTAAGTTACCTGGAATAAATAAATTCCTTTCACTGAACAACGAATCAACTCTCAACACTTCACAAAGACTTCCTCGCCCGTAAATCTTCAATGATCCGGAAGTTGTGGAGAATGTCAGTGTAGAGACACTCAGAGTCTTCAACACCCAACCCTCACACAACATAAGAACATAAAAATGGAAGAAACTGCAGCGGGCCTCTTGTCCCATACATGGCAGTCCCAATTACACCCAACCCCTATCGCTCATATATCCATCCAACCTATATTTGAAGCTATCCAGCGTATTCGAGTTAATGATGTTTGGTAACTTGTTCCACTCATCCACTACTCTATTTCCAAACCAATATTTACCTATTTCGCGCCTCAATCTATTTTTGTTTTAATTTGAAACCATTGTTACGAGTTCGCTCCTGGTTGGATAGTTTGAGTACCATTGTAATGTCACCATGGTTAGCCCTGACTTCAATTTATACACCTTGATCACATCGCCCCTCACTACGTCTCTCGAGGGAGTGCAAATTAAGATGCTTTAACTTGTCTCTGTACTCGAGGCGCCTAATGTCCGGGATTAGTCTCGTCAATATCCTCTGGATTCTTTCTAGGGATTCTATATCCATTCTGTAGTACGGTGACCAGAATTGAACTGCGTAATCCAAGTAAGGTCTCACAAGCGCAAGATATTGTTTTAGGATGACTTCGTTAGTCTTGTAACTAACACTCCTTTGTATGAACCCAAATACTTTGTTAACCTTGTTTCGAGTAAATGCACATTCTTTACTTGGTTTAAAATTTCGATTTATTATTTCCTCTAAATCCTTCTCACAGTCGGATTTCTCTATAACAGCGTTGTTCATTTGGTATCTGGTGTCTCTGTTTACATCTCCTAGACTAGGTACTTTACATTTGTCCACATTGAATTTCATCTGCCATTATTCAGACCATTCGAAAATTTGGTTTTGATCTTCTTATAGTTTTGCCGAGTCCACATCAGATTTAATTACACGCCTTATTTTAGTTTTATGAGGTAAAGTGAGTATGTTTCATAATTTTTAATTGTTGATGGACTAGTGCTAGTGAAATGACTAACCTTGTAACTCCCTTAAAGACCTTTTATGTTGAAGCGCAGTGTTAACATTTTACCATCAACAACACCGCCATAGTATACAATAAATCCCGATTACTAGATTAGACATAACTGATGAGCTATACGCCGAAATTAATTAAATTTAATGCTAATATAGACGACTTCACGGCCGACGCATTATTTGTTTTAATGATTAATATTTTATACTATGTTTTAATCAGTGATTTCTGATAAGATAATGATTTTTAAGGAAATTGCTTTATATGGTAGATAATATAATTAGGCGACTGGACACGCACACTACTTTGTCTTTCTCGGCGTGGTGCAGCAGTGCACAGCCAATCATTTCAGCTCATCGCCAGTCACCAGTGTATGTTTATGAGCCACGCGGATTAGGTGGCTTTTCCGGTTTAATATGCTTTTGGGGTCCGGAAGGCTGAGCCTCACGACTAGGAAGTTAGGTGAGGTTATGTAATGTTTCTTTGGTTAGGTTGGTGAGATCTTCTAACAACGCGTTTGCCGCTTGTTTTTCTTATCAACTAAGGTTAGGTTAAGTTTAATTTAGAAATAACCACTTTTTAACACATTTTCCATAACTACGGCCGTGTCCACTATAAAACCTTAATGAGCCACTAGGTACGGTACTTGTTCAACTTCCGGCAATACTTCACTAAATCTCCTAATCCAACAGAGCTCATATTCTTACTTGATTATTCAGTACACAACCCATATTTTGTTCTTTCAAACGTAATCTGAATTAATATTGAGATAGTAGGTTCAGCTTTGCTGCTCTGATCACGACGATATAGTCAATTAACTTACCTAGAAAACCTCTAAATAATTTGATAAAAATGAAAATAAATTCGCTTCTGAAAATTCTAAATAGTTTTCAAGAACAAATCTGCAATTAGTTCAACTCAGTTAAAAAAAAAAGGAACCCGCACCTTTGAGTTTTAGAAACATCGTCGTACGCACACATTACCTTACCTGGAGGAGGTGCAGAGCCAAGTGTGCATTGGTGAACATCACGCCCTCTACACCATATAGTATGGAACACATAGGAAAGTTCCCTCCAAACCGTAATCGACAGGAGCCAGGAGAGAGACCTACCAATACACGATGATTAATTATCATTGAAATTTGAATTCAAATACTTTATTGACCATAAAACTATCACATCAAAAGGACAGGGTAGTATACTACTCCCACCCTCACCTTTGTCATCCCCTTCTGGGGTTTACAAAAAGTTATAAATGCTAACACAATAATTATTTTTACATCATTGAAATAGTTCATTTTGGCATGAACACTACTACATTAAAAGAACAGATAATGTGATCCTACACAAAATTAAATGTCATATCCTTGGAGCAAAATTTTTATACATTGCAAGAATTACTTTAATTTTTCCATTATTGATCATCCAACAAACTTGTTTCTTTAAGGTAGTGATCTCACTGTTCCTGTATGGTTGGATTTGTTCACATCCTAATACATAATGTTGTAGTGTTTGAGCATCCCTAAGATGACACAGTTGACCCTCCACTTATCTCCCAGTAATATTTGTATCCCAACCTTAGTCTCATTATAACAGTATCAACAGATGGTAAGTTAGTCCCGTAAGTTACACTGGTGTTTTGTAAGACATACAAATAATGCTGAAAACTCTCGCTACAAATGGCAATCACTTCCCTTCTTGATTTTTCCCATTCCCCTCTTTTTCTTTTCATTTCCCCCTTTGTCGTTCTGATACTTACATTGCTAACAACACCTATACACATTTTTTCTGCAGCTTTTTTGGCCAATGACTCCCCACATGTGATGGAATCCATACAAACTGCACAGTACACTCCATTTCTCACATTACTATGATAGGGTGTGTCATACGGAGGCGAATTTTTTTGTTTGAGTTTGAAAAATCGGCCCATGGTATTAATGATGTAGTTCTATGTGCAGAATCATGTGATATCTTCAGATTTGAAAAGCTTTTATTTTTTGCTAGGTAAATTTTAACTTGAAATCTTATGAAAATTCAGTATTCCCACCCTTTTACCAACACCACTAACTAGCTTATTTAAAGTAAAGTAAATGTATCAGGTTAATTTATTAGGATGAAAATGATCCAGAATAGTGAAACGAATGATCTTGACACATTTATTAAATTTAATATTCCTTTAGAAAACAAAATCATCAAATACAAAAACCGGTTTTACTACTACGACCCGGTGTTGCTGCACACCATAGAGAACATGTCTTTCTTGCTTCTGTTTCTACTCATCACCTCCCTGCTGACCACCTGAGCTCGGATGTAGCCTTCCCTCCTCTCCTGGCTGTACACGTGACTGCTGGCCTCGCTCACTTGCTGTACACAACGCTCTATACTCTGGGTGTGCGAGGGCCAGGCAGGGACATGCATGGGGTTGTCCAGGAAAGCTCTGACTTGAACACTGGTGAGGCTGCCCGTAAGAGGGGGCTCACTGCCAGCCTGGATGTTATCCAGATCTATGAGATCAGTGAGGGTCTTGGCACCTAGATTGACTTCAGGAGTCTTCCTGACCCTGAAGGAATCGTCACCAACTGATTCGTCATGCCCAGATCCTCTCATAAGTCTCATATCCAAGATCTTTTTGACTGCCACTCTTCTCTCCTCCTCATCCTTACTGCAGAGCATTGTCTGCAGAACTGCCTCAGGATGAGCATACCAGGAAGATCTCCTCACAGTCTGCTCCACAATCTGAACAACCTTCCTTGGCTGACTCCTCAGGAGCTCAAGCTGGAAGAGAACATGCCTCGGACCTTCGGAGAACGATGACTTGACCTTGGTGTTGAACCAATTTGGCAAGTAGACACTCACGATGAATTGGACAATAGGTCTCAGGTTGTGAAGCTGGTTCCCTTTCAGTTTATGATGAGCGACCCAAATTCTGCAGAACCTGAGAGCCGTTGTGAGCCACCTAGAATGTGAGACTGGACCTATCTGCAGGTCAGTACTCAGGTCGTCAATGACAGTATGTGCAAGCTCAACGAGTGGAGGGCCAACTGTGATTTTTTCAAAGCTCGGATTTATTTCTAACTCAGTGGCAGAGTCCAGCATCTTGCCAAGAGGACCAGACCATCTGTTGTTTGAAAGAGTCTTGCCATCCAGCTCCTGGATCAGATGTCTGAGTGGCAACTCGTTGGTGTGGAGGTCACAAACAATCCAGACCAGCTTCCTCCCAATCTTCCGCTCTATCCACTGTATGACCCCCCCTTGCCACCCTGTGTTCGTGTTGGTGCTGTCCCCTCCAATGGCCTGCAGGGTCTGGTCTACGTTCCTCTCTCTGAGCCAGTTCACAATGTTATCTGCCACTATTTCAGCTGGTTTCCTGATGTCATCTTTCTCTGGAGTGAAATGTCACAAATACTTCCCTCCTGGTTCACTGCAGCAGGAGTAGTGTTCCTCCTTCACCATGGCAGGGAACAACTTGTCAGAATCTCCAACTTTCATGAACACTTTAGTGTCATCCCTTCTCCCATCAAAGAACAAACAATTGATTCCATTTTCTCTTATCCCCTTATCAAACTCCTCTTCTAGGTTACTGACAAGTTTCTCCTGAGCTCTCCTTACTTTGTTATGATCTATCACCAGGTGAACATCATCAGGTGTTATCAAACCACCGTCAATCCAGGCAGCTGTTGCTATCTCTGCAGTTTCTCTGAGACCAGTGTGGTGTCGCATGCTGGCCAGAGCTATGCTCGGGATATCTTTCCTATTTCGAATGTTATGCCTGGAAGGTTTGGGATCATTATTTTCTGGGTTAGGGACAAAGTCACCATTCTCCTGGTCAGCACTCGGATCAGCCATGGGGAAGTCATTAAACTCTGAATCAGCTTGACTCCAATCATCGGCCTTTTTTACCTCACCCTGGGCCTTCTCAAGTCTCTTTTCCTCGGCAACTCTTCTCCTCTTCTGTCTCTCTGTGGCAGCCTCCTGTCTCTTGGACTCCGGAATATCTTGGCTAGAAATCATGAGAGCCCCTATACTGCCAGTCTTCTCTCTCTGTGCTTTGACAAATGCCAGTTCGATCACAGGAATCTTCAGTTCACGCTTGCAAATACAGGAGATGTGGGCCTCGGATTTACAGTCACGATCGCATCCAAACTCAGGACAGAGAACAATTGGGCACTTGCAAGTAATTATGTCAAATAACTGGTCCAGTTGCTTGGCAAAGCTGTCCTTAACTGCAAGTTTTCCTCTCCCAAGAGAGATATCTCTTGCCTTTTCCCAACTGGCTAGCAGTCTCTCACTAATCTTCTTCTGACTTGTTATGACTGGAGGCTTGAACTGAGCGTTAGCCAGAGTGTACTGTGCCAAGACAGCTTTGGTCATATCACTGGCAATGTCTTTGTTTGTGTAAGTTCTTTGGTTCTTTTCACTGATTTGCCTGATTAAAACACCGTATCTCAAAGCATCTCTCAATGTAGGCAACTCCGACTTCAGGAGCTCTCTCCCAGACCCAAGATAGTGACTGAGATGGCTGGATTTTTGGTTCCTCGTCCTGACACACGCAGCCATCGCAAATATTATCAACTTATAAATGCATCAGAATCTGAAACAAAAAAAAATATTGTTAGTTGGGTTGTTAAAGAATGAAGTCAGAAAGCAATGTTCACAATTTAATTGTAATGCACTAATGCAGCTGTACGTTAGATTTTCGATAAATTTCACGCTAAAATTTACCTAGCAAAAGGTTGCAAAATATTGAAACTGAAATTATTTTCTGTTTATATACACTAAAATCTACCAAAAAAGTGATGGGTCATTAGTTTTAGCTGATCTTCCCTCCTATGACACACCCTACTATGACACTGAACATCGACTTGTCAGAATCAAGCTCTCACTTCACGTTGCCCCAAAACGGAGAAGGCAGCAAGCCTCCAGAAGAGGTTTTAATACTAAGCGTCTGGAGGATCCAGGAGTAGCACATGCTTTCAGAAAGATGCTCGAACATGGGCTTATAAACAAGCCAACAGCAAACAACGTGAATCCCAGTGCCGAATGGGATACTCTCAACACTGTTATAACAAAAACCTGGAGAGACCCTCGGCCAGATTAAAAGAATACACCAGGACTGGTTTGATGAAAATGACCCGGGAATCAAAGTACTCATCGATGAGAAACATGCTACTTTTACTGACCAAAGCTGATACTTTCCGCAAGAAGAAAGCGGCAGCCCAGCGGGAACTTCGCATTCTAAAGAATGACTGGGTTAAAAAAAGCGTGTGAAATACAAAAAATATGCAGATTAACACAGGATGCACGATTTTTTCAATTTCATTAAAACATTTCATGGGCCAACCACTTGTGTTGCAGCCCCCCTCCGCTCATCTGATGGTAGCCGATGTGGATGTCCTGACTACCCAGTAGGTCCCTCAGCATCCAGAGGTGACCCACCTCAGCTATCCTCCATCCCTGGATGAGGTAGCTACTGCCATCAAACAGATGAAAAATAACAAAGCCTCAGGGCTTGATGGAATCGCAGCCTAGGTGTTTAAAGCAGGAGGACGTCTGCTAACTCGCTCCTGGAAAATATATGGGAAAAGGAGGAAATCCCCCAAGCTCTTAACGACGCTTCCATTGTCAATATTTATGAGAACAAGGGAGACCGGTCAGACTGTGGCAACTACCGTGGGATCTCGCTGTTGTCCGTAGCTGGCAAGATTATTGCCAGAGTCCTCCTGAACAGACTCCTTCCTGAGGCGGAAACTTCCTCCCAGAATCTCAATGTGGTTTTAGACCATCACGTGGCACCACTGACAAAATCTTTGTAGCCCGCCAGATACAGGAAAAATGCAGAGATGAGCGTCTTGACCTGTAAATGTCTTTCATCAACCTAACCAAGGCCTTAGACTCTGTGAACAGGGAACTCCTTCGGTGGACCCTCAGCCGTTTTGGCTGCCCATCAAAATTCATCTCCATTGTGAAGCAACTTAACGATGGCATGAACGGCAGTGTCCTGCAAAATGGCACACAGTCTGAGTTCTTCCCCATCAAAACAGGGGTTAAACAATGGTGTTTACTGGCACCAACTCTCTTTTCCATTTTCTTGGCAGCCTTCCTTACTCGTGCCAGTGCCAATTTAGCGGGCGGGGTGGACATCGAGTACCGGGTGAAGGAGGGTCTTTTCAACATAAGACGACTCCAGGCAGGAACAAAGGTGTGGGCAGCTTCCATTACTGAACTTCAGTATGCAGACGACCTCACCCCTGTTGCTCACACTGGACACGACCTACAGGAGATCCTAAACAATTACGCAGATAAGAATGCGCACTTAGGCCTTGTGGTGAATGTATGAAAGATTCAGATTATCTTTCAGCCTTCCCCTGTTTCAGACACACCTCCACCATCCTCCCAGCTTAACGGTACTACCCTCTCTAATGTTACCCACTTTCGGTATCTAGGCTCCCACCTGTCTACCACCGCAGACATGGATGAAGAGATTCAGCATCTGATCAGATGTGCAGATGTGCATCTCATGCCTTTGGCGGACTCCGAAACCGTGTCTTCAGCTGTAGGGAGCTGAAATTATTTACAAAGCTGCATGTAAATCGAACAGTGGTCCTCTCCCCCCTGCTATATGGCAGTGAGAAATGGGCCACCTACAGGAACGCACCTCAAGGCACTTGAAAAGTTTCACCAACGTAGTCTACGTTCCATCCTCCGAGTTTGCTGGGAAGACAAGAGTTAATGCCAGTATTCTTACCGACACCAACTGTAGGAGCATCGAGGCTACCATTATCCATGAACAGGTACGCTGGACTGGCCATGTTACCAGCATGTGCGATAGTAGACTGCCAAAGCAGATACTTTACAGTCACCTAACGAATAGCAAACGTAACGCTGGCGGACAATTGAAAAGGAGCACCACATGAGAAGGTGTCACTACTTTCGAGTTAGCCCGACTGCAAACTTAGGCCGACAAGCGCCAACGCCGGAAAGACGCTGCCACCGTCCTTATTGCACTAGTAGATGCAGCTCTCCACATGTGCAAATGAATGTGGACGACCCTGCGGGTCCCGTATCGGCCTCTTTAGTCACCTCAAAACTCATCAACCTAGTAGTAGTAGTAGTGTGTGTGTGTGTGTGTGTGTTTACGCCATTTGCCTTTGTCCACCCAGCAGTAATTGGGGACCTGGATGTTAATCGATTTGCGGATAATGGTTAGCCAGTGCTGTTGGCGAGTTGCCCGGTCTTCTCGGACTATTCCTTGACACCGGGTCGTGCAACTCATTAACTTAGGGTGTGTTTGTTGTGTTGGTTACAGCATCTACATCTTAAGCAAATTCACGCCTAGGTGTCCCTTGGGCCGGCCATCCTCGATTTCGAGGGGCTTCCATTATTTTTATTATTATTATTATTATTATTATTAATATTATTGTCAGCATGCTCGTCTAGCAAGCGAGCGGACCTGGGTTCGATCCCCGGGCAGGGTTAAATTATGGGCAAGTTTCTTTACGCCGTTTGCCTCTGTCTACCCAGCAGTCATTGAGAACCTGGATGTTAATTGATTTGTGGATCGTGTTATGGGGTAATGGTTAGCCTGTGCAGTTGGCGAATTGTCCGGTCTTCTCGGACTATTCCTTGGCACTTGGTAATGCAACTCGTTAACTTAGGGTGTGTTTGTTGTGTTGGTTACAGCATCTACATCTTAAGCAAATTCACGCCTAGGTGGCTCTTGGGCCGGCCATCCTCGTTACACGAGGGGCAACTATTATGTGTTTCACTGCATAAGTATATAGATACATCATGTTTTCCACGTGAGGGCGGTAATATTGATGGTAGTGCTAGTAATGGTGGTGGTAGTAATGTGGGTGATGGGAGCAATGGTACTGTTGACAATCGTGGTGGTAATGTTAGTATTAGTGTTAGTTATGGTAGTAACAATAATACTAGTAGTGGTTGTGGTAGTGGTGGTTCTGAGAGTGACAATAGTGGTAATTGCTTTGGTATTCGTAGCCCTATCGTGGTAGGTAGCACCTCGCGGAGGTGCTATCCGAACAGAAGCAGCAGCCCAGAAGTCATGTTACAGCCTGGATGAGATGTCGACTGTCCTTCTATCTCCTTAGGTCGGCTTTGCTCTGTCTCAGGGGAACGAGAGCATCGGCCCCAAAACCGACAACAGTTGCAGATAATGACTATGAGGCAACAGTCACTGAATGCCGCATAGATCTTCGGCTCAACTAAATCAACACAGCTAGGATAGCTACTTATGTATTAGGATATTTATTTTTAAGGTAATAAAATGGGAGCGAAGGTATGGCTATTGGGGGAGGATGAAGGCCACGTTTAATGAGTGATGGTGATGGTAGTAGTGGTAGGTAATAGTGGTGGTTAGTGCCCAGGGTAGATTGGGCACCTCACCTGCAGCACTAACGGTAATGGCAGCTGAGATGTGCCCGTGAGCGATGTGTCCAATTATCCTTAATTCTCCAAACGTGTCCCTCCTCCCTGTCAGTCTCTACTGTATGCCTGTCTCTGTTTTCGTTGTTCTGTCTGTCAGTCTGTCTGTCTGTTTTTCCTTTCTCTTTCTTTCTTTCTTTCTTTTTTCTTTCCTCCTTTCTTTCTTTGTGCCCGTAACATTTTTGTCCGACGCTTAGCTACTAATGTGTGTGTGTGTGTGTGTGTGTGTGTGTGTGTGTGTGTGTGCAAATGGGTGGGTGAATAATAATAATAATAATAATAATAATAATAATAAATAATAATTAAACGGATTACTGAAACCTCAACAGCCAGGGGCTGAAAGTATGCAATGGACAAACAATAACATACAGTAACAGGTACAGTGACAATGGAGAGAAGATTAACAAAAAAAATATTTAATAAGATAGACATGGATTTAACATACAGGTTATACATGAATCACTGGTAATTTGGTGTTTTGGGGGAAAGAAGAGGCTGTAGGTCTGCCTCGTTGGTGGTGTAGTGTGGAGGAAACACGAAGTTGTAGGTCTGCCTCGTTGGTGGTGTAGTGTGGAGGAAACACGAAGTTGTAGGTCTGCCTCGCTGGTGGTGTAGTGTGGAGGAAACATGTGGGTGTAGGTCTGCCTCGCTGGTGGTGTAGTGTGGAAGAAACACGAGGTTGTAGGTCTGCCTCGCTAGTGGTGTAGTGTGGAGGAAACACGAGGTTGTAGGTCTGCCTCGCTGGTGGTGTAGTGTGGAGGAAACATGTGGGTGTAGGTCTGCCTCGCTGGTGGTGTAGTGTGGAAGAAACACGAGGTTGTAGGTCTGCCTCGCTAGTGGTGTAGTGTGGAGGAAACACGAGGTTGTAGGTCTGCCTCGCTGGTGGTGTAGTGTGGAGGAAACACGAGGTTGTAGGTCTGCCTCGCTAGTGGTGTAGTGTGGAGGAAACACGAGGTTGTAGGTCTGCCTCACTAGTGGTGTAGTGTGGAGGAAACACGAGGTTGTAGGTCTGCCTCGCTAGTGGTGTAGTGTGGAGGAAATACGAGGTTGTAGGTCTGCCTCGCTAGTGGTGTAGTGTGGAGGAAACACGAGGTTGTAGGTCTGCCTCGCTAGTGGTGTAGTGCGGAGGAAACACGAGGTTGTAGGTCTGCCTCGCTAGTGGTGTAGTGTGGAGGAAACACGAGGTTGTAGGTCTGCCTCGCTAGTGGTGTAGTGTGGAGGAAACACGTGGTTGTAGGTCTGCCTCGCTGGTGGTGTAGTGTGGAGGAAACACGAGGTTGTAGGTCTGCCTCGCTAGTGGTGTAGTGTGGAGGAAACACGAGGTTGTAGGTCTGCCTCGCTGGTGGTGTAGTGTGGAGGAAACACGAGGTTGTAGGTCTGCCTCGCTGGTGGTGTAGTGTGGAGGAAACACGAGGTTGTAGGTCTGCCTCGCTGGTGGTGTAGTGTGGAGGAAACACGTGGCTTTAGGTCTGCCTCGCTGGTGGTTACTTTAGTAGACAATGACTAGATTGATTTTACAATTACAAGTTGATTAAAATCATATACTGTATTACGTTATGACTCACTAGATTGTGACATGTCAAATGTGAATTTATATCATCTAAGTTTTAATCTAAGGTGGATTACTGTGGCGGACATAGATGGGTCTCGGGTTGGGTTGTTGTAGTGCGGGCAGACTCCGGGGACACCAGGCGTGGGGTCGCCCTCCGTTGATGTCATCCCCGCGTAGGTGGTCTGGACTGTGAGGGTCGTCCAGGAGCTTGTCCCAAACCTTCTTCCCTAGACGATGGAACCTGACGTTGAGGGCCTCTGTTTTATTTCTTAGGTGGATGGTTCCACTGTCTCCTTGTAGGGTGGCGCTGGCCACTGGCTGACCTCAAACACTTGTTTTGGAAGCTCTGTAGTTGTTGTAGTCTAGTCTTCCCGAGTGTGACGAGTGGTAGATGTGGGTACTCCAACACAGGCCTCACCACCGCCTTGTACAGGTAAACTTGTATCTTTTCAGGCATCAGTTTAAAACGTTTTAATTTGGCTGCGGCGACTTTGGCTTTATTTAGTCTGTCCTTCACGTGGGGAATGATGCCCGTCCGAGAGATGATGAGGCCGAGCAACCTGCCTTGTTTAGAGTACTCAATCTCTTCGTCGTCGATCATCAATGGCGCCGGCTTGAATTTGGCTATGGGTATGACCTCGAATTTCGTTTGTTTGTTTTATTTTCCATTTATTTTCATACTCCGAGATCTCCTCTAATGCCCGAGCAGTGAGTCGCGCCATCCTTGCCATGGACCTTCTTGGGCAGGTGACGATCTGTGTGCTGGTGGTGTAGTGTGGAGGAAACACGTGGTTGTAGGTCTGCCTCGCTGGTGGTGTAGTGTGGAGGAAGCACGAGGTTGTTGGTCTGTTTCAAAGTTTACTTGGGTCTGACAGTTGCACTGTGGTTGTAGAAGGTATGGTCCCAGTCCTGATGCTTCTGTGGTGTCGTGTGTGTGTGTGTGTGTGTGTGTGTGTGGAAGGAGATTGCAGCGATTGGATAAAAGGCCTTGGTTTGTACTCAGTAAAAGGTGGCTGACACAAAGGCCAGATGTGATATAATTGTCTCAAGGTCACTAGGGTAGGTACAGGTATGTGTGTCAGTGATAAAAGGTGTGCCCGAGGCTTCCCTTACCACAACTACCTGCAGGCGACACACACCATCAACACCACCGCCAGGGACACTCACCACCACCACTATAAATATTATTACCACCACCACCACTATTACTACTATCACCACTACCATCCCCACAACTACCAATTCTATCACCACCACCAGGGATACACATTACCACCACCACTACTGCAACCAGCATTGCCACCACCACTACGACGACCACCACTATAATGACCACCACCACTACGGCGACTACTACTTTCACCACCTGTAATAATAATAATAATAATTAACGGTTTATTGAAAGAGCTTGGAAGCCAGAAGGCTGGAAATATACAGTTACATAATTGGGGAATGGGTTTCGAAATACAAATAATATACAAATAACATAAGTGACACAAATAAGATATATAATAACTAGATGGGGAAAAGTTCAAACTACAGGGCATTTAAACGTAGTGACAGTGCAAGAAGTAGCATTTACTGGGAGTGAATACACTGGTTTATTACAAGTTCTTGATAATTTTTACAATGGTTGGGATTGGGCTGTTCTTATAGCGATCAGTTCGTGCACGTATGGGCTGGATGCGGTTGTGGTGTCGAACAGCAATTCTCGGGCTAGGGATCTCAGGTGGTAGTAGGAGCCGGTGTCGAGGATGGTGCAGAAGCTTCTTACCAAATTTGCAGATGAGGTCGTGGTGATGGTCAGTGAGAGTCTAAAGGGTCAGTGTGTTGAGCGCTTCTTGATATGTGGAGTAGGAAGGGGAGAGAATAATCTTGCATGCCCTCTTTTGCACTTTTTCTAGGTGTTTACGGTGTGTGGCATTTAGAGAGGAAGACCAGGTAGGGGAGGCATAGGTGAGCTTGGGAAGTATGAATGTTGAGTAAACACTGAGGAGCTCGGGTGCAGGGACTCCGAGGGACTTGAGTCGGCGGAGTAGGTGGAGACGGAAACTGGAGGATTTGACAACTTCACTGACGTGTGGTTTCCAATTTAGTTTGTTGTCTATGGTGACAACCACTACTACCACCACTACTACGACGGCCACCAAAACTACCACCACGACGACTACCACAACCACCACCACAACCACCACAACTACGACGACCACCACTACCAACACCACTACGACGGCTACTACTACCACCACTACTACGACGATCTCTATGACCACCACCAGTACGACGACTTCTACTACCACAACCTTTACGACGACCACCACTACCACTACGACGACTACCACAACCACTCCAACGACCACCACTACCACCACCACCACCACCACTACGACGACCACCACCACTACCACTACGACCACCACCACTACCATCACCACTACGACCACTACCACCACCAGAACGACAGCCACCACCACTACGACGACCACCACTACGACCACTACCACCACCAGAACGACAGCCACCACCACTACGACAACCACTACCATGACGACCATCATTACCACCACTACGACGACTACCACCACCACTACGACGCCTACCACCACCACCACTACGACGACCATCACTACCACCACCTCTACGACGACCATCACTACCACCACCACTACGACGACCATCACTACCACTACCACCACTACGACGGACACCAATACACCACTACTGCCACCACTCCGACGACGACCACCTCCACCACCACCACTACCACCACCACTACAACCACACCTACTACCACTACTACGATGACTCTCACTACCACCATCACTACCACCACCACTGCGACGACCACCACTACGACGACCACCATTACCACCACCACTTCGACGACCACCACCACCACTACGACCACCACTACGACGACCACCACTACCACCACCACTATGACGACCACCACCACCAGGGCAAACTCACTACCACCATCACTACCAGAGACACTCATCACTACCTGCTCCGATTAGCAGTGCGCGGCGCGGTAGTCTCGACATGTAAATATTTTGAAAGGAAAATACCCCTAATGGGAATTTGCCCTTTGCCACACCGTAAAAATATAAGGTATAAAAAGGGCATTGTAAGTGATTGTAAAGAGACTGGGGCAAATATTCATTTAAATGTTGAGTACAGGTAGCTAAGATAATTAATTCTTGAAGGCACAGGTGATGTTTATAGGGTGCTACTGAAATCTGGTGCTATTGATCCCAGACAAATTTATTTCATCATCATTAACATATATGTTAACTTATAGATTTTGAAGAATTTTTAACGAAGGGACTAATTTTCTTATTCTCGTAATATATCTAGAGTCGTATTTGCAATAATCTTTAATATTTTTTCTTTCTAATGGCCAAAATATGTCACAGGGCATTTAGTAGTGAGTGTAAGTCTACGTATTTCTCTTAAATAAATCTGAATATTTTTGAGATTAAGATTTTACTATAGTATGTGTAAGTATGTTATTTTTAACTTTCAAGTAATGTCTCTCTCTCTCTCTCTCTCTCTCTCTCTCTCTCTCTCTCTCTCTCTCTCTCTCTCTCTCGCTTTAACACCTGCATTCATCTCGCACTAAGTCGCTTGTAGTTTGGCCTCCTCCCAGTTCTCAAACTCTAGAGAAGAAAGAAAGGGAGAGACACACATTTAGTGTCATCTACTTTGATATTATAATTCCGGGTTCCAGGGACAAAAAAAAATGACTGTTAAGAGATTCTCCCTGTGTCCATTATGTGACGTGTATTTAATGTTAGGTTAGGTTAGGATAGGTTAGGTTAGGTTAGGTTAGGTTAGGTATAATTGGTGTTTAGCACTACCAATTCTCTTACAGGTACACAGTATATGTTATGAAAGACAGGTAGGAACCATCTGTGTTATACAGGTCCAACAACATACCAACTAAAATTGTTTGTGCCCATACAGGTCCTATAACAACTACCATGCATAATTCGTGCTCATACAGGCCCAGCAATACCAGGTTACCAGGTCAACGCCCATACACTTATCACAATACTTTCTACTTCCCACAACTTCCTTACCAGGCGGCTTCACTCCCTCGATATGACGCTACAAGAACACACAGAAAAACCTCTGAAGCAAAAAAAAAAAAAAGAGAAGGGGGAGGGAGGAGGAAGGAGGGAGAGAGCATCATGCTTGGGGCTGGCGGGATGAGACTGATATTCACCAACAGAGATGTGATGCTGGAGGTGACGTCACTGGCTGTCAGTTGAATTAGAGAGGCTGGAGGTGATGTCACTAGCTGTCAGCTATAGTAGAGAGACTGGAAGTGGCATCACAAGCTGTCAGAGGTAGCAGAGAGGTTGGAGGTTACGTCACTAGCTGTCAGGTGTAGTAGACAGGCTGAAGGTGACATCACAAGCTGTCAGCTGTAGTAGAGAGACTGGAGGTGATGTCATTAGCTGTCATATGTAGTAAAGAGGCTGGAGGTGACATCACTGGCTGTCAGATGTAGTAGACAGGCTGTGGGTAATGTCACTAGCTGTCAGATGTCGTAGAGAGGCTGGAGGTGACGTCACTGGCACGCATCACACTAGAAAAGAATGCTACGTGATGTGACCAGGTAACCTTTGTTCTGGACATTTTGGAAAGTCTCTGTTGCTGACCTTACGAACTGGGCACAGGCAGAGGACGACGGAGTAGGAGAGAGAGAGAGAGAGAGAGAGAGAGAGAGAGAGAGAGAGAGAGAGAGAGAGAGAGATAGTTTATTTATCTTCATTTTAACCATTATTCACTACCTTAAGAATTCTACAGTGACAAAATACTACACAGTCACACTCTACACATTACATCAAGAATACATAAACACTGTATCGAGCCTAGGGTACCTGCAGTCCACCCAACTGCAATTAGGTAAGTACTGTAATTTTATCGCTGTGGCAGTGAAAAGGATTATATGTATCGCAGATAAAGTATATAGTGTGCTGTAGCCGGACTGTCCCAAAAGGGTCGGGAAGTATTTGGGACCTACGGTACTCTCAAAATACCTGTATAATGCTTTAGGTGTGAATATGGATCATGTACAATGATTAAGCTGATGGCGGCGTTAATCAATTAGGATAACAGAGGACTTTCCTTTGTGTGTAAGTTGGAGATGTGAGCAAGTATTGATAATAATATCACCATCGCTAGAGACGAGAGGATAGGTGAAACATGGAGAGCTTCACACCTAGACATACAAAGTGCCTTGTTCGTGTGCTTGTGTGTGTGTGTAATAATAATAATAATAATAATAATAATAATAATAATAATAATAATAATAATAATGATATAATAATAATAATAATAATAATAATAATAATAATAAGAAGAAGAAGAATAAGAAGAATAAGAAGAATTAACGGTTTATTGAAAGAGCATGGCAGTCGGAAGGCTTAAACTATACAGTGACATAATTGGGGAATGGGTCACTTGATTAACAAATAATATACAAGTAGTGTAAACGATACGAATATAATATATAATAGCTAGGTGGGGAGAAGGTCATACTACAGGGCATTTCAACGCAATGCCAGTGCAAAAGTAAGATTGATTGGGAGTGAATACACTGGTTGATTACGAGTTGTTGATAATTTTTACAATGTTTGGGACTGGGCTGTTCTTATAGCGATTAGTACGTGCTCGTATTTGGCTGGATGCGGTTGTGGTGTCGAACAGAAATTCGCGGACGAGGGCTCTCGGGTGAAAGTAGGAGCCGGTGTCGAGGATGGTGCAGAAGATTCTCACCAAATTTGCAGATGCGGTCGAGGTGATGGTCAGAGAGAGCCGAGAGGATCAGTGTGTTGAGCGCTTCTTGATATGTGGAGTAGGAAGAGGAGAGAAAATAATCTTGCTTGCCCTCTTTTGCACTTTTTCTAAGTGTTTACGTTGTGTGGCACTTAGGGAGGAAGGCCAGGCAGGGGAGGCATAGGTGAGCTTGAGAAGTATGAATGTTGTGTAAACACTGAGGAATTCGGGTGCAGGAACTCCGAGGGACTTGAGTCGGCGGAGGAGGTGGAGCCGGAAACTGGAGGATTTGACAACTTTACTGATGTGTGTTTTCCAATTTAGTTTATTATCTATAGTGACACCGAGGAGCTTAGCGGAATCCACAACCTGGAATGTGTTGGGGTCCAAAGTAATGGAAGGAGGTGGGACAACGTCGGAGGAGAGGTTGGTGTGCATAACCATAGTCTTGGTATGGTTGATGGTTACGTGGTTGTTGGTGGCCCAATTTTGGAGACTTTTCAATAAATCCTGGAGGGCGGTATAGTCGGGAGCCGATTTGTTGACACTGATCCCAATGCTGGAGTCGTCGAAATATTTCCAGCGAGCTGAAGTTTCTCTTAGGGCATTATTGATAAGCTAAAGGAAGCAGAGCGACCCCATCTTGGTGCCTTGGGGGACGCCACCGGTGAGTGACTGAAAAGTGGAGACAGCCCCTCTGAAGCATACGACTTGGTGTCGCTCACTAAGGAAGTCTCTTAGCGATGGTACAAGCCTTCTTCGAAACCCAAGGTCGAAAACTTTGTTGATAATTAATTTGTGGTCGACTAGGTAAAATTCTTTGGTGAAGTCAATGAAGGCGACAGCTACAGACGTTTTTCGTTTTTCCAGATGGTGGTATACGTAGTCGAGAAAGCTGACAAGACAGTGAGTGGTGGAGGAAGTTTTCATATTGCTAAATTGCTGAGGATCTTTGGCGCCTGCATTATCAGCATAGGCCCAGTCAAACACGAAACTTGCATAGATTAAGTTGGGTATTGGGGTGATGACAATGGTCGTAGCTCATTTAAGGATTGTGGGCTGGTTGACTTTGGCACTGGTGACACATATGAGGTCTTCCAGTCAGCTGGAACAAAGGGGTATAGCTAGTTCCGGGGAGAACCCCTTATAGAGTTTCATTGTTAAGTCAATGGGGGTGGTAGAATGCTTTAACTTTAGTTTGTCCAGACTTTTGCTACTTCAAATTCTTATACTAAGTCAGTGGGAAAGGGGGCTGGTAGGTAATCAGGGAGACCGGTTGTGTCAAGCCGGGGGAGTGTCTGGCATATAGTTGCGAAATGGATGTTTGATTGCTCAGGTGCGTCACCATTAGGGAGATGGCTAAGGAAGGGGACGGGGTGTGTCTTATTGTTTGGTCCACAGAGTTATTTATGCTAACCATATCACTGACTGATGTTGGTCTGCTTCAAGTGTTGCAACTTGGTTGGGTAGTAAGACTTCTTTGCAGTGCGTATTTCGCTGATGACTTGGTTGCGAAGGGACCTGTATTGGTTGTGGTCATTGAGTTAAAAGGCACTGTTTCTCTATTGCATAAGTCTTTTGATCCGAGGTGTGATCCAGGGCAAGTCTGCTGGGTGTGATCTGGCGGACTTTTCGGGGAAGAAGTGATGGTGAGCTTCCGTGATGGTGTTGGTATAATTTATCCATTTGGTGTCCACGTCATCCACACGGAGTACTTCAGTCCAGGGATGGTGAACTATCCACTGCCCAAAAAAACGCAGTGCAGAGTCAGTAATCGACCTGTAGGTCTTGATGTAGGGTCTCTGCAGTTGGCTGGTAGTGGGAGCTGGAGGCATTGGTTCAGGTGGTTGTTATTGGTCCGCCAAGACAGTTAAGATAAGGTCAAGGGTACTTTGACCGTGTGTGGGGAAGTTCACAACTTGTGATTGTAGAAGCTGGTCCTGGATATCAGTTGTGTCAATTTCCTTATAATCCCCGCATAGGACTAGTCTGGCATATGGGTACCTGACTCTGAGGTGGTAATGAGGTGATTAATAAGATTGTATCTGGTGAGTGAGCGAGGTGGATGGTATGCTACACAGTGTGTGTGTGTATGTTTGTGTATGTACAGTCAAGTACTAAAGTCCATTCGCCTCTCCTGAACCACGAACCCCAAGATTCAGACTCGTGAACATAAATACATGTACTAAGGATTCGTGGTTCAGGGGGAGAGGCGAACGGACTTTAGAGTAGTACTTGACTGTACCAATAGATATCACATATGAGGCCGTATCATGTGATACACTGAAGCAGAGCAGAGTTACCACTTAATATTTTTTGCTCAACTTATATTATATCTCTCTTTATCTCTCACTTTATAATTGTGTCTCAGTGTATATTTATGTCTAAGAATATAATTGTCTCAGCGTCTAATAAACTCTAAGAGTTTAATTGTGTATAATTTTCAGTCAATGTTTTAACTATGTTTTAATGTATGGTATTTACATTCTAAGTATATGAAAACGGTTATAGTTTGTGTAAAGAAAACGTTTATAGTTTGTGTAAAATAACTTTATAACGCGTGTAAAGAAAACGTTTATAATGTGTGTGTAAGGAAAACGTTTATAACGCGTGTAAAGAAAACGTTTATAATGTGTGTGTAAGGAAAACGTTTATAATGTGTGTAAAGAAAACGTTTATAATGTGTGTGTAAAGAAAACGTTTATCATGTGTGTGTAAAGAAAACGTTTATAGTTTGTGTAAAAAACTTTATAACGTGTATAAAGAAAACGTTTATAATGTGTGTGTAAGGAAAACGTTTATAAAGTGTGTAAAGAAAATATTTATAATGTGTGTAAGGAAAACGTTTATAATGTGTGTAAAGAAAATGTTTATAATGTGTGTAAAAAGAACGTTTATAATGTGTGTAAAGAAAATATTTATAATGTGTGTGTAAAGAAAACGTTTATTGTTTGTGTAAAAAACTTTATAACGAGTATAAAGAAAATGTTTATAACACTGGGCTGCATTTGAAAAAAAAAAGTCATGAGGTGCGGGGTTTCTTAGCTGATTCTTTATGTATTTTGCGTGCTGATTCCAAAAATGCCATTCATTTTGCCCAATCAGGTCAGATTTTTATGCTATGGGAATTAGGAAAAAATCGAAATTCTTAAATATGATGTCAAAATTTTTATGCAAAATATATTATAAGAAATGTAACCACAACACATAGGACCAAAATATGTCAACTACATAGATGCCTTTACAGTTAGACATGCATAAATGGCTGTCGCAGAGAATTTCTTTGGTGGTTGGTGTCTGGGGCGTCCCGTTTCAGACACCAACAGTAGTCGGCGAGCATGTTGATATCCCAGCGACCCTGGTACCGCTCCTCCATTACACGGATATCTTGATGGAAGCGTTCTCCTTGTTCCTCACTCACATCACCACAGTTCTCTGGAAAGTAGTCCAAGTGGGAGCTGAGGAAGTGCATCTTGATGGACATGTGTGCACCAAGAACTTTGTAGCTCAGAAGTAAGTCCTCAACAACTCGTTCATACTCTGGACTTCTGTAGTTGCCAAGAAAATTGGAGACAATAGACTTAAAGGCATGCCAGGCTTTCTTCTCATTTACATCCATGCTGCAATCAAACTTGGGATCTTTGAAAAGCTCTCTGATCTGAGGGCCATCAAAAATTCCTGCATTCAGCTTTGCCTCACTGACTTTTGGAAATTTTTCTTTCAGAAAATTGAAAGCCTGGCTGTTTTTGTCCAGTGCCTTTACAAAGTTTTTGAACAGACCGAGCTTGATGTGCAGTGGCGGAAGAAGAATGTTCTGCGGATTCACCAGAGCATGGGCAACAACATTGTGAGAACCTGGAGTAAGTCCACTTCTTGCAGGCCAGTCACGTTGCATGTAGTGCTTCTTGTCTGCTCGACTATCCCACAGACAGAGCAAACAAGCCATGTACCACCAGATGAAAAAGAAATTTAATTGTGAAAAAATATATGTAAAAAAACACGGACATATACTCTTTTCCTTTGCGTCACGACGGACATTTAAATGGCCGGCGAGCACGTGGGTGTATTTAAATGCATCGTAAGGGCATTAAAACTGACCGAAATCTTTTCTGTGAGGCTTGCCAATGTCTCGGATGATTTTTTTAATGAAAGAATATGAGGACCCCATTTTGAGCGAAAAATGCCAATATTTTACCTGAATCTCCGCTTAAAATGCTATAGCACAAAATTCTGACCTGATTGAGCAAAATGGATAACATTTTTGAGATCAGCATGCAAAATACACCCAGAAAAGCTTAATAATACACAAACCTCAAAAACTATGCAGGGCAGTGTAATGTGTGTGTAAAGAAAACGTTTATAATGTGTGTGTAAGGAAAACGTTTATAATGTGTATAAAGAAAATGTTTATAATGTGTGTAAAAAACGCTAATAATGTGTGTAAAGAAAACGTTTATAATGTGTGTGTAAAGAAAACGTTTATAGTTTGTGTAAAAAACTTTATAACGAGTAAAAGAAAACGTTTATAATGTGTGTGTAAAGAAAAACGTTTATAGTTTGTGTAAAAAAACTTTATAACGTGTATAAAGAAAACGTTTATAATGTGTGTGTAAGGAAAACGTTAATAAAGCTTGTAAAGAAAACGTTTATAGTTTGTGTAAAAAAACTTTATAACGCGTATAAAGAAAACGTTTATAATGTGAGTGTAAGGAAAACGTTAATAAAGCGTGTAAGGAAAACGTTTATAATGTGTGTGTAAGGAAAACGTTTATAATGTGTGTAAAGAGAATGTTTATAATGTGTATAAAGAAAACGTTTATAATGTGTATAAAGAAAATGTTTATAATGTGTGTAAAGAAAACGTTTATAATGTGTATAAAGAAAACGTTTATAATGTGTGTGTGTAAAGAAAACGTTTATAGTTTGTGCAAAAAAATAATTTATTAAGCGTGAAAAGAAAACGTTTATAATGTGTGTGTAAAGAAAACGTTTATAAAGCGTGTAAAGAAAACGTTTATAATGTGTGTGTAAAGGAAACGTTTATAATGTGTTTAATGAAATAAAAAAAATTGTGCGCAAAGAAAACGTTTATAAAGTGTCTAAAGAAAATGTTTATAATGTGTGTAAAGAAAATGTTTATAATGTGTGTAAAGAAAACGTTTATAATGTGTGTAAAGAAAACGTTTATAATGTGTGTAAAGAAAACGTTTATAATGCGTGTAAAGAAAATGTTTATAATGTGTGTAAAGAAAACGTTTATAACGTGTGTAAAGAAAACGTTTATAATACGTGTAAAGAAAATGTGTATAATGTGTTCAAAGAAAGCGTGTATAATGTATGTAAAGAAAATGTTTATAATGTGTGTAAAGAAAACGTTTATAATGTGTGTAAAGAAAACTTTTATAATGTGTGTAAACAACACGTTTATAATGTGTATAGAAAAAACGTTTATAATGTGTGTAAAGAAATGTTTATAATGTGTGTAAATAAAACGTTTATAACGTGTGTAAAGAAAACATTTATAATGTGTGAAAAAAAAATGTTTATAATGTGTTCAAAGAAAAGGTTTATAATGTGTGACTTACTTATTTCAACTTGTTCAAACTTATTCAAGTACATTTAGTTGAGTAGGTTTTTGTGGGGATAATTATTGCCGTGTTCCCTATTTGTTCCTTTATTTGTTAATAACTTGGGGAAGGTTTCACTCCCCAGGCATAAAGGGTAGTGGGATCGCGACAATATATATATATATATATATATATTTATATATATATATATATATATATATATATATATATATATATATATATATATATATATATATATATTTCATGTAAATCCACAATGAAAACGTGGATAAGATAAATCTTGATAAAATCACACGGGAAAATGGAAACAACGGAGTACCTTAGCTTTCGTCTTTATTCAAGACATCTTCAGTTGCCTCTGAAGATGTCTTGAATAAAGACGAAAGCTAAGGTACTCCGTTGTTTCCATTTTCCCGTGTGATTTTATCAATATATATATATATATATATATATATATATATATATATATATATATATAATATATATATATATATATATATATATATATATATATATATATATATATATATATATATATATATAAATATATATATATATATATATATATATATATAATATATATATATATATATATATATATATATATATATCTTGATAAAATCACACGGGAAAATGGAAACAAAGGAGTACCTTAGCTTTCGTCTTTAGTTGCCTCTGAAGATGTCTTGAATAAAGACGAAAGCTAAGGTACTCCGTTGTTTCCATTTTCCCGTGTGATTTTATCAAGATTTATCTTATCCACGTTTTCATTGTGGATTTTCATAAAATATATATATATATATATATATATATATATATATATATATATATATATATATATGTTACCGCAAGTGGTACATAATTATGATGACATATAAACAAATGTTATGTTAGGCTGTAACTCATGTCATGTTTATTGGGCGTGCCTGCCCGTATACAGTATCCGTATAGTGTTGAGATGAAGGCAGAGGAGAGACCTAGAGTAGGTTGAGGTGATGGGTGATGGAAGGTGAGGTTGTTTGCGTATAATACGCCTGACACAGCGAGTTTGAAGTGGCCAACTTGATCATATGGTGCCCAGCCGGGCACCGCCAGCCTCACTTTAGCTATCCCCATCACACCACCACCACCTAACCTGTTTCTCTTGAAGACTTTCAACACGTAAGTTTAACTTGTATTTATTGTGTACAAAAGTAGACTGGGTCCATTGCTTCGTTTATCATTGTGACGACTTAAAAATATGGAAACTTAAGTACTCATAATAAGTGTTAAGATTAGACTGATTACATAGCTATGATTGTTATGTAAATATATATTGGATTAGACATTTATGTGATTGCCTATGTATAATTTATGTGAAATACTAAAAAGAATTGCATCCAACAGGTTTGACCAAATTATAATGTTTGAGTCCAACGTCACAAGTTTCACTAAACCATCTTACCATCTGATTGGCGGTGGGGAGGTAGGTGAAGGGGTGAATTGGGTGTTGTGGCGGGAAGGAAGTGGTAAGGGGTGTTTCAAGGACCGTGTGGAGGGGAGGTGGGCGTTGTGGGTAAGTTTGGAGGTCATGTGATGAAAAGGAGGGCGAGAGGGGGGTGTGTGATGGGGGGGGGGGGAGAGTCTGGTGACAAGTGGGGTCTCACACGTTTACCCCTGAGGAACACGTGCAGGGGACACTGACTTGTACACCATACCAGGTTGGTCAGGCGACATGGCCCTGGTGACACGCGGCCAGCATGGTGACGACCCTCGTGTGCCACGTGAGTGTTCCCGAGGACACCAGAGTGTCGGTGAAACTTACTGTGTCACAGTCACTTATATTTTTCTGCAAGGTAAATTAATGAACTTTATGATAGTCAAATTCTCTCAAGTTATATATATATATATATATATATATATATATATATATATATATATATATATATATATATATATATATATATATATATATATATATATAATTTATTTATATTTATTCGTTCAATTAAACAAATAGATAAATATACTGTATATGGCGGAAGGGTCTCCCTTATAATTATTTCCCACAACAGTTTCTCTAAGACGGAGTATAATGGAGGTATTTGTCCCTCTGTTACTGGGTCTGGAGAGGTCACGACCGGCATCTGTCTCACCCAGGCAGCAGGCCTACCCGGCTAGGCCCCACCTACCTTTTACTGCATTGTGTCCAAGGAGAGGAGGGGAATATATCTGCTGATAACCACAAGGAAAAAAGAAAACACGAAGTCTGTACTCACCCCTGAAGATGTGACTTACACGAAAGCGCTTGGGAGCTTCGTGTTTTCTTTTTCCTTGTGGTTATCAGCATATACGTGGATCACGCGCACCTACTGTACAGTGATTTACTTGCATATATATATATATATATATATATATATTTATATATATATATATATGTATATATATATATATATATATATATATATATATATATATATATATATATATATATAAATATATTTCATGTAGAGTCCACAATGTAAACGTGTTTGCGTATTTGTGACCCTGAATTTATTGAAAAGAACTGTAACACATTCAGTCCATTGCACAAAAACTTGGGTACCCTTCATTGTTTGTTTATCGTTGCTTTAAAAGGGTTGAAAAAATCCTTTTATTCTACTCAAACTAGGCAAGTTCCTACATCTAAGAATATTTTGGCTCTACCTTATCGCAATGAGTTTGTCCCGTTAGTTCAGCCCCTCAAATTATTAAACATTATTACTAATATGTTAATTAAGAATAGCCAAACCTTGAATGTAAATGGAAGTGTTTAATGTATTCCTTGAAGCAATTATAATGGAAATTATGTAGGTCAGACTGGGAAAGCATTGCAACTCAGAATTAAACAGCACAAGTACAATATTAGAACGGCATCTGAGAGCAGTGTACTTTTCGTTTATACAAGGAACAATAATCAGCCCATAGATTGGGAAACAGTTTAAAAGTGTATAAATTATCATGCGTCACAGAAAAACTTCTGGTAGAAGCAAGTTTGATTAGAGAAATGGACTCTATAAACCTTAGTGATCGTCAGTGGCCCAAGGTTAAAAATGCTTTGAAAACAGTTGAGGTATATGTAGGATAGATAATTTGTGGGTCTCATATTTTTGACCTGACTTGACATGACTAGTTATGGCGCCCTTTCTTATAAGCTCCTCTTAAGTTTGCGGTGGTGGTGGTGTGTGGATTTGTGGATGTCATGTTTTTGACCTGACCTCATGTTTTGTAAGGTCACCCTGTGTACATACAGGTAAGCCTCTCTCAGTCCTTGTAATTCAGTTGCCTCTGAAGATGTCTTGAATAAAGACGAAAGTTAAGGTGTTCCATTGTTTCCCCTTTTCCTGTGTGATTTTATCAAGATATATACATATATAAATAATACCTCACTAGTCGGGAATCGAACCCTAATCCTCTGCGTGTGAACAGGGATCGCTACCACCGCACCACAAGAACAACAAAGGCAGTTATAGGCTTTGATTTATTTCACACAAAGCCTATTCATTCGTCTTTTTTAAGAAACGTGAACCTGACTTCCATTATACACTCGATCATATCGCCCCTCACTCTACGTCTCTCGAGGTAGTGCAAATTCATATGCTGTAATCT
Organism: Homarus gammarus; assembly: GCA_958450375.1. Taxonomy (NCBI): domain Eukaryota; kingdom Metazoa; phylum Arthropoda; class Malacostraca; order Decapoda; family Nephropidae; genus Homarus; species Homarus gammarus. The sequence goes on from CAUDMG010000238.1 coordinate 472,681, forward strand.
GTCTTTTATTCAAGGTTCCTAATGCCCGGTGTGTATTCTGACCTTGCTCGTGTGTGTTCTGACCTTGCTTGAGGAACGGTCACGGCCGATCTTAGCTCCAGGGGAATAATTGTCAGGTCAACGCAGAAAACTTGAAATTAAAGGAAGTGATTGAGAGGATGAAGGAGGAAGACACGATACACGGAAAGCCCGTGTCTGACAAAGACAAAAGCTAAGTGTAAAAACTCTTTTAGTTCTTTGAGAGACGAATTGAACATTAGCATAGTCAGGAACAGGGCTGACAAGGAAGGTAAAAAAGAAACTTAATTGTTGGTGATTCCCAGGTATGGTATCTGGAGAGAGCTTTCTGTGCTAAAAATAATAAAGGGATGAGAGTGTGTGTGCCAGGAGCTGGGGTGGGGGATATAGTTGACAGGATTGACAATATCTTGTCTGGTAATGGTTTTAAATTAGACAAATTTAGATTTAGGCGTGAAATTGGTAAACAGTGGTTTAGAAACAGAGTAGTGGATGAATGGAACAAGTTACCAAATATCATCATTAACTCGAATACGCTGAATTGCTTCAAACATAGGTTGGGTGTAAACGGGACTGCCCAATATGGGCCAATAGGCCCGCTGCAGTTTCCTCCATTCTTATGTTCTTATGTTCTTATCTGCCTCAGTGCAGGAGGCAATGATATTGGTCGGTGTAGGAGTGAGGAGCTCCTTGATAAGTTCAAGACAGCTATTGAATGTACTAGGATGAAGGGAGGGATCCCTATCATATGTATTAAGAACATAAGAACATAAGAAAATAACGAGTCTGCAATAGGCCGGTTGGCCTGTGCATGGCAGCTCCTGTCGAGAGTTACTACCAGTCTCTATCATCCATGAATCTATCCAGTCTCCTTTTGAAACTTTCCAGCGTTCCAGCACTTACTACATAGTTGCTAAGCTTGTTCCACTCGTCCACCAACCTATTTGTGAACCAGTTCCTTCCTATCTCCCTCCTAAACCTAAACTTATCCAACTTACATCCGTTGCTTCGAGTCCTATCCTGCTCGGATATTATAAGAACTTTATCTATACCCCTTTATTGATTCCTTTCACCCACTTAAATATTTCTATCATATCTCCCCGCACTCTTCGTCTTTCTAGGGAATGCAAGTTTAGTTTCTGTAACTTATCGTGATATGGAAGGTTTCTAAGTCCTAGAATCATTTTCGTCATTCTTCGCTGCACCGACTCTTGTGAATATTGTCTAATGGTAGACCCTGCTGCATTATTGCATCACAAAAATTGCGACGAAGTCCCAGGCTGCTGATCCGACTTTCTGCCTCATTTACACAATTGCAGGGTTTCAATTGTTTCTCTTACCATTGACAACACAACATACATATTTTGTTTCTCACTATTGATCTTTTTTTACATTTTTGTATTTATTTATGGTTCTTTATTATTATTATTATTGTTATTATTGCAGTGTTGTTATTGTTATTATTTTATTTTCATTTTTATTTTTTTTATTAAAAATTTTACTTATCTGCATTATTATTATTATTATTATTATTGTTATTATTATTATTATTATTATTATTATTAAAACATTTTCACCCCCCAGGCCCCGATGTGGGTCAGTGAACTTGTGCCCGTATTTTTTTTATTTTATTTTTTTTACGGGAATTAGCCCACCCGGGCACAAGTCGAACGACCCACAACTGGGCCTCGGAGGCGAAAAAATATGAATAGAAAGAAATTACAAATAGAAAAGAAAAAGGTTATATTAATCTACACCATGTAATAGCCCCTGTCTAGTAGGCAGAAGTATTATATAAATGGGTTAATTACATTTGATTTATATATACTCTATCACCCCTGTAACTTTCCACTAGCTATGAGGGAGCATAAATATAACACAGACAAGCTTCTCAAGTGATTGTTACAATTGGTGACAACCCAGGAAGGTCGTTACATATATGACAGTTTTACAAGTAACTGTTATATCACACTAACAGTCATCTCACCATATACACAGTTGGTAAAGGTAGAGATATTATGTTCTCCCCATTACTGTGGCATACTGGTCAAGAAGAAGAATTGTTATCTACGTTATGGCAGCAGATCTCCAAAGAAAACGTTATACTACTGTTATATTTTCTGTTACGTCTGTTACAACAAAGAAAAAATAAATTAAGGTGGCAGCAAGTGGTTACGAATAACGACAAACAGGTCTAGATACACATTCCATAACAAGTCATCAGTGTTTTGTGAAAAGAAAAAAAACAAAAAACAGTGACGTGATATCTGGATCCCAGTGTATTACAGTATCCCGTGTGTATTTGCTCGAAAGAAGGCAAACAAAGTACTTGGGTTCATACAAAGAGTGTTAGTTACAAGATTAGCGAGATCATCCTGAAACTATATCTTGCGCTTGTGCGACCTCACTTGGATTACGCAGTTCAGTTCTGGTCACCGTACTACATAATGGATATAGAATCCCTAGAAAGAATTCAGAGGAGAATGACAGGACAAATCCCGGGCATTAGGAACCTTGAGTACAGAGACAGGTTAAAGCATCTTAATTTGCACTCCCTCGAGAGAAGAGTGGGGGGTGATATGATCGAGGTGCATAAATGGAAGTCAGGGCTAAACAAAAGTGATATAACAAAGGTACTCAAACTATCCAACCAGGATCGAACTCGTAGCAATGGTTTTAAATTAGACAAATTTAGGTTTAGGCACGAGATAGGTAAACATTGGTTTAGAAATAGGGTAGTGGATGAGTGGAACAAGTTACCAAACATCACCATTATCTCGATTACGCTGGATTGTTTCAAACATAGGTTGGGTAATATATGAGCGATAGGGGTTGGGTGTATACGGGACTGCCAAATATGGGCCAATAGGCCCGCTGCAGTTTCTTCCATTCTTATGTTCTTATGTTTTTAAACATTAAACAAAATGAAAATATATAAAACACACTCAGAGGAGCTCAACATTATTAACGCAATGGTTAACTAGTGCATTTAGAACGCAATGTATGTGCGTGTACACACACACACACACACACTGAGGTAAATCACGTCTGGTCAATATGGAACACGAGTGGAGTGAGTTGAACATGTTGACATGTTTCCCGTGGTGGTAGAGGTGGCAAGGGTTGGTCATTAAGGCTGTTCGCAGTTGGCCACCACAGCTTGACCTGAATGTTTAGAAATATTTCCATCCGTTGCATCACCTGAGAGCACAGTGGTCAGTCTGGCATTTAATATATAGACCTGCCAGTGTCAAGTTCACAGAACCCTTTGCTGTAAGCCAGTCGTGTCAAGGCTTACCACATCGACTCACTGGGTGGGGTGACTAACCTCTAAACGTAAATATAAACATTAATTGAGAAACTTCACACACCTTCACTTACCATGATGGAACAATGACGAGACAAAACACAGTGCATGGAGAGTCAACAGGAAGCCCTCTAGTGAAGGTGTGTATTATTGTCTGTAGCCTCATCATTATTGTTGTCATTATTATTAAAAACTCATCGTTAATAAACAGACAAAATATTCCTTCCGTTTTCTGTGAATATATTCAGTAGACATATCATGATGCTCAGAGGGAGACAGTGTTTAGTTTTTCTTCCCAGCTACCTGCCGTCTTGCACTAAATATAGGGTAGTCAATCCTTTTCTATAACAGAGGTAACCGTGTTTATAATCGAAACAAATATGGGATACATTTTCTTGGTACATAACCCGTAGATGGTAAACGTTTCAATAATGAAATTGATTCTTTTATACACGGATACTGAAACACCCTGAATTCAAGTAAGACTCGCCAGAACGTTTCGCCTTACCATAACCCGTAAAGCAAACGAAACGTCTTATACTGAATGCTGAGAAAAATAGCGAACTCAGAAATAATGCCGTGAAAATATTCCCCAGCCTCCTGCACTAAGAGAGACGACGGAACAGTATATGAGAACAACGTAGAGTAAATTTGTTGGATCTGTCCGTCTCAAGCTCTCTCTCGTCCTGTTGGTTGTCATAGCACACTGTTATTTAAGGATGTTATGCTGTGTTCTGATATAAAACCATTGGGTATCATTGGTGTTGTAGGGGGAGCTCACAGGTTAGTTATTAATGAGATGTTATGTATTATGTATGTTGATATGTGGGAGTGTTGGGCTGGTGTGTGGGAATGTTGGGCTGGCGTGTGGGAGTGTTGGTGTGTGGGAATGTTGGACTGGTGTGTGGGAATGTTGGACTGGTGTGTGGGAATGTTGGGCTGGCGTGTGGGAGTGTTGGTGTGTGGGAATGTTGGGCTGGTGTGTGGGAATGTTGGGCTGGCGTGTGGGAGTGTTGGGCTGGTGTGTGGGAGTGTTGGTGTGTGGGAATGTTGGGTTGGTGTGTGGGAATGTTGGGCTGGTGTGTGGGAGTGATAGGCTGGTGTGTGGGAGTGTTGGGCTGGTGTGTGGGAATGTTGGGCTGGTGTGTGGGGGTGTTGATATGTGGGAGTGTTGGGCTGGTGTGTGGGAATGTTGGGCTGGTGTGTGGGAGTGATAGGCTGGTGTTTGGGAGTGTTGGTGTATGGGAGTGTTGGGCTGGTGTGTGGGAGTGTTGGGCTGGTGTGTGGGAGTGTTGGGTTGGTGTGTGGGAGTGTTGGGCTGGTGTGTGGAAGTGTAGAGCTGGTGTGTGGGAGTGTTGGGCTGGTGTGTAGGGGTGTTGGGCTGGTGTGTGGGAGTGTTGGTGTGTGGGAGTGTTGGGCTGGTGTGTGGGAGTGTTGGGCTGGTGTGTGGGAGTGTTGGGCTGGTGTGTGGGAGTGTTGGGCTGGTGTGTGGGAGTGTTGAGCTGGTGTGTGGGAGCGTTGGACTGGTGTGTGGGAGTGTTGGTGTGTGGGAGTGTTGGTGTGTGAGAGTGTTGGGCTGGTGTGTGGGAGTGTTGGTGTGTGGGAGTGTTGGTGTGTGGGAGTGTTGGTGTGTGGAAGTGTTGGGCTGGTGTGTGGGAGTGTTGGGCTGGTGTGTGGGAGTGTTGGGCTGGTGTGTGGAAGTGTTGGGCTGGTGTGTGAGAGTGTTGGTGTGTGGGAGTGTTGGGCTGGTGTGTGAGACTGTTGGGCTGGTGTGTGGGAGTGTAAAAATTAACGGTTTATTGAAAGAGCTTGGCAGCCAGAAGGCTGAAAATATACAGTTACATATTTGGGGAATGGGTTTCGAATTACAAATAATATACAAGTTAGATAAGTGATACAAATAAGATATATAATAACTAGATGGGGAAAAGCTCAAACTACAGTGCATTTCAACATAGTGACAGTGCAAGAAGTAGTATTTACTGGGAGTGAATACACTGGTTTATTACAAGTTATTGATAATTTTTACAATGGTTTGGAGTGGACTGTTCTTATAGCGATCAGTTCGTGCACGTATGGGCTGGATGCGGTTGTGGTGTCGAACAGCAATTCTCGGGCTAGGGATCTCAGGTGGTAGTAGGTATGTGAGAGTGTCGGTGTGTGGGAGTGTTAGTGTGTGACAGTGTTAGTGTGTAACAATATTAGTGTGTGGCAGAGCTAGTGTGTGACAGAACTAGTGTGTGACATTAACTGCAGGCCACAGTGTTAATGTATGAAAATATTAGCGTGTAAAGTGTTACTGTTCGTCAGTTTGGTGTGTGAGAGTAGAATGGCCGTCTCTCAAGGTGGAAAGGAGTTCATTGACTCCACTAGTACATGTGAGCACCCCGGGTACTGTACAGTCTTACCACTCTGTACTTTCGTATTACGTTGGGTGAATATAGTGCTCATTAACTATATGACTGTATGTGTGTGAGTGCGTGTATGTGTGTGTGATCAAGGAAACTACCCTTGTCATTAGAAAACAGACAGAAATGCGGAGGGGGCAAGCATGGGAGGGGCAGGCGTGGAGTTGGAGGTCTAGACGGAATGTTAATGGAATGGGAGAGAGAGAGAGAGAGAGAGAGAGAGAGATATTGGAAGACATGATGAAACAACTTTTTCAGTGTTGACGTCTACCAGTATCTACTCTTCCCCTCCGCCTCTTCCTTCTTCTGCTCCTTTAATTCCTTCCTCTCCCTCTCCTGCTGCTCTTCTCACTCTTTTCCTTCATCCTCCTTTCACTCTCTCCCGCTCCCCTGCTGCTCTTCTCACTCTTTTCCTCTCACCCCCTCTTACTGTCTCCTGCTCTCCTGCTTCTCTCACTCCCATCCTCCCCTTGCTTGACCTATGTAGCGAGTCATGGTGCTTTTAGAGTGCGTTGGGTACGAGTAGCGTAAGAGAGAGAGAGAAAGAGAGAGAAATAAATCTCTATTTACTTTTGCACATATACATTTTTTATCTATCTTTCTTTGTGTGTGTGTGTGTGTGTGTGTGTAAAAATGAATCATGAGGTAGACTACAGTAGAGCGACTTGCCAATGACGCAGTTTGCACGTCAAGTCGGTCGCCGTCCTAGTATCAGCCAGAATCAACGGAACTTGGACTTCATTGAGCGCGAGGCCGGCGCCAGGAGCCACTGAGAGCTGAAGGGTAGAGGTGAAGCCATCCTTAGTAAGTCGTGTTGGACCCCTCACCACCTCCTCACATGTTGGACCCTCGACCTGAGGTATGTTAAGAGATATTATCAAGGTTATTCACACCTTGGGTCCTTAAACTATTTTTCTGAGAAATAAACAAGTAAAAAATAACTTATATAGTCATAAGTGGATCAATAAGGACATACAATTAAGAGAAATATCTGGATCTACCTTAAATACTACTCTAAGTAATACCGTATAACACTTGCATAAAAAAAGAGTCAGGTGATATTTACATTATACCTTCAACATGAAATTCTCAACACGACCTAAAGGTGAAATACATCAGAAATTTTCGTACATATTACAATATAATTCTCTGGTGTGATGGTCCAACCAGTAATCTGTTGATGCGTACGACCATTTCTTAACTACCGTGGGACTATGACTTAAGTTTTTATCTTAAATTTTGAGGACACTCACTAAGATGTTCAACATACCCAAAGCAGAGTTCTCTCTCTCGTTCTGTGTTTTATAATGAAAACAAAAAAGAATTTGTTTGATTAAAGGTAATTTCCTGCAATAACAATAAACACCTTGAACACCTGACCTCTGACCACCTGACCCCCTGACCACCTGCCCCTGACCTCTGACTCTGACCACCTGACCTTCGACCACCTGACCTTTGACCACCCGACCTATGACCACCTGACATCTGACACCTAACCTCTAACCACCTGACCCCTGACCACCTGACCCCTGATCACTTGACCTCTGGCCACCTGACCCATGACCATCTGACCTCTGAACACCTGACCCCTGACCATCTGAACTATGACCATCTGACCTTTGACCACCTGACCCCTGACTGTCCCTGACTGTCCCTGACTGACTCTGACCACCTGACCAGCCAACTTTTTTGTCCTATAAAATTACCAAGTAAATTCTATCATTGGAATTAATCTTTGCTCTCTCTCTTACGTATTCAGATTAAAACAAATAAATCGTACCGACTACTAACTCTTAAACCACGAATTAGAACTTTAAAATTCTACTGCACACACACACACACACACACACACACACACACACACACACACACACACACATTTCTATCTACAGCCAGTCAGCCTCGATGCTATGTCGTCACACACCTGCTGAAGATAACTTTCCAGCCATGAATATTTTTTTTTAAACGCGCTATTTATATAGACGCTACTTGCGCTGTCTAAATATATACTGTATTCCGGTATTGTATATATACATGCTGTATCACTTTAAACCTGGTTGATGATATTGGTATCTATCTATCTATTTATCTATCTATCTATCTATCTAGTTATCTATCTATCTATCTATCTGTCTGTCTGTCTGTCTGTCTGCTACCCACACAAGCACATTACCAGTTAATTGGACTCCTGTGCCTAAAGCCTTAATTATCTATGGTCTAAATTTAGAGTTAGGTCTGCCTCTTTGTGGGTTTATATTTAGAAGGCTAAGTTTAGTTTAGTTTAGTTCTTTAGTTTAAATTTAGATACTATGGTCTACGGTCTAACTCGAAACTTTCATCTAAAATCTACTGTCTAACTTGTGTTTGTGATCTAGCTTTAAGCTCTAATTCTATGGTCTAGCTTAGTTCTACGGCCTAACTTTATGGCATAGTTCTACGGTCTAACTCTCTAGTCTAACTTTACGGTATAGTTCTGCAACTTAACTTTACGGTCTAACTGTACGGTCCAATTTTAAAGTATAATCCTACAGTCTAACTCTACGGTCTAACAGTACGGACAAACTCTAGGTGCTAGGTGTACGATCTAGGTGAGAGGTGAGAGTGAGTGAACAGGTAACCAAGGCCATGGGAGAGGTGGTCTTCCTGTACCTCCTCCTCCCTCTCCTCCTCTTTCGACCTCAGTATCTACGTCGTAACCTTCTTCCTTTGCCTTCACAACCCCAGAGGTTTAAGCTCCTTCATTTGTTAACCTTAACTTCCACAACCTCCATAACATCAATGTCTTGACCTCCATAACCTCAATGTCTTAACCTCCAGAACCTCCACGCCTTAACCTTCACAACCTCCATAACCTTAATGTTTTAATATCCACAATCTCAATATCTTGGTCTCTACATCCTCCTAAACCTCAATGTCTTGGCCTCTGCAACCTCCACTTCTTAACCTTCATAACCTCCACAGCCTCAATGCCTTAACCTCCACAACTTCAATGTCTTGGCCTCCATAACCTCCACGTCTTGACCTCCATGATTATCATTTGTCCAGCCTACTTCTTGTTTCATCGCCGTTTCTCTGTTCCCTTCTTTCTGCTGTGTCTTCTCTTCTTCCTTTTGGGATTTTCTGTGTTCTTCACCTCTTTACTCACAGTTGCCTTGTGTGCTTTAGTCCTCGGGTTCTCTCTCCTTCTTTCATTTGATTCTTATCTCCGGGTGATTATCCCTGTCTCTTTCTCACTCTCAATCATTCCTAACTCCTCTCTCTTTCTCACTCTCAATCATTCCTAACTCCTCTCTCTTTCTCACTCTCTCGTACCTACCTTTTTCTTCTCTCTCACTTTCTCACTCCTACCGTTTCTTTCTCATTCTCACGCATCTACCTTCTATTTCTCAAACTCTCGCATCTACCTTCTTCCTCTTTCACTCATATACCAACCTTCTCTCTCTCATTCTCACTCCTACCCTTTCTTTCTTACTCTCTCGCACCTTTCTTCTCTCACTCTCTCAGTTATTTGTTTACGTTTATTATCGTTATTTTCTAATGTATAGTCTTCGTCAAGTTTCATTTCATAGTACACTAACTTCTGTCTTCTCTCATACTAATTAATCACCGTCCCTTCGCTATACCCGTCCTCGCTTTCTTCTCTTTATTTATGGTTTTAGCTTCATCTCTCTGCCAGTCAAGCTGCAAGTCACGTGTGAGAACGTACGCTATATGAGAGGTGAGTTGCGACACACACACACACACACCTACCTTGTACGAGTCTCTCTCGGTGTAGTGATCCATCATGTACTCTACCGACCTATCCAGTTTCTCACTTAACCCTCCACGTCCACTCTCATCCTTGTTTTCTTCAAGTCTGGTGTCTCTCGAAGGTTATACTCGAAGTCTCATAAAAAGACACCCTCAAAGAAATTGTGTTTGGGGTATTATTTTTAAAAATAGAAATCGAGAAATGGTGTTGATGTGTGCGGGGATGGAGTGAGGGTAGCCTTCAGTCCTGCGTCACTGGGCAAAAACAAGAGGGAAGAAAGGGCAATGTTTTCTTGGGTGTTGACGGGGTGCCAGAAGTGACCACCACCATCACCATCATTAGAATGGCCCTGGCACTCACACACATGTAGGACCTCATTGGTTTTTTGTTGATATTACCAACTAATGGATGTTGTGAGTGTGAGGTATTAGAGTGAGGATATAGAGTCCGGTCTTCGTGTTACTTCGCCTTCAGTACCTTTCACGAGCCAGACCAGCGTGGAAAGGCCGCCGCTACCATATGGGTCAGTTCACCACTCTGTTGATTTGTTTACTGTTTACCGCTGAACACAACTTTAACAAGGGATAAAGGTCAACGACTGCGCACATGAGCTCCAACTGCCGCCAGGGAAAGCAGCGCTCTTGCCTCTTTATCTATTTATATCGAATTTTACTCTGCGTAGAGTGAACTAATGGAGATGTACTTAGTCCTTTAATTTGTGTATAAATTATATAAGACTACTTCTACTTAATTACTTACCCAGTGAGTAAAATACTTAACCTCAAAAGACACTTTAAGGCACGGCACGGCCTATATTTCTTGCTAAATCGTTTGTGGCGCAACACGGTAACCTTACACGGCCGGTATACATTGATCAAATAATAAAAAGACATATGCATATAAAACACGACAACAGTGAAGTGGACGCAGATGATAATGTAGTGGATTTATTTAGACAGTGTAGACTGTAGAGGATGCAGTTTAGGTAGCGTAGATACAGTGTAGATGATGGTGCAGTCTGTAGATAATCATAATACATAGAATAATTTAATCGAAAGCCTAACCTAACCTAACCTAACTTACTTTGGGCATAGTTTGGTTAACTTATGATGGTAAATAACGCCTTTAATGAAGCAGAACAAATTTTACCGCATCAGAATTAACTCCCATTTAGCTGTTGTAATAAAAATAATTATCTCTATTTAGCAAAAACGAGATTTACTTTTCATTCGGCGATTATCCCGAATAACCTGCTTATCATCCTTTCAGGGGCCAGCGTGATTCCGCCTGAACACTTGCTATCGGCCCTATATACCTGCGGTTCTCTGTGTGCTCGGCAGCCCGCTGTTGTCAGTGTCCCCTTGATGACGTGCCTCCCATGCTATTCCCGGATTTTACACATACAAGGGCGTGGCTTCCGTGTTGGTCTGACAATGCGTTGTCGCAGATGCAATTGTAAACAGTGTGAAAGAGCCTGGCGGTCGAAACGGATGTCAAAGGAGGATTTTGGTGTGGCCAGGAGAAAGTCCCCAGCATGAGGAGCGCTCAATGCCTGCATACGCGCTCTCTCTGGGTCATTTGGTACTCTCTCATGCACATTGTTTGGTGGAACTATTGTTAGGGCCTTGAGATGTGACGGACGCCCACCAAGTGGGTGCCTCCCTGAACCTTGGGTCGTTTATTCCTGCGGCCGCTCTCATGTGCTCTTGGACGATCTTCCCCATCAGATCGGCTAATGCCACGCAGGATGGCAGGAAGACTGGTAATGCTATTTTGGATGCTTTGTGTAGGTCAACTCCCAGCCGGACCGGGAGAGCAGTGTGTTCCCACTGGGAGTCTTCCAAGAAGAGGTTCATGATCTTCATGAACCTGGCGTTAAGGAACTCTGTTCTCACACAGTATGAGGCTGTCGATGAGTAACAGCACCAACGTATGGATAAACATCAACAATCTATTTGGCAATTTTTCGACAATTTCATCATCAAACCTAAAACATCATAATTGTAATATACAATAATATCACAATTAAAAACTCCATATCATAAATTACATTAATGACACATTACTGTAAGTGCCTCACCAACATGTCAACTGTTGTCCAAACGATCTTATTCAGCCACCAGAGACCACAATCAGGCCAGGCCTTTGATCACTTTATAGATAAGTCAGACCTCTCAGTCCCAACTGCTTGCCCCGACGACATAACGCGGGTCACAGCAGAGTCGCTCCTCACCTACTGAATCCTGGACACCTTGACTTTACTTCTTTATTTTGCTTCTAACCTATAAATTAATGTTCTTGCTGGTTGTGTACCATACTTGCTTATATTTGTGAGGTGTTAGCGTTTACGATTTTGCTTCTATGTTAAATATATGAAGGTTTAGCAAATAAATGTTTATTTTTTTAGTGTTCAGTGTTTGTATTATTTTCATCAGGTACTTATAGTCATGCATTCAATATTGCTATTAATATTATTTATAATATAGACGTTTTAATATTTAAGCTATTGTATGCTTGTTATATGGTGTTTTAGGTCTGCTAATGATATCGAGACGTTACCAAATAGATATATTGCTGTTAATACAAACATTGATGCATGTATACGAGTATACTGTATACGCACAGGGTGATTTAGCAAAGAGTACATTAAATTGGAGGATGAAATCCTTGGACAATTCTAAACTACGATGTCTCTATGGTAAAATGCCAGATTCTGCATAATTTCCAAGTTACAATACATTTAAGATGTTGTATTAATGAGAGTGAATTTGATGTGAAACTCCTCCCCCCTGTAACTGCCTCTATCTCATTCGGTCGTACACGGTCCCTGTCTCATTGCACCTGTGTCAGTCATCTATATCACGCTGTACTACTGTACATAATACATCAATGAATAAATGATTTCAAAATCCTATGGGGGTTTCACATCAAATTCACTCTCATTAATACAACATCTTAAATGTATTGTAACATGGAAATTATGCAGAATCTGGCATTTTACCATAGAGACATCGTAGTTTAGAATTGTCCAAGGATTTCATCCTCCAATTTAATGTACTCTTTGCTGAATCACCCTGTATATATGCAGTATATTAAAGTGGCCACTGACCTGTTTGGTCAGTAAGAGAGAGATGGTCTGCTCCATCTCTCTATAAAACACATAAAAATAAACTATTTGTCCCAACCATTAATGCTCCCCACAAGGGGAGAAATATCGAAATAAAGGAATAAGTTAAAACAGTGACTATGATTAACTATTAACTTATTACAAAGTCTAAGACAACATATAAAGTAAATTCATCAAGCGTACAGGGAAGAATATTTACCGCTAGTCACGTAGGAACAAGAGAGGTGAGACAATAACATCAAATCAAGAGCAATGGTAACATTTATTGGTATAAATAACAGAGAACGTCAAAATAATTAACAGTAGATAAGGTAGTGTGGGGCGTAGAGAAGACCCTAGTAATGTGTGGCCACTGGTCAGGTGTTGAGGCGAATCTCCCAGTGTGAGCTCCGAGCGGAATTTTTACATACCTGTAGGGGAACGCAGAATTCTAATTAGCTATAATATTCTGGCTTCTGGCCTACATCTTAGGGAAGAAGATGGTTAGTCGACCTAAGTAAATTAGAATGATACGAGACCTCCCGGGTCGTTCTCATGAAATGTAACTTAATTGGATTCGTTAGGTGGGACCGGCATGTGCCAGCCATTGTTAACGATACCAATAAGAACAGAAGTTTATTAATGTGATGCCAACAATAACAGTAAAATAATGTAATAATAATGTGGAAATGAGTAGGAATATTAGTTAAATACGCACACACACACACACACACACACACACACTTGTATATTATTTGTAATTCGAAACCCATTCCCCAAATATGTAACTGTATATTTTCAGCCTTCTGGCTGCCAAGCTCTTTCGATAAACCGTTAATTATTATTATTATTATTATTATTATTATTATTACACACACACACACACACACACACACCCGAGGACGAGTCACAACATCCCGTGAACACCACACCACTCGGTGTCCCCATGAACACGTGAGGTCCTTCATTAGAACTTAAGAACATTATAAAATAAAGAGTCTGCAATAGGCCGGTTGGCCTGTGCATTAGGGTGTGTCATAGGAGGGAAGATCAGCTACAACTAATGGCCCATCACTTTTTTGGTAGATTTTAGTGTATATAAACAGAAAATAATTTCAGTTTCAATATTTTGCAACCTTTTGCTAGGTAAATTTTAGCGTGAAATTTATCGAAAATCTAACGTACAGCTGCATTAGTGCATTACAATTGAATAGTGAACATTGCTTTCTGACTTCATTCTTTAACAACCCAACTAACAATATTTTTTTCTGTTTCAGATTCTGATGCATTTATAAGTTGATAATATTTGCGATGGCTGCTTGTGTCAGGACGAGGAACCAAAAATCCAGCCATCTCAGTCACTATCTTGGGTCTGGGAGAGAGCTCCTGAAGTCGGAGTTGCCTACATTGAGAGATGCTTTGAGATACGGTGTTTTAATCAGGCAAATCAGTGAAAAGAACCAAAGAACTTACACAAACAAAGACATTGCCAGTGATATGACCAAAGCTGTCTTGGCACAGTACACTCTGGCTAACGCTCAGTTCAAGCCTCCAGTCATAACAAGTCAGAAGAAGATTAGTGAGAGACTGCTGGCCAGTTGGGAAAAGGCAAGAGATATCTCTCTTGGGAGAGGAAAACTTGCAGTTAAGGACAGCTTTGCCAAGCAACTGGACCAGTTATTTAACATAATTACTTGCAAGTGCCCAATCGTTCTCTGTCCTGAGTTTGGATGCGATCGTGACTGTAAATCCGAGGCCCTCATCTCCTGTATTTGCAAGCGTGAACTGAAGATTCCTGTGATCGAACTGGCATTTGTCAAAGCACAGAGAGAGAAGACTGGCAGTATAGGGGCTCTCATGATTTCTAGCCAAGATATTCCGGAGTCCAAGAGACAGGAGGCTGCCACAGAGAGACAGAAGAGGAGAAGAGTTGCCGAGGAAAAGAGACTTGAGAAGGCCCAGGGTGAGGTAAAAAAGGCCGATGATTGGAGTCAAGCTGATTCAGAGTTTAATGACTTCCCCATGGCTGATCCGAGTGCGGACCAGGAGAATGGTGACTTTGTCCCTAACCCAGAAAATAATGATCCCAAACCTTCCAGGCATAAGATTCGAAATAGGAAAGATATCCCGAGCATAGCACTGGCCAGCATGCGACACCACACTGGTCTCAGAGAAACTGCAGAGATAGCAACAGCTGCCTGGGTTGACGGTGGTTTGATAACACCTGATGATGTTCATCTGGTGATATATCATAACACAGTAAGGAGAGCTCAGGAGAAACTTGTCAGTAACCTAGAAGAGGAGTTTGATAAGGGGATAAGAGAAAATGGAATCAATTGTTTGTTCTTTGATGGGAGAAGGGATGACACTAAAGTGTTCATGAAAGTTAGAGATTCTGACAAGTTGTTCCCTGCCATGGTGAAGGAGGAATACTACTCCTGCTGCAGTGAACCAGGAGGGAAGTATTTGTGGCATTTCACTCCAGAGAAATATGACATCAGGAAACCAGCTGAGATAGTGGCAGATAACATTGTGAACTGGCTCAGAGAGAGGAACGTAGACCAGACCCTGCAGGCCATTGGAGGGGACAGCACCAACACGAACACAGGGTGGCAAGGGGGGGTCATACAGTGGATAGAGCGGAAGATTGGGAGGAAGCTGGTCTGGATTGTTTGTGACCTTCACACCAACGAGTTGCCACTCAGACATCTGATCCAGGAGCTGGATGGCAAGACTCTTTCAAACAACAGATGGTCTGGTCCTCTTGGCAAGATGCTGGACTCTGCCACTGAGTTAGAAATAAATCCGAGCTTTGAAAAAATCACAGTTGGCCCTCCACTCGTTGAGCTTGCACATACTGTCATTGACGACCTGAGTACTGACCAGTACTATGGTTACATAATTTGCAGTGCCATCAAAACTGGGGTCATGCCTGATAGACTTGCTTACCTGCAGATAGGTCCAGTCTCACATTCTAGGTGGTTCACAACGGCTCTCAGGTTCTGCAGAATTTGGGTCGTTCATCATAAACTGAAAGGGAACCAGCTTCACAACCTGAGACTTATTGTCCAATTCATCGTGAGTGTCTACTTGCCAAATTGGTTCAACACCAAGGTCAAGTCATCGTTCTCCGAAGGTCCGAGGCATGTTCTCTTCCAGCTTGAGCTCCTGAGGAGTCAGCCAAGGAAGGTTGTTCAGATTGTGGAGCAGACTGTGAGGAGATCTTCCTGGTATGCTTATCCCGAGGCAGTTCTGCAGACAATGCTCTGCAGTAAGGATGAGGAGGAGAGAAGAGTGGCAGTCAAAAAGATCTTGGATATGAGACTTATGAGAGGATCTGGGCATGACGAATCAGTTGGTGACGATTCCTTCAGGGTCAGGAAGACTCCTGAAGTCAATCTAGGTGCCAAGACCCTCACTGATCTCATAGATCTGGATAACATCCAGGCTGGCAGTGAGCCCCCTCTAACCTGCAGCCTCACCAATGTTCAAGTCAGAGCTTTCCTGGACAACCCCATGCATGTCCCTGCCTGGCCCTCGCACACCCAGAGTATAGAGCGTTGTGTACAGCAAGTGAGCGAGGCCAGCAGTCACGTGTACAGCCAGGAGAGGAGGGAAGGCTACATCCAAGCTCAGGTGGTCAGCAGGGAGGTGATGAGTAGAAACAGAAGCAAGAAAGACATGTTCTCTATGGTGTGCAGCAACACCGGGTCGTAGTAGTAAAACCGGTTTTTGTATTTGATGATTTTGTTTTCTAAAGGAATATTAAATTTAATAAATGTGTCAAGATCATTCGTTTCACTATTCTGGATCATTTTCATCCTAATAAATTAACCTGATACATTTACTTTACTTTAAATAAGCTATTTAGTGGTGTTGGTAAAAGGGTGGGAATACTGAATTTTCATAAGATTTCAAGTTAAAATTTACCAAGCAAAAAATGAAAACTTTTCAAATCTGAAGATATCACATGATTCTGCACATAGAACTACATCATTACTACGATGGGCCGATTTTTCAAACTCAAAAAAAAAAAAATTCGCCTCCGTATGACACACCCTACTGTGCATGGCAGCTCCTGTCGAAAGTTATAGCCACTCAATCATCCATGAATCTATCTATCCTCCTTTTAAAACTTTCCAGTGTTCCAGCACTTACTACAAAGTTGCTAAGCTTGTTCCACTCATCCACCACCCTATTTGTGAACCAGTTCCTTCCTATCTCCCTCCTAAACCTAAACTTATCCAACTTAAATCCGTTGCTACGAGTCCTATCCTGCTCGGATATTATAAGAACTTTATTCTTTATCGCCTTCATTGGATGCTCATATGAGCAATAGGGGTTGGGTGTAAACGGGACTGCCCAGTATGGGCCAATAGGCCCGTTGCAGTTTCCTCCATTCTTATGTTCTTATGTTCTTATGTTCTTTCACCCACTTAAATACTTCTATCATATCTCCCCGCTCTCTTCGTCTTTTTGGGAATGCAAGTTTAGTTTCTTTAACCTATCTTGATATGGAAGGTTTCTAAGTCCCGGAATCATTTTCGTCATTCTTCGCTGCACCGCCTCCAGTGAATTGATATCCATTCTATAATAAGGGCACCAGAACTAAACCGCATAATCGAGGTGCGGCCTAACTAGCGCAAGATATAGTTGCAATAAGACCTCTGCACTCTTATTACTTACACTTCTAGATATAAAACTTAATACTCTGTTTGCCTTATTTCGAACATTAAAGCACTGTTTTCTAGGCCGTAGGTCCGGGCTTACAAGTACCTTTAAGTCTCTTTCACAAGTCGACTTCTCTAGGTTGATGTTGTTAAGGCTGTATACATTGACAGTATTTGCTCTTCCAATATTAAGTACGATGTACTCGCTGGTTTTGAATTTCATTTGCCATTTTTCTGACCACTCCTGCAGTTTATTTAGATCCTCCTGTAGTGCGTTTGCATCCTGCCCTGAATGAATCTGCCGCCCTATTTTGGTGTCATCCGCAAACTTGCTCATGTCACTGCTGATCCTAGTATCTAGATCGTTTATGTAGATTATGAACAAGAGTGGGCCCCAGTACTGACCCCTGGGGAACCCCACTGGTTACATTCAGATTTAACACCATCTACGCTGACCCTCTGTGTTCTATCGGTGAGCCATGATTTTATCCAATTCAAAACTTTCCTTTCGATACCATAAGCCTTAACTTTTCTCAGAAGCCTCTGATGCGGTACTCTGTCAAACATCGTCATTATCTACTACCTCGATGACTTTCCTAAAAAACGTCAGCAGATGTTAGACAAGATTTTCGCTTTGTAAACCCATGTTGAGAGTTGTAGATTAATTTGCTTTTGTCTAAATGCGTTCGGGTGCTCTTTGCTATAATTGATTCAAGAAATTTCCCCACTAATGACGTCAAACTAATCGGCAGGAAATTTGACTCTGATGCTCTGTCTCCCTTTTTGAACATGGATACTACATTTGCTTTTTTTCCACAAGCCTGGCACAACTCCCGTGTCTAATGATTTTGTAAATAAATTCATATCAACACTCGAGGATGAGTTACTACACCACGTGAACACCACACCACCCGGTGTCCCCATAACCACGTGAGGTCCTTCATATCAACATCTGAGAACGAGTTACTACAACACGTGAACACCGCACCACCCGATGTATCCATGACCAGCCCAGGCTCGGGCCATCAACTGTAAACTATAATAATTTGTATGTTAATTTATGTTCCTTCTCCTTTCAGTAATGAAAGCTTTTGTTAAACGACCCACCCATCCCATGTCTTTGTATGTAATACGTGATTTTTATCCAATGTATATTTTCAGCCTTAGGGCTGCAGAACCTTTTCAATAAACCGTTAATTATTATTATTTTTACACCTCACACCACACACACACACACAGAAAGACTTCTTGTTGAAGCTAGTTTGATTAAGGAATTAAAATCAATAAACCTTAGTGATGGTCAGTTCAAAACTGATAATATGTTACATAAATTTATTTGTCAGTGGCCCAAGGTTAAAAATGCTTTAAAAACCTTTGATCTAGATGTATGATAGTTATTTTGTGGGTCCCCTTTTTTCTGACCTGACTTGACTAGTCACGTCACCACCCTTCTCTTAAGCTCCTCTACGTGTGTGTTGGTGTGGGGATTAGTGGATGTCATCATTTTGACCTGACCTCATGTTTTTAGGTCACCCTGTATATTTAAGCCTCTCTCTGTCCATGTATTCCAGTTGCCTCTGAAGATGTCTTGAATAAAGACGAAAGCTAAGGTACTCCGTTGTTTCCATTTTCCCGTGTGATTTTATCAAGATTTATCTTATCCACGTTTTCATTGTGGATTTTCATAAAATATATATATATATATATATATATATATATATATATATATATATATATATATATATATATATATATATATATATATATATATATATATATATGTTGATAACCACTAGGAAAGAAGAAAACACGAAGTTCCCAAGCGCTTTCGTGTAAATCACATCTTCAGGGGTGAGTACAGACTAGAGAGAGTAATGCAAATCAAGGTGTATATATACAGAGGAGGGTGAGACCAGGTCCACAATGGTCAGGTATTAGGTAATGACCCTACTAATCTTTAAATAGCACACAACGGTTGGTGGTCAGGTCAGATGGTCAAGTGACCCGGCCTTCTCACCTGGTCACAAATCTTCTTAATTACAAAATTGTCCAGCTTGTACAAGCCGTTACTCAAATTCATGTTGAATGCTTCGGTATGTTTAATAAGACTAGATTCTATGATGTTCCTACTATCAATTGAATTACATGGTAATATTGAGGAGGCACGAGAATCTCGGAACCTACTTTACCGATCTGTAGTGATGATGGATGTTGTTATATGTAGTGATGATGGGTGGTGTTATGTGTAGTGATGATGGATGGTTTTATATGTAGTGATGATGGATGGTGTTATATGTAGTGATGATGGATGATGTTATATGTAGTGATGATGGATGATGTTATATGTAGTGATGATGGGTGGTGTTATATGTAGTGATGATGGGTGGTGTTATATGTAGTGATGATGGATGGTGTTATATGTAGTGATGATGGGTGGTGTTATATGTAGTAATGATGGATGATGTTATATGTAGTGATGATGGATGGTGTTATATGTAGTGATCTAAAAAAAACTAACTCCAACCAACCCTATCCGACACAACCCCGACGCACACCCATAGAAAAGTTGTATTCCCTTCTATGATTTACAGCTATTTTGATCCTTAGGTTCTCTTTCATTATGGCTTACTTTTCTCTGCTTTTAACCTCCATCCGTTACACCACACAGAGGTTGAAAAGTCGTATCCCATCCCACTTATTATAGCTAATTTTATCTTTATGCTCTCACTCATTACAGCTTACTTTTCTTTGATCTCTAGCTTTTCTAGGCTCTCCATTCTAGCAAGGTAGGTAGGTAGTCCATTCTAACACGGTATGCCAAACGTACGACATTTCACACGGTGGCCTAGAGAAAGAGCAGTCTGGAGGGCGGCGTTTCTGCTATCTATATATATAAAGCAAAGAAGTCTGTCTGTTTGTATGTATGTCCTCACGAGAATCTTGGAAACTACTCTACGGATCTGTAGTGATGATGGATGGTGTTATATGTAGTGATGATGGATGTTGTTATATGTAGTGATGATGGATGTTGTTATATGTAGTGATGATGGGTGGTGTTATATGTAGTGATGATGGATGGTTTTATATGTAGTGATGATCTACATCAATATAAAACAAAGAAGTCTGTCTGTGTGTCCGCACGAGAATCTCGGAGACTACTGTACCGATCTGTAGTGATGATGGATGGTGTTATATGTAGTGATGATGGGTGGTGTTATATGTAGTGATGATGGATGGTTTTATATGTAGTGATGATGGATGGTGTTATATGTAGTGATGATGGCTGATGTTATATTTATGTAGAACATGAAAAGTATCTCTCTGTTGTCATTGGCAACATGGATAAGAAATGTGATTACTGTGATGCAAAGAAGTACAAAGGAGAATCTGCTGGACTGTGCTGCTCTCATGGGAGAGTACGACTGCCAAATTTGGAAAAACCACCACAACCATTGAAGACTCTCATGCTGGGAACAACACCAGAGTCAAAACATTTCTTGGAAAATATACGGAAGTACAATTCATGCTTCCAGATGACATCCTTTAGAGCTACCAGAGTAGTTCGTGAGCACGGATACATGCCCACATTCAAAGTCCAGGGTCAAGTCTATCACAAAGCAGGATCCTTCTTACCACTGGAAGATGAGCAGGCAAAGTTCCTCCAAATCTACTTCATGGGAGATCATGAAAAGCAGACTACTATCAGGTGTGGGAACATCCAAGGTGTCAGACATGACATTGTCCTATCTATCCAAGAATTGTTGCATGAGCGCTAGTATATATATATATATATATATATATATAATATATATATATATATATATATATATATATATATATATATATATATATATATATATATATAGGTTCATGGCGCCATAAGCTCGTTGAACAGGCTTTGTGTGAAATATAACAAAGTCTGGGACTGCTTTTAGTATCCTGGTGGTCCAGCGGTTAGCGTTCCCAGGTCACAGTCATGGGCTAGTGGGCCGTGGGTTCGAATCCTGGCGGGTTGAGGTGTTGATTGTATATAGAAGTCTGCGTGCTATTGGGCTAATGAAATATATATATATATATATATATAACAAGGAAGTATGTCTATGTGTTTGTTTGTTTGTGTGTGTGTCCGCACGAGAATCTCGGAAACTACTTTACCGATCTGTAGTGATGATGGATGGTGTTATATGTAGTGATGATGAATGTTGTTATGCGTAGTGATGATGGGTGGTTGTTATATGTAGTGATGATGGATGGTGTTATTGTAGTGATGATGGATGGTGTTATATGTAGTGATGATGGATGATGTTATATGTAGTGATGATGGGTGGTGTTATATGTAGCGATGATGGATGGTGTTATATGTAGTGATGATGGATGGTGTTATATGTAGTGATGATGGGTGGTGTTATATGTAGTGATGATTAGACAATAAAATAATAATAGTTTAATGCTAAAAAAAATATACTTTGCTGTAATGTTGTAGTGGAACTTACATACACCGTTAATGAACTATTGATGGAAGAAGAAATTTTGGGGACTGAACAATAGTTGCAAACAGGGAGTTCCTCAGAGAGACAGACTACTCAGTTGAAGTTCTGGTGAATTTTCTTGAAGAAAATGAGCCTCACCTGGTGCCTGATCAAACAAATGCTTATGATCAGATCTTGCAAGCATACCAGCGGAGCAGGGAGGTATGATATGTCTCGATGCACCTGGCGGAACAGGAAAAACATTCCTGATCAACCTTCTGTTGGCCAAAGTACGTCATCAGGGGAAAATTGCTCTTGCTGTGGCATCCTAGAAGGAGTACGTACTGCACACTCAACTCCTAAACTGCCTCTCAACCTCGCTCACAATGAGAATCCAGTTTGCAACATCAAAAAAGGATCGGCAAAGGCAAAACTCTTAGAAAAATGCAGCCTCATAGTCTGGGATGAATGCACTATGTCTCACAAGTTAGGGTTTGAAGCATTGGACAGGACCTTGCAAGACATACGAGAAAATGACCAACTCATGGGTGGCATTACATTGGTCATTGCTGGAGACTTTCGCCAGACCCTACCTGTCATTCCTCGAAGCACTCCAGCTGATGAACTGAATGCGTGCCTCAAGGCATCATACCTTTGGAGAAGTGTTCAAACACTCACCCTATCCACAAACATGAGAGTACATCTACAAAGAGATCAGGATGCTGGACGGTTTGCAAACCTTCTACTACGGATTGGGAATGGAACTTTCCCTGTTGATTGAGAAGGACAAAAAGTCATTCCTCAAGGATGAGGAAATGTTGTAAAGTCCTCAACTGAACTCACTAACATGGTCTACCCAAACATTATCCAACGCTACAAGGATCACAAGTGGCTGCGTGAAAGTGCAATTCTGACAATAAAGAATGAAACAGTGGCTGAAATCAACATGACTCTACTGAGACAGCTTCCAGGCAGTGAGACATCATTCCAATCTGTTGATACAGTAATCGACCAGGACCAAGCAGTCCAGTACCCGGCAGAATTCCTTAATTCTTTGGAGCCCGTTGGAATGCCCCCTCACCACCTCACTCTCAAGATTGGAGCTCCTATAATGCTCTTAAGAAATCTTGAACCACTAATCCTCTGCAATGGCACAAGACTGGTGGTGAAGAACATGATGCCACATGTACTGGAAGCTACAATACTGACAGGAAAAGATAAAGGAGAGGACGTTTTTATACCAAGGATACCTCTCATCACCACTGACCTGCCATTTGAGTTCAAGCGACTTCAGTTCCCGGTTAAAGTGAACTTTGCCATGACCATCTACAAAAGCCAGGGACAGTCCCTAAAGATGGTTGGCCTAAACCTGGTGTTTCCTTCCTTCTCTCATGGACAGTTCTATGTTGGATGCTCCAGAATGGGAACTGGCAAAAATCTGTACATACTTGCTGCTAATGGCAAAACCAAAAATGTGGTCTACCTTAATGCACTACAGTGAGACAATGGCCTAGCGAAAGAGCCGCCCGGAGGGTGGCGATTCCGCTAGTGTGTATATATATATATATATATATATATATATATCATATATATATCTATATATATATATATTATATATATAGAGAGAGAGAGAGAGAGAGAGAGAGAGAGCATCATATTGGGAAACAAAGAGTGAATTTAGTGCTCATAAGTTATATATTTATGTGTCCATTTACTGCAGGTGACGTACAGTACAGTGCACCAAATGTCAACACAGACTGTACCTTCGCTCCCTGTTACAGCTATATTATATGTATCCTGTTTCGGTGATCATATTTGATATGATACATTTGTTTCAGCAGTCATGTATGACCGCTGGTATGTTCTTTGATTAGGAGTCTTGTGTGGCGAATTTTGAGAGGGTAGGGAGTGGTGGAAATCAGGAAGCGACAGTGACAGGTGGCAGGTGAGGCTGAGTGTTGTCCCAGCAGATGGAATGCCGATTTTTGAATAAGGCGGTAACGTCTTTTGAGGGCGCTAGGGACTCACCCGAAGGAGAGGAGACAAAGGAGACATCTAGGATACAGTTCCAGTTCTCCACGGGGAGTAGACACAGTTGACGTTCTCTTATATATCTTGTCAGTCATTACTCATAGACACGTACAGAAACGAACATATATACACACACACACAGACACACAGAATTACTCCCTAACACATTAAAACGCACACACACACACGGTCACATAATCGTGGTTAATAAGAACAAAGACAGATGAGAATAACTTAAAGAGGCTATAAACTTGAGATAATATTAAGACACAACACATCGCTACACTGAAGAAAAACTCAAAACTGAAACACTGCCGCTGATAATTAGCACCATCTACCTCGGGGAATCTTTTAATAACTTCTCATAAAAACTCCGGAGATAGTACCCTTAACTAACTGACTGACTGATTTATTAGGTGACTAGCTGATGTGGCTGATAGGTATTTTTAGTTAGCAATGAATATCCTAAAATGTTAGTCTGGAATGATGTAGATTTATGAGGAACCATTTATGGTTATAATACTGTAATAATATACCGTCTAGTAGAAGAAGAAGAAGAAGAAGAAGAAGAAGAAGAAGAAGAAGAAGTTCTATGATTCATGACCCTGAAAACCGATCCCCGAAATGCTCAACACCCCAGAAAGACCCCTGGCAGCTGAAGTGATTTAGTATATCTTTAAATGTTTCCAGAGATCTTACTACTCCTCCTCTCAATTTTTCAAAAGTTGTCTGCTACAAATTTATGACCTAGTGAGCGGTGCTTAATAACCCTGGTAGTTGAAGCACCTAAAACAAGGACAAAAACAAAAACAAAATAACTAAAACGACCACAGAAATCAAATTTATAACCTTTTCGAGAAGTTATTGAACTTACAAATCTATTTTTTCTTGTTAAAATAAATTTATTTTGTGTCTTCTTTTATATGCCTTTTAACTTAAAACTGAAGAAGGAAACTACACTGAAAAAATAGGAGCTATATATTATTATTATTATTATTATTATTATTATTACACACACACACACACACACACACTAGTATTCTGAGTCTTGTCTTGGTATTCTCTGTGACTGTTCTTGAAGTCCTTGTACTGCTGACCATGGCCACTCAGAGGTCCTCCATGAGGGTCATTGTCCCTCTCTCAACCCGCCTGACACATCTTGCCTCTCTCCTTACCACACCCTCCCTTGTCCTCTACCGTTCCTTATTCCCCCCAAATCTTCCTCTGTCCCTCACCCCCTCCCTTCCTCCCTCCACTCACTCTACTGGAAAAACCCCGAACCTTATCTCTGAAATTATCATTATTATGATTCGTCTATTTTTTTCCTTAACAGTCCTGTATTTTAATTCCAAATATGGTTGTATTTTTATTGTAGTTCCCAATGCTTGTTTTAATTCCTTTTTATAGTTGACTTACCATTGCTTAAAGAATGGTATTTAGTGTAACTGTGTGGATAAAGATCAGATGTTATGGTAACGTTAAATTCCTGAATTTGGAAGGTTATAAAAATTATCAGCTTTTGAATAGGTACACTCACGCGCCATCGCTGCACCCTCTACCCCTACTACTGACTCGAGGGAAGTCGAAGTCAGGGCTGCAAACCGAACGGTCCCTCTTGTATAGTGATGTTAAGTATAGTGATGGTAAATAAAGTGTCGTGAAGTCACTAAAAAACCTGTATTGTGCATATATTCTCTCAAATATTACATCATGAATTGCTATTCGTACAATAGAGTGAAGCTTCTAGCTACCACATTCCACCACTGAACGATGGGGGGCAGGGGGTGTAATTCAGTATGAAGCCAAGGCTACGACTTCCATCGAGTCAGGAGTAGGGGTAGAGGATGCATCGAAACTATGGCACTTGAGTGTACATGGCTCCCCAAAATATGTGAATTTACATACTATATATATACGTACACTTTAACTGTCTTAATTTCCATACTGTAATACACATTTATTGTTTTAATTTGCATACTATACATACATAATGATTGTCTTAATTTACATACTATGCATAGACATTAATTGTCCTTGTAACAGATACTGTTACGAGTTGGGGATTTAGAAACTGGTTTAGAATATAGTTAAAAGTCTACCCAGATCCCAACAGGCAACAACAATAAAAAAACTAAACAAACAAAGACAATCGGACTATAAAAGGGTAGACAAAGGATGCGAGTTTTTGTTGTGTGTAATAAAGTACAATAAATTCCTTAACAAAATATCCAGCTTTCTATAATTTACCCTTAACCACACTTAACTTAAACATACCCAACATTGGCTTAACAGTATATACATATTTATACAACATACAACAATCTGAAGCAAGTGGAGGTGGGAGGTAATATAGGGTTACAATACTCAAGTGCGGTGCTGAAGTGTCTGACGAGTAGGGCTGAGTATTGAAGAAGATGGTAGGTAGTCACTGTGCCGTAGGTTTCCAGGATAGGTAATCCAAGTGTGGTCACTTCCCAGAGTGAACTCAACTCTCCTCGATCCGGAGCTGATGAGGAAGAGTTGGAGGAGGTGACTCAACAACCAGGATATGGAGAAAGGAAACCTGGAGTGGTGACTAAGACTAGTCATACTCGGGTTTCGTCCCTAGATGGCGTTGCTCGTGGTGCTGGGTAGGTAGATCATGACAATAGATGGCGGGGTTCGTAATAATACACACACACACACACACACATACACTCCAAAAATAGTATCCTGTCAACTTTGAACCCTTGATATGACTTCTTAAGTAACCCCTAATATAACCCTTGATATGACTTCTTAAGTAACCCCTAATATAACCCTTGATATAAACCCTTAAATAACCCCTGATATAACCCCTTAAAAAAACCCTGATATAACCCATTAAATAAACTCTTATATAACCCGTATAATAAACCCTTATATCACCCATAAATAAATAGTTATATAACCCATTAAATAAACCCTGATATAACCCACTAAATAACCCCTACAATAACCCATTAAATAAACTCTGACACAACTCCTTTAATAACTTAATGGAAACTGTATACGAGCTAATAACAGTTATATATTGTTCTTAACAGTAGTATATAATAAATAATCATAATACCACATATAAGAATATAATTTCGTAGGTAAATGTTAAGTTCATCTATGTCACTGTGCGAATATTTCTTAATATTTTTGAGAGCAATTTTTTAGTTTGTTGGTCTTAACATTATATCGACTACGTGTCTTGAGGAACGAAATGAATTTGAAAATATTTTATGAAGTAGACCACAAAACCCAACCAACCCACACTAATTAATAACCAACTTATAGCTCTGGTTAGGCTTGATTATGTTAAGGTAGGTTAGTTTAGGTTGGGTTAAGCTTGGTTAGATTAGGTTAGGTTAGGTTAAGTTAGGTTAATTTGGGTTGATTAGGCTTGCTTTTGTTATGTTATATTATGTTATATTATGTTAGCTAAAGTTAGGTTAGGTTGGGTTAGGTTAAGTTAGATTAGGTTAGGTTAGATTTGGTTATGGTTGATTAGGTTAAGTTAGGTTATGTTTGGCTATGCTTGCTTACATTAGGTTGTGTTAGGTTAAATTAGGTTAGTTTAGGTTAGATTAGGTTAGATTAGGTTATGTTAGATAAGATAAGTTTAGGCTAGGTTAGGTTAGATTTTGTTATGGTTGATTAGGTTAGGTTAGGTTAGCTCGTGGGGTCTGTTTCGTAATAATTTTCAAATGAGTGTTTTTCCTTTAGTCTAACACCACATTTGTATACATTAAAACAAACGTGACAGTGGAAATCCCAAATACAAGTTGCATGAATTAAAGTGCGGAGTTAAGTGAACAGTGTCAGATTCTTACATTTTTCTCGTATCTTTCATGTTTTATACGAGTTTGTCATCAGGGTTCGTCGACTGGGAGTAACATTCAAGCTTCACACCAAGAAGATGGAAGAATGGGGTGAAGGATATACCAAGAGTTAAGTAGATGGACACCCAGGAAACAACAGTGTGCGTGAAAGAGTAGAGTATCATGGCACTGAGTAAAGTTTAGGGAAAGATTCACTGGTGACTTGTGAGAAGCGGCAGAGTTAAACTAGAATTGTGGTCTTGCTAGGGAAGGAATAATAATAATAATAATAACAAATGAAGGGAGAATGTGTGTGTGTGTGTGTGTGTGTGTGTGTGTGTGTGTGTGTGTGTGTAAGCACACAGGACGGTGTAATGCGTCTAGTATGGCAGCAATATGTTAGTGTTAATGTGAAAGCACTGCTTGCTTCCTCTCGCTTTCAGTCACTGTCCCTGGCTAGCCCTAGTGGTGAACAGGGAAACAGCCTTGCGTAAATCTTCCCCTGGCCATACACAACCTCTTCACCATCAGCACTCCTGCTGTGCCTCTTCATAGTAACACACGGTAACTGGGTGCCTTGCGGCCCCAGGCTAGACCAGCAGAGGATCACGGAGCAGCAATGGACACCAGAGGGACGGTGCATAGGACCACTGGCATGTGGATACGCCCTAGCGCCTCTCAACCACTGCTAAGCTGCCTTGTGGATTAACCTTGGTAGGCATAAGGTTTAGGGAGTAAACTCCAAAAGAAAAATCTGCGGTGGGGCCCTGCATCAGGCAGTTATGCTTACAGAACTTTAGTAAAACCCCAACGGCGGAATAGGCGGAAGAGTGACCGACATGGGAACCCAACGACTACACCATCAGATGAAGGCAATGGCAATGCAAGATGAACAAGCTACTAAGGCGAAACTCAACAAACTGGGCTATTGGCAGTCAATTGCAACTCTCTCTCTCCCCAGTCATTGCAATTGTCTGCACCACTGGATCAGGAAAGGATAGAGTCAAGATTTGTGGTTGCAGCCTGCGCTCCTGCCTCACCACATAAATAAACTCATGCACAGCCATCATCCAACTCATCATACCTCTCATCATCATCAAAATCCTTATCCCCCAAAAGTCTTATGGCAACAGACGAGTGGCGGCGGGGACAGGCAAAGATGACTGACGGAAGTCTTTAGTAGCAACTCTGCACATGGGCAACATAGATATCATAAAATGGTCGCTTATGCACTGGGATCTATGCAGCAGTGCAATCCTTTCCTGTCTGTGCGACTGAGCAGCCCTTACTGGGAGCCACTCTGCCTTAAACATAGTCTGCTTAAATAACCAACCTGACTGGGCAACAGCACCCAGTGAGGTCATCCTTATGTGGTAGTAAACAACCTCTTATGGTCATTGCATGGAATGTGAGGACTCTTGTAGATACTAGCACAAATGAGCGTCCTGAAAGAAGAACTGACCTTATGGCAAAAGAGCTGTCTAGGTATAACATCGACATAGCAGCAGCCATTATTGAGTCCCGGATCCTAGACGAGGGTCGACTCACAGAATGGGGCTCCAGCTATACCTTCTTCTGGAAGGGTAAGCCTGCTGCGTAGGGAAACCGCATCTACGTAGTTGGCTTTAGCAATCACCAATCCATCCTACATAAGCTAACTGAAATGCCTGTTGGAATCAACGAGTGCCTCATGACGCTCTGAGTCCCACTGAATCACTCACGTCATGCCTTCTTCATCAGTGCGTACGCCCCAACACTGGATGCAGAGGATGACATCCAGGAGGCCCCCTGTGCATATCTTAATAGAGGGCTAACCTCTATTCCCAGAGAAGATAAGGTTATGCTCCGTGGTGAATTCAATGCCAGAGTTGGCAGAGATGCTGACATATGGCAAGGAACCATAGGGAGAAACGTAGTAGGCAAGTGTAATCCCAACGGCTACTCATCTTCAGCAAGTGTGCTGAACACTGCAATACACAATCTCAATATCACTAATACCTTGTTTAAGCAGGCCTGGGACTGAGGGATAGCAATCCCTTACCAGACTAATCAGGATCTTTAAAAAATGGATAGTCAAGGACCATGGTTTTTTGAGGAATAACAAACAACCGTTTGAGATTGACATCTCTTTCCGATAAAAAATATAACACTCAACGCTGACACCACTCAACAAACATCAAATAACAATTACGGGAGTCAAACATTTAATGCAGTCAACAGTTAATGGAGTCAAACAATCAATGGAAGCAAACAATTAAAGGAAGCAAACAAATAATGGGAGTCAGCAATTAATGGAATTAAACAATTAATGGAATCAAACAATTATTGGAATCAACAATTAATGGGAGTCAACAACTGATAGAATTAAACAATATACGTGAGTCAGCAATTAAATGAATCAAACAATAAAAGAATCAAACAATGAACAGATATTTCCTACGGCAGTGGCCCTGGGGAAGGTTCCAGAACACAGTGATCCACTCTCAGGGGGAAGGGTCCATTCAAGTTTTCACTCGAGCGATAGGGGCCGATGTTTTGATACAGTAGACGAAACACCGGGGCACAGACGGTGGCGAGGAGCTGGCGGCCGTGGCGGCTGCGGTAGTGGTTTGGGGTAGGTGCCCAGAGATTAACAGACGAATTGTGAAGGTCTGGGAAAACAGCTCACGAGTCCAGGACCTATGATGAGATCACAGCCAGACTTTTGAACAGCGGGGTAGATAGTGACTGTATGACGGCTAGGGTGAATCTGCCTCGGTGAGGCTGGTCACAGCGCCGTTCTCACCTCTGTCCCCCCCCCCCCTCCAAGTGTTGGTCGCACCAGCAAACGAGCGAGTGTGCAACATCAACGAGCAGTAAGATCGTTTCCGCCCTTACACTAGGCTAGATAAAAAAAAAATACACTCTGACCTATTTGATGAAACCGACCTGGAAATTGAAATATTCGTTAATAGTAAACGTGCTGCTCTCACTGACTGGCAGAACAAGCCTAAGTCTCAGACCAAAGCTGATACTTTCCCCAAGAAGAATGTAGTGATCCAGCGCGAACTTTACAAACTAATAAGCGAATGGTGGAAGAGTATAGCCTGTGAAATGCAAAAACATATGGATCAACACAAGATGCCTGAATTTTTAAATTCATCTAAAACACCATAGTGGGATCATATTATGATCAGACTATTTACGGCGTGGCCACCCTTCACTCATCCGACAGTAACTCCCTGATTAAAGTCGAAGAAGGCATCTGTCAGCGCTGGAAAGAGCAATACTATTCCCTGTTGAGTCAAAATTTCGATGTGGATGTCCTGACTACCTAGCATGTTCCTCAGCATCCAGAGCTGACTCACCTCAGCTATCCTCCATTCCTGGATGAGGTAGCTACTGCTATCAAGCAGATGAAAATTAACAAAGCCACAGTGCCTGGAGGAATCCCCAGCGGAGATGTATAAAGCAGGAGGAACTCTGCTTACCAGCCGTCTCCATTCTCTCCTGGAGAATATTTGGGAGAAGGAGGAAATCCCCAAAGATCTTAAAGACACCTCGATCATCAATATTTATAAGATTAATGGAGACCGATCAGACTGTGGCAACTACCACGGGATCTTGCTGCTGTCCGTAGCTGGCAAGATTATCACCTGAGTTCTCCTAAACAGAATTTCCTGAGGTGGAAAAATTCCTCCCAGAATCTCAATGTGGCTTTAGACCATCACATAGCACCACTGACATGATCTTTGCTGCCCGCCAGAAACAGGAAAAGTGCAGAGAACAGCGTCGTGACTTATACAGTCCCCCTCACTAGTGTGTTTGCAGCGGCTCGTCAGGTTTTGTGCAGTGTGGCAGGGTTGTATTTGGTTATAAGAAACTCGCAATAGTAACATACTATGGAATCAAAGAAAACAAATATTAAAACAAATCTGTAAATGTAGAGAACTGTGGAATGTTTATATGTTTAACAAGAAATAAAATAAATAGACTGTTATTAGATCCTATCTTTTGCCTAGTGGACGGTGGTACAGCGAGGTGAAGTGACGTAAAGAGAATGTCGAGAGGGAGGAGGGGGAGGGGCAGCAGAGGGGAAAGTGGAGGCAGGTGCCCCTCTAACTATAGTAATGGTATCCGTGAATGATGAAATATTAACACTCACTTGAGGCTTAAGTTATGTCTATTATTTTCCTCGTCTGCTATATTATGCAGATACCATTCATGCTGTTCATGTTAAACTTTGACGATAGTGTGAACTAGAGGAGGTTTGAAGTTAATGTCAGTTCTTTATTCACATGTGCTTATTGCTTGATAGAACAATCTACTATACTATACAAATAGCGTAAATATAACATATAATAATAATAATAATAATAATAATAATAATAATAATAATAATAATAATAATAATAATAATAATAATAATAATAATAATAATAGTAACAATAATAATAATAATAATAATAATAATAATAATAATAATAATAATAATAATAATAATAATAATAATGTTAATAATAATAGTAACAATAATAATAATAATAATAATAATAATAATAATAATAATAATAATAATAATAATAATAATAATAATAATAATAATAATAATAATAATAATAGTAACAATAATAATAATAATAATAACAATAATAATAGATGGTGCTTGCAATCTGTCTCAGTATCCGAGGTGCATGTCACGTCTTTTCCATTTTCTTGGTTGCCTTTCTTACTCGTGCCAATGCTAATTTAGACATAGGAGGAAGATCGGTTCCACATTGATGCAGCGGCATATCGCATTCAACATGCTTCTTGTGAGGCCTTTTACTTCATTGTGCCTCTTTCAAACAAAAACCCTCCTTCTTATACTCCATGGCAAGGTTGATATCGTAGGATGTTTCACACATACAGTGGGCGGGCATGCCTTCCACTGGCCAACCGCACCTTAGACAAGGATTCCTAACATTTTATTTATTTTTTCACTGTCGACCTGGGTGCATACTTATAATATTTTTGTGGACCAGTAAGTGTGTGTGTGTGTGGAGGGGGGGGGGGGTGCATTATTAATAAATTTGAGGACAACATTAAAATAAATGCACAGTGGAGTTTCTCTCGACTACATTGCATATCAAATGATGAAACAAAAATATATAATCATGTATAATTCTCAACTTGATTAAAAAATATTCATAGTTACATTGATACACTGGGGGTGGGGGTTAGTACTCGGCTAGGATTATTTTATTACTAGGTTGTTGGAATTTCAAAGGTGTTATTTTTCAAATAATTTTCGAGGCCCGGTGGCCAGTGTTAGGCCCAGTACCTGCCCACAGACTGTTGGTTAGGAACCCCTACCTTAGAGCAATGGCGTCTGTGAATTCTTGTCTATTAAGGCTGAAACGATTTGCTCTTATCGGTACTACCACTCCTACTATCACTTCCTCTACTATTCTCTCGCTACTATTACTATCAATACTACTGTTACTCCCACAATTTTATTTTTTTTAAATGGCCTCCAGCCTCCCCCAATAGCCATGCCTTCGCCACCATTTTATTACCTTAATATTAAATATCCTAATACATAAGTAGCTATCCTAGCTGTGTGAGTCGGCTGACCTGCCACCCCCAATCGTCGGCAGCGAGTACGTCATGTATGCCGACGATGTAACACAGATCGTCACCTGCCCAGGAAGGTCCACGGCAAGGATGGCGCGACTCACTGCTCGGGCAATAGAGGAGATCTCGGAGTATGAAAATAAATGGAAAATAGAAACAAACAAAACGAAATTTGAGGTCATATCCATAGACGAATTCAAACCGGCCCCATTGATGATCGACGACGAAGAGATTGAGTACTCTAAACAAGGCAGGTTGCTCGGCCTCATCATTTCTCGGACGGGCATCATTCCCCACGTGAAGGACAGACTAAATAAAGCCAAAGTCGCCGCAGCCAAATTAAAACGTTTTAAATTGATGCCTGAGAAGATAAAAGTTCACCTGTACAAGGCACTGGTGAGGCCTGTGTTGGAGTACCCACATCTACCATTCGTCACACTCGGGAAGACTAGACTACAACAACTACAGAGCTTCCAAAACAAGTGTTTGAGGTCAGCCAGTGGCCAAGCGCCACCCTACCAGGAGACAGTGGAAACCATCCACCTAAGAAATAAAACAGAGGCCCTCAACTTCAGGTTCCATCGCCTAGGAAAGAAGGTTTGGGACAAGCTCCTGGACGACCCTCACAGCCCAGACCACCTACGCGGGGAAGACATCAACGAAGGGAGACCCCATGCCTGCTGGCCCCGGAGGCTGCCCACACTACAACAACCCAACCCGCGACCCATCTATGTCCGCCACAGTGATCCACCTTAGATTAAAACTTAGATTATATAAATTCACATTTAACAAGTCACAATCAAGTGAATCCATAACGTAATACAGTATAAGATGTTAATAAACTTGTAATTCTAAAATCAATCTCGTCATTGTCTACTAAAATAACCATTATGTAACCTCATTCTAAATCCTAGGTTAGCTTAGTTAGCCAACAAACTCTGTAATATGCAAAACAAGGGGTGTCGTCCCCCTCTGTTTAACTCATTAAACTTCTTTTCCAACCTTTCCCCCACGACTATATGTTGTGACTTCTCCAGCCCTCATGTCTGGCTGTGCCTTGAGCCCCAGCATGCCTTCCATCCTTTCCCACCTTAACCTGAAAAAAAAAAAAAAAAAAAAAAAAAAGCTGTGTGAGTCAGTTGAGCCGCAGACTTACTGTATGCGGCATTCAGTGACTTGCCTCATAGTCAATATCTGCAACTGTTGTCGGCTTTGGGGCCGACTCTCTCTTTCCCCTGAGGCAGAGCAAAGCCGACTGAAGGCGAGAGAAGGACATTCGACATCTCATCCAGGCTGTAACATAACTTCTGGGCTGCTGCTTCTGTTTGGATATCACCTCCGCGAGTATAGCGTAGAAGCATCTTGCATTAGAGGAGAGAAGCTGCCTTGATCAACGTTCTGAATTCTCTCCCCCTAAGCCCTTATCTTGTCGTTCTCGTTCCTCCTGTGTGCAGCATCGAGAGCTAAGTTACGGTGACATGCAGCCATGGGATAAAAAATCCTGATGTCGAAGAAGGCTCGCTGTCCCCGCGTCCAGAATCATCGAGATTACTACTTTTATCACTATTCTCTTACTACTTCCATTATTACCATAACTACTATTATTGTTTACTTTTCAAAATACTTCCTTAATTATCCAATGCATGACGAAAGCAGATTAAACACTCCTGATTGGCTGACACAAGGACACACACACCGGTTTGTCATTAGTCACTGGAAGAAATCTGACCAAACATAAAAGGCCTTGGAAGATTTTGTGAGTATTTGCATTGTTGATGAAGGTGTTATAAAGCTGCTGAACTTTTATACTTGTGGTAGAAAGTGTCAGAGGTTGTTCAAAGGCCTTGGTGGGATGAACAAGAGATAAGTGAGATGAACAAGAACAAGTAGTTGAGAACCCTCATTAAGGTGAACAAAGGTGATTTAGAGGTCTCGTTAAGAGGAACAAGAATAGGTGGTTAAGAGGTTTCGTTAAGATGAGCATGAACAAGATCGATAAAAGACCTCATTAAGATGAACAATGAACAAGAACAAACTACTTATAGGTAAACATGAAAAAGGTTAACCCTTAAGTTGCCTTGAGCATATAAATGTTTTCCTTTGGTATTTTCCTTTACGACAAACTTAAGATCTGACAAAAAGGAAAATGAACCCAAAACCAATACAACATAAACAAAGATCATGAAACAGATTATAGAGGAAATAAATTTGAACATATCATAGTAAGATTTTTTGTCAAAACATATGGCCAAAATTTTCCCATTAAGAAACGTCATAAATTAGCGCACAGGAAAATCAGAGTTAAAAAAGCCCCAATGTAGTTGTGAACTTCCCTGCCCAATTCCAGCTGTCTTAATAGGTCTCAGCCAGACGACTTGCTGGAGGCCGGCGTAGCTCAGAATATCCCCACGTCTGTAGCTGTTGCTTAGGGACTCCAGACGTCCTTGGCTTGGAGAAAGTTGTAAATGAAGTCAGTGAAGCCACAACAAACTCTGCTATTGATGATGGATTGAATAACGCTCTATAGTTTTTCCTGCGTATTAATGATTTTATTTTTTTTAGATTAGGTTATATTGGGGTTAGCTTAGAGTAGGTTATGATAGGACTAGAATAGGTTAAGTTAGGTTAGGTTAGGTTATCCTATACACACCATCTCTCACCATGGCAGGAGAAAATAAACAGCTGTTCTTGAGGATATAATTAGGTCACCAGAGGCTGAATGATCTCACCGTGTTGTAACAATGTATATATATACACACACCCACATACACACACACACACACACACACACACATATATATATATATATTATATATATATATATATATATATATATATATTATATATATATATATTATATATATATATATATATATTTCATGTAGATCCACAATGAAAACGTGGCTAAGATAAATCTTGATAAAATCACACGGGAAAAGGGAAACAACGGAGCACCGTTGTTTCCCTTTTCCCGTGTGATTTTATCAAGATATATATATATATAAACTGGGCCAGTGTGTGACGTGTACACTCCGGCTCACTTCACATCAGTATGGGAGCCCAGGGCCAACCTCGCCCAGTATGAAGCTACAACAAATGTTCAGACGAGTGTCACAGCCAGAGCTATTCACTCTGAAGTCAAGTTGCTACAAAGTGAAGGCTCCTGAAGCAATGTGTTTTGAACTGTTGGAGGCTGTGTTTAGTCCCTGGGTCAGGCCACACCTAGGACAATTGTTATTTCATAGTATAATGAACTGAACAAACTGCACCTCTCAGCTTCTTTGGAATTTGAAATCATTTAATTATATCTCTAACTTGATTATAAACATACTCCTCTTCCTCCATCGACTATCGCAGGGTACTAAACGACACAAACGCTCTATAATGCACCTCCATTGCACGATGTCGTGACCATAAACACAAGTTTACATACAGTCAGTCTCACATCAGCAGAATTCTTTTAACGTAGTACACTCACTTCCCGTAACTCTCTCTCATCTTCACCAGTTCACCTCTTACTGTTCCTGATCTTATCAGTACGGAAGACAAAAAAGAAAACTCGTTTCCTACTGCCTATCTTTACAATAACCTAAACCAGGTAACAGACACTGAGCAGAGTGGTAGTGTTGCTTTATGGTGTTTTGTGTGTCTCTGTGTCTATGTGCACACAGGGTGGTGTAATGCGTCTTGTGTGGCAGCGTTATAATAGTGTTAAGGTGAACGCACTGCTTGCTTCGTCTCGCTTTCAGCTACCTCCGCTGGGTAGCCCTCGTGGTGAACAGGGAAGCAACTTGTACATGACTTCCCCCGCCAGTACAGAGGCTCTTTACCATCAAGACTCCTTCTGTGCCTCGTGGCAACACACGGGAGCTGGGTGCCTCGTGGACCCAGGCTAGATCAGCACCGGATCTCGGAGCAGCAGTGGACCACAGAGTGACAGCGCAAAGGCGAACTGGCATGTGGAGGCGAACTGGCATGTGGACACGTCCTGGCGCCTACCAACCACTGCCCCGCTGCCTTGCTTATTAACCTTGGTAGGTATGAGGCTACTGGAGTAAAACCTGAACGAAAATTCTGCAGTGGAGCTTACAGAGCGGTATAGGCAGAATAGGTGACCAACATGGGAACCCAATGACTGCACCGGCGGATCATGGACAGGCTACTAAGGCAAAACCCAACAAACTGGGCTATCAGTAGTCCATTGCAACTCTCCCTCTCCACAGTCATAGCAACACTTGCACCACTGGATCAGGAAAAGGGAGAGCCATGATGTGTGGTTGCAGCCTGTACTCCTGCCTTGCCATACAAATCAACTCACGTGCAGCCACCATCATACTCCTCATCATCATCAAAACTCCTTTACCCCTAAACGTCCAATGGCGAAAGACGAGTGGCGACGGAGACAGGCAGAGATGACTGCCGGGAGTCTCTAGTCACAACTCTGCACCTGGGCGGCATAGATAAGATGGTCGTTTATGCATTGGGATCTTGGCAGAAGTGCAGTCCTGTCCTGTCTATACGACTGAGCAGTCCTCTCGAAGACCCACTCTGCTCACCCCACATGGAGAGGGGTCTAGAAAAGCCTGCCTAAAGAACAACCCTGACTGAACAACCGCACCCAGTAGGGTCACCCTTATGAAGTCGAAAGCGCAATCATAATCACAGATCAAAGCAAAAACCAAACTATACAACCTCTTATGGTCACTGCATGGAATGTCAGGACCCTTCTGGATACTGGCACAAATGAGCATCCTGAAAGAAGAACTGCCCTTGTGGCAGCCATTAGTGAGTCATGGTTCACAGAGCGGGAGTCTGGCTATAACATCTTCTGGAAGGGAAAGTCTGCTGTGGAGAGAAACAGCATTCATGGAGTTGGCTATGCCATCCGCAAATACATCCTACATAGACTAACTAAAATGCCCATAGGATCAACAAGCGCTTGATGACGCTCCGATTCCCACTGAATCACTCACGTCATGCATTTTTCATCAGTGCCTACGCCCCCAACACCGAATGCAGAGTATGACATCAAGGAGGCCTTTTACGATGACCTCGACAGAGTGCTAACCTCTATCCCCAGAGAAGACAAGGTTGTGGTCCTTGGTGACTTCAATGCCAAAGTTGGCAGAGTTGCTGACATTTGGCAGGGAACCATAGAAAGAAATGGACTAGGCAAATGCAATCTCAACGGCCTACAGTACTCCTCCTCAGCACGTGTGCTGCACACAAAACGAAATTCGAGGTCATACCCATAGCCATTGATGATCGACGACGAAGAGATTGACTACTCTAAACAAGGCAGGTTGCTCGGCATCATCATCTCTCGGACGGGCATCATTCCCCACGTGAATGACAGACTAAATAAAGCCAAAGTCGCCGCAGCCAAATTAAAACGTTTTAAACTGATGCCTGAAAAGATACAAGTTCACCTGTATAAGGCGCTGGTGAGGTCTGTGTTGGAGTACCCACATATACCACTCGTCACACTCGGGAAGACTAGACTACAACAACTACAGAGCTTCCAAAACAAGTGTTTGAGGTCAGCCAGTGGCCAGCACCACCCTACCAGGAGACAGTGGAAACCATCCGCCTAAAAAATAAAACAGAGGCCCTCAACGTCAGGTTCCATCGTCTAGGGAAGATGGTTTGGGATAAGCTCCTGGACAACCCTCACAGCCCAGACCACCTACGCGGGGATGACATCAACGGAGGGCGACCCCACGTCTGGTGTCCCCGGAGTCTGCCCGCACTACAACAACCCAACCCGCGACCCATCTATGTCCGCCACAGTGATCCACCTTCGATTAAAACTTAGATTATATAAATTCACATTTAACAAGTCACAATCAAGTGAGTCCATAACGTAATACAGTATAAGATGTTAATAAACTTGAAATTCTATAATCAATCTAGTCATTGTCTAGTAAAGTAACCATTGTGCAACCTCATCCTAAATCCTAGGTTAGCTTAGTTAGCCAACAAACTCTGTAATATGTAAAACAAGGGGTGTCGTCCCCCTCTGTTTAACTCATTAAACTTCTTTTCCAACCTTTCCCCCCACGACTATATGTTGTGACTTCTCTATCCCTCATGTCTGGCTGTGCCTTGAGCCCCAGCATGCCTTCCGTCCTTTCCCCAGCTAAACCTATTTCTGTATAATGTGTTATGTGCCTTAGAGAGAGAGAGAGAGAAAGCGAGAGCGAGAGAGACATAGAGAGAGATGAATTTAGTTTTTATGCAACATAGAGCTCGTTAATAAATCAGGTATGTTCATGATATTCATTAAAAACAAAAGAAATGAGAGAGAGACGGAAAGAGAAAAAGAGACAAACACAGTATATGGTATTTCAGGATAGGACCAGTTGTCTCGGGCCTCCTCTGATTAATGTGTCTGACGTGAGCTCATTATTTCTTATGCTAAACAGTTTTCTTAGGCCTACTGCTCCGTCCTTTGTGTGTGTGCGTGTGTAGTTACTACAGCCAGTAACTTAAATTTATATATATATTTTGTTATTTGTACTTTGTGTTTTGGGAAATGATATTTATACTTGTGTGTCATTTGTGTAGGATATTACATTTGTTCCTATTATATTGTGTACTGAATATGTGTGTCCATTTATCAGTGCAATAAAACACCAAGTCATAATGTTTTCTGGTAGATGTCGCCATCTATCGGTTAAGTGTAAAGGTGTAGTGAGGACTACCAAGAGTCACCACACTGGACTCAAATTCAAATTCAAATTTAATTTCAAAACATTTATTGACAATTACATCAAAAGGAGCTGGTTAGCATGCTAACTAGCCCGCCCAAAACTAGTCTTAACAAGAGCTCTTTAACATTCTACTAATCATAAATTAGATATGTATACAACAAATATATATGCATAAAATCTACATTCTTATGTTAAACTTACAGAATTTTTTCAGAATATTCTTAACCATATTTTTGTTTATTAAATAACAACCCATCTCTGTAATATCAGTAATACCATCACCCCTAAATTGTGATAAACAGTTACATTCCATAATGTAATGATATAATGTATGAGACTTCACATAGCCACACAGTTTATAAGGCATGCCATCAGCTCCCTCAATATATTGCCAATAACATTTGTATCCAAAGCGTAGTCTCATCACAAATGTATCATACTTAACGGAAGCCTCACCATAAGTAGAACTTGTAGAATTCAAAACTCGAACATAATGTTTCAAACTACTACTGCAGTTGTTCAAAATTTTCCGAATATTGTCCATGTCCCATTGCTGTCGGATTTTTACCATTCAAGGTTTTATTCTTTTAATACCCAAAATACATTCGTATTCTACAATTTCTTTGCCACACCCTTGCTTAGCCAAACCATCAGCAACCTCATTCATATAAATACCACAAAGGGATGGAATCCACATAAAACTAACATCATATCCAAGTGATTTTATGTCCTGAATACACTTCTTACATTTCAAAACTAAATCATCATCAAGAGGCACTTTAGAATTTAGAGCAAATAGAGCACTTTGACTGTCAACAAACCCAAAAACTGTCTTTTCCTCACAAAGGCACTCTTAAGTCCCACATATATAGCATAAAGTTCAGCAGTGGTGCTGGAACTTCTATCCCCAATTCTCTTGGATATTCTTTCTTCAATACTATTACCATATTCAAAAAATTCCCTAATAACAATGCCACATCCGGCCCGATTCCCATTAACAGAACCATCACAGTACATATGAATAACATTTTCCTTATGGTACTCAGATATTTTCCCAATGAATATTTGCCGTAACTCAAAAGGATTACATTCTTTTTTTTTAAACTCTAGTTATCCATTCTCACAGATACACTGCCAATGAACCAAGGATTCAAATAAACTTTGTTTGGCAAAGGCACACACAAATCTACAATATTATATTCACATAACATCTGACAAAGTTTTTTAGTCTAAGTATTCATCTTAAAATTACTAGTAATTGCATTAGTAAATTTATCAACAGCAGACTTCAGATACCCATCACCACGCCTAATAAGCCTTAGAGTAGAAATAACAGTCAACTCCCTAATTCTGTGTATTATGCTCGGGACATTTAGCTCCATCCTCATAATCTCTATTCTTGTCGTCCTTGGACAACCAAGCACAATCCTCATTGCTTCATTCTGAATAAGCTCTAATGGCCTAAGATCTTTTCCTGAGTAAGAAGCTAGAACTGGAGCTGAATAATCAATGATACTCAGAACTGTACTTAAGTACATAGATCTTAAAACTGGTATACCAACACCATTTGCTCTATTTGACAAAACTTTCAGAGGTTTTAGCCTCGCTGTACATATATTTTTGACATAAGTAATTTGATCCTTCACATTATTATTTATACCCACAAACATTCCCATATATTTGTAACTGGATACTTTTTGCAATTTTATTCCATTTAGCCAAAATTCTTTTCCATTTACTGCCCTTGACTGAAATTTGGTTTTATTATCATTAATGACCAGTCCCAAGGAGAGACAAAGATACTGCAGCTGATCAATGACCCGAGACATATCTTCCTCATTCTTATACTGGATCAGAATGTCATCAACATAAATGATTACTTGGGACCGTCCTGTAGTAGGTAGTAGGTAGTAGGCAGCTACCAAACGGGGAGGTACTACCGTCTGGGAAGATATTGGAGGCATAATGTGTTGTCCAATGGTAGACCCTGCTGCCATATGGCATCACGAAAATTGTGACCAAATCCCAGGTTGCTGATCTGACTTTCTGCTTCATTTACACGCAATTGCAGGGTCTCAATTGTTTATCTTACCATAGACAACATTTTTTTTTTTTTTTACGGGGTATTGTCCCACCTGGGCACAGGTCAAACGACCCACAACGGAGCCTGGGGGGGCGAAAAAAAAAGAACGGAAAGAAATTGCAAATATAGAAAAAAAGGTTATACTGTATTAATCTA
This sequence comes from Homarus gammarus, assembly GCA_958450375.1. NCBI lineage: Eukaryota > Metazoa > Arthropoda > Malacostraca > Decapoda > Nephropidae > Homarus > Homarus gammarus. Next base: position 514,815 of record CAUDMG010000238.1, read on the forward strand.
CACCACGAAGATGCCGGAAAACCAGCTATTTAAAGTGAGACAGATTGTAAGAGTATGGAAACACAGAAGAAGGCAGAGCATTCCACAGTTTGGCTGTGTGAGGAAAGAAGGAGGTACTATAACGGGTTATTTTCGTGTGACCGACATCCACAGAGAAATGGTGGGCACCGCGGGCAAGACGTGTGTTACGAACCCACGGCCTTGCCGGCGGTACACAGGATGCCAAATCCACTGAACATTGCCCGTTGAAGTACCTGTAAAAGAGAGAGAGAGTGAAGCAACATTGCGGCGAAGAGAAAGGGGAGAGAGATTGTCGACTAAAGGAGGAGAGTTAATAAGACGAAATGCCTTTGATTCCACCCTATCTAATAGTTGGACAGAAGAAGAGCCACCCCAGATATGAGAGCAGTACTCCAAGTTAGGTCGAATGAATCCCTTACAGTATATACTTGGAGCAACCGCTCATTAGTGAAGTAGCTGCGGCATCTGTACAGCATTCCCAACTTTTGGGAGGCAGCTTTAGTTATACTAAGGATGTGTGATTTCCAGGACATATTGGAGAAAATGGTGAGGCCAAACATATTTATTTCAGAATTTGGGAGGATGACAGCATCCTGAATTGTAATTGGTGGGAGATCGTCTACTTTACAAAGTGTAATTGGTAAATATTGAGTTTTGTTACTATTGAACTTAACCAAGAGATGCTGCACAGATCCGCGTTGATAGAAGTAATGATATCAGTTCTAGAAACAGATCTAGTTTGAGAGTTAGGAGGAAGGGGAAAATGTGGGGAAGAGTGAAGAGTAGAATCATCGGCATAAGAATGGATAGAATTAGTTGTAGTGTGAAGAAAATCATTGATAAAAAGAAGAAAGAGAGTTGATGAAAGAACAGAACCCTGTGGAACACCACTATTGGTAGAGACACAGCGAGAAATCGATCCCTCGACAACAATTGCCATGGATCGGTTCTCAAGGAAGCTAGAGATGAGAAAACAAAGTGGGGGAGAGAAACCAAAAGAGGGAAGTTTAGATAGCAAAGACTTGTGCCATACCCTGTCACATGCTTTGGAGATGTCGAGGGCCACGACAAAAGTTTCCCCATAATCCCTAAGAGAGGATGCCCAAAGATGGGTGCAGTAGGAGAGCAGATCACCAGTAGATCTCGCCTGGCGAAAGCCATACCGGTGATCCGACAATAGAGAAAGGCGTTCAAGGTGACGCAGAAAATGGGAGTTCAAGATCGTTTCGAAAATCTTAGAGAGGGATGAAGTTAGGGCAATGGGGCGATAGTTAGAGGGATTAGAATGGTCACCCTTCTTCGGGATGGGCTGAACCAAGGCATGCTTCCAAGAAGAAGGAAAAGTTTTGGTTTTGAGGCAAAGGCGAAAGAGGCGAGGAAGCACAGGTGCCAGGGCTTCAGCACACTCCCTCAGAACACGAGGGGTATTCCGTCCGGTCCATGCGCCTTACTCACATCCAACCTGGATAACACACCGGCAACCCTGCGAGTGCAGATTATAGGAAAGTGCATAGGTTCAGTAGGAGGTGCAGGGGTAGGAGGGGTAGAGTGGGAATCGTCAAAGGTGGAATTAGAGGAGAATAAGGTGCCAAAGAGGTTGGCTTTCTCAGGGGGAGAGTTGGCCATAGAGTTATTGGGACGGAAGAGGGGAGGAAAAGAAGGCGTGCAGAAGTTGTTACAGATGTTTTTAGCTAAGGACCAGAAGGATTTACTAGAGGAAGAATTAGTCAGGACAGCGGTCTTTCTTTTAGCAAAATTCCGCTTGGCCCTACGAAGAATAGCCTTACAACGCTTCCTCGAAGTAATGAAAGAGGTGTGGGTAATAGGAGAAGGAGATAGTTTCATAGCTCAATTTGCCCTATCTCTCACCCTGCAAGCAAGAGAGCAGGAGCGATCAAACCATGATTGTAATGTGAAAGTTTTGGAAGAAGATGGGATAAATGCACTCATACCGCCCTGTGTAACCCCAGCAATGCTGTCAGCACATACTGAGGCATCCCGAGTGGAAAAGCAACATTCATCCCAAGGAAAGTCGGTGAAGAATTCTCACAAGGATTGCCAGCTTGCCCTCCGATAGTGCCATAGTTGACGTTTAGAGGGGGGTGGGGGAGGTGGTCGTGCCCAGTTTGATTTAATAAAAATACGGTTGTGTTCAGAAGACCCTAAGGGGGCAAAAATTGAGTATGAATAGTGTGAGGGGTTAAAGGTAAAACAAAGATCAAGAATGTTAGCAAGTTGATCGTGTCGATCAGGAACGCGTGTAGGGTGTTTGATTATTTGTTCCAAATCATTAAGTAAGGAAAAAGAGAGTGCCTCAGCTCCTCCTGGGTTATCCCTTGCAGAGCCATGCCACTCTCTGTGATGTACATTGAAATCCCCTAGGTAGAGGATCTCGGTGTTGGGGTGTGTGGATAGCAACGACTCATGGCAAGAAGTGAGATAGTCAAAAAGTTCGAAATAGTTGGTAGAGTTGGGAGAACAGTATAGGAAACAAAGAAAAATAGTCACAGTTGGTAGAGATATTTTGAGCCAGATGACATCATAAAGGGGAGATTCAAGATCCGTGAGTCGAGCTATAGGTGTACGTGTGTTGCAGTAGGTGCATACACCTCCCTTATAACGGAAGTAGGTATAAAGGTTGAGTTAGAGACTTGAAAAGGTTTGGGTGAAGCTGCTTTGGTCAGTTGAAGTTCGGAGAGTAGTAAGAGATCGGGGGAAGAGGTTAATAGATGGTGCTCCACAGAAGAAAAATTGGATCTCAGTCCGCGAATGTTGGAAAAATGAAGTGTGAAAAACGCCGATCCTCCAGCAACCGTAGTGGCGTCAGTTGAGGCCCCAGTAGCTTGATGATGATCAGGTCGGCCCTGGGGTCCACAACCTTCCCGACCAGTGGGACCCATCCGAGAAGGCCTCGCTTCAGTATTAACATCAACTGACATAGAAGAATAAAAAAGAATGAATAAAACAGATCAAGAATGAGTAAGGTTTTATTTGTGGTGTTGTCAATAGTAAGAGAGACAGTTGAGACCCTGCAATTGTGTGTAAATGAGACAGAAAGATAGATCAGCAACCTGGGACTTGGCAACAATTTTCGTGATGCCATATAGCAGCAGGGTCTACCATTAGACAACACATTATGCTTCCAATATGTTCCCAGGTGGTAGTACCTCCCTGTTTGGTAGCTGCCTACTACCTGCTACATATATCGTTTCTCACGTTTGATCTTTTTTTTATTTATATTTCTTTATTATTAATATTATTATTATTATTACAGTTTCTGTATTATCATCATTATTTTAATATTTTATTTTTGTTTGTTTTATCATAAATTTTATTTATTATGAATTATTGTGACTATTATTTATTATTATTATTATTATTATTATTATTATTATTATTATTATTATTATTATTATTATTATTATATTTTCGCCCCCCAGGCCCAATGTGGGTCAGTGACCTGTGCCCTGGTGGGCTAATCCACGTAAAAAAAAAAAAAAAAAGTATTAACTTGCTATTCTGTCCGTAAGAATATTAAAAAGCTTAGGGCTAAGAACGCCACCTTGTGAGGTACCCAATCCTAGACTTTTTTCTTCCGATTCATGACCTTGAAACCAGACACTCGCTTTTCTGTTAGTTAGATAATCTGTAATCCACATCAATAATTTCCCTTTTATACCTTTACTTACAAGACTTTCCAAGATCACTTCCTTATTTGCCTTATCAAAGGCACTTCTAGGGTCTACAAACAGTCTATAGATGACATTAGCATTACTAAGACATTTAATGACATAATCTGTAGTGCTTTTACCCTTTAAAAATCCAAACAAATTACTAGACAAGAGACCTTCAATATTATACAATAATCTATTTAATACCATTCGCTCCATCACTTTAGACAGACAAGATGTTAAGGATATGGGTCTATAATCACTATCACCCTTAGGCACAGGAACACTGAGTGTCATTTTCCATTTCACGGATAGTCTTCCATTTTCATATTTCAAATTAAAGATATCTAGAATTGGGTTGTCCTGCACACTTATAAGATAATTGATAACATCATAAGCTAGACCATCCCTGCCAGGAGCACTAGACTTCCCTTTCTTTACAGCATTCAGAATTTCATCCTTAGTAAAAGGAGCACAGGTTTCCTCACTTACAGTACTTTGGATATTCACCAACCTTCGCCTCATAGATCTTGAATTCCTCAAGCAAATCTGAACATTACTTGGGAGACACTCATAATTAGATGCATACGCCCACTTATTCATTAGTTCATTAGCTTTGGCGTTTGGATTGGGATGAACATTAAATTTCTTCTTGACTCCTCTTACCCTATTCACACCATCCCAAACCTGATTCAGAGATTTTGATTGAGCAATCTCTCTCAAAAAACACTCCAATACATACTTCTGGCTTTCTGATTTACCTCTGTTGTACACTCTGTCACTTCAATCAGAGTTTCCAGGGGTTTTTTCATTGCTAGGATCTTTACTCCACTTACTTTTTGTTTTTTTTACTGGGCACCCCCCTACATCCTTGTGTAAGGTGAAGTGCAGGAGCGTTTACAGCGCCCAACAGGGAAGCATGCTAAGTTCATGCTTGCTTGTATGTCTCATGAGTTAAGGGCGTAGAAGCCTAAAGAGTCAAGGGCGTAGAAGCGTCAGTGGTTTTATGTCATCAAGTTATTGGAAGCTCCAACAACTTTCCCCGAATACGAGTACGCAACTTTCGACTTACAACAGGTACCTACTTTACTGCTAGGTGAACAGGGACTAATGGGGGCTAGGAAGTAAGTCCAAACAACTTCGACCGGCCCGGGAATCGAACCCGTGACATCTCGCTTGCGAGGCAAGAACGGTACCGCTTCTACCACCGGTCCCCCACTCCACTTACTATGACATATCCTCAGTAACTTATTCCACCCCTTTACAATCTTATCATTATAATACCTAGGCTTAGGTTTTGTGGTATTTCCATACTGTTTCCTTGGCTTATTCAAAATGGAATCAATCACACCTAACAAATCATCATAAAATATGTTTTCACCTTTAATTCCAAGCTTTTTGTACTCTTCATACCACTCGCCGACTTTTGCTACAAATTCACTATGTTGGCCTACTGTTATTTTACCTTTTTCTATTGTTAACATAAATTTTTTTGTTCAAATGAAATTTCACTTTAATTGCAAAGTGATCACTCAAAAGAGTATCCACAATATCCAAATTTGCATACATATCTAACATATTAAAAAGTATTGCATAATCATGTCTACCCCCTTTAACATGTGTCGGCTCACCAGCTGCAAGGACCCTAACATCTTCTATAGAGTCTAAGATATTTTTCAGAACCATTCCATTGTGATTTTAAGAACCTCTACTGCCAAGATTGATGTGCCAAGCGTTCAAATCACCAATTAGTAAACAATCATCAGCAAAAATAATGTCCTGCAGATCATCAACTGTCAATGAATCAGCATGCACATATGCATTAATAATGAACAGTGTAGCATCTTGAAGCATAATACTAACACACAAATACTCGGTACCGTTTATTGTTAGAGCGGAATGAAATGATGCTGGAATATTATCTTTGATATAGGTCGTCAAACCTCTACAATTTACAGTCAAATCAGCTGGTAATTCAAAACTTTGATAACCTCTTAGTTGCAAAAATATTCCGTTTGTCACAACCTCTTGCAAAGCTATGACATCAATACTACTACAGTAGAATGAACATATGCATAAAGATCCGTTAACCTTTTTTTCAAACTATTAATTTTCCAGGAAATTAAGCTGACATTATGATACATTAGAATAAATTTACCCCCTCATATTCTTCACCGAAATAAGAACATTCTTTTTGACGTCGTCCCTTGGATTTTCCATAAATTCCAAAACAGAGTCAAGAATGTTCGTCAGGTCAACAAGCACTCCCTTGTTTACTACATTCTCTTTAGAAACCGAACCAACTCTATTTCCTAACTGACTATGATTACTATTTTGCTCTAGATTGCTATCCACAATATTTGATTCCATCTCTACTAGTGTTTCATTTTCTTTTGAACTATCTTTATTAACAAGAGCAACATCACTGTATGGCACAAGATTCACCAAGCATTTCTTGACATCCAATACTGCTTGTTTGAGGTCATCAATCTCCTTACGGAGTTCTACTAGAATGTTAGGGGCTGTAAGGTTATTGCCCCTGTTACCTATGTCCTTCTGTGCTGCTGCATTTCGTATTTCCATACGCTTTTCCCACGCATTTACAGCACTCGGTGTCCCTACAACATCGCTCCCTACAGTGTCACCTTTATCCTCTTGATTAGTGGACTGAACTCGTGATTGCAATTGCTGAACTTTCGGTTTTTTAGGAAACACCCACGAGCTGGCATTGTGAGACCCCCCCCCCCCCCCACAATTACAGCATTTTGGTGTAATTTTCTCCTTCTCCTTAATTTTATCTCCACATACCTTAGATTCATGCATTTTTCCACAGAATCTACACCGAAAATCATCACGGCATTTCCACGCCAGGTGCCCCCACTTGCAACACTTATAGCATATTTCTGGAGATTCGTTGTAGACAGCAACCCGCTTATATCCCAAACATCTCACAAAGACCTTCTCTGGCGCTGGACCTTTGATTAGCGCAATTAGCTGCGGCTTTGGTACTAGTTCTCCATCAATTATAATTATACATCTCTTGGCCCCTCCCCCCCCCCCCCAAAAAAAAAATCTATCGTCAGCCAACACATCCTCGGGGTCAAGGTAAACAGGATAATCAAAAAGAATGATCTTCGTACATTTCCCAATGGACTCCACAGGCTTTTCCATCACTATATTCTCAAAACCTTCTGTAGTTAGATCTCTAACTGCTTCCTCATCCTTCACAGTAATATAAGTCATATGTTTAGCTTCTTTAAAGAGCACTTGATACCCTTGATGGCGCTTAGCGAGGCTAACTGACCACTTTACCTCATCATGAAAATCAATGCCATGCTGCCATCTAAACCATCAATGGGGTTTACACTCGTTGTACTGATCATGGTTGAAGAATGACTCACACCATCAATTTTCTTTCGCTTATCCATCAAGTGGGAAATATTATCTTCACTGCTTGTACCATCTCTATTCTTCCTTTTATTCTTTTTTTTTGCTATTAACAACTCTTGTCCTTCACATTCAATGCTGCTGGATAGCTTCAAATCCGACAACAGTCCTCCAGCAATACCCTGGGCTACATTGCTGTGTCTGCTGTATCCACCACTCGATTCAGTCATTTTAGTAAGCGACCTGCTCGTTGAAGCTCTTCCGTCAGCCATGACAGTAAGTGTCCAGCCAGGGAAGTGTAGTGGAGCGACCAGCACGTCCTACCAGAACAGCCAGCTTTCAGGAAGTCCACACTGGACTGTCTTATTGACCATATTGGATGAGTTGAAGCTTTTGTTAATGCTTCGACTCCTTCATTCAAGGTTTGATGTTGGGTTAACTACCCGAAAACAGCCAGTCAGACCGTGGACAGTATGATTGCCGTTTGAGGGGTCAATTCAATTCAATTTCAATTGTTTATTCCTTGATAGAGGAAGCGGGATTCTAGTGCTGTCACTAGGTACCCCTGTACAATGACACCAGAAGCATCTGGCAAGTGTGAAAAGCATATACAGTATAAATATTATAAAGGGGCTTACTAAAGCCTAAGGAATGAAGGATATTCCTTTAACACATAATCAATAATATTTACAAAATATCTGGCCAGTATTGGGAGGATCATCGTGTCTTCGTCAGGGGATCGTGGAGTGGTGGTCCAGCAGGCGTCACGGAAGCGTTGTGTGTGGGGTGAGTACATCGTCATTTTTATTCTGTGAACAGTCTTCATTTATGTTATAAGTGTTCCTGCTCCCCGTTAGGTTGAGTACTGTATATTGAAATTGATTAAATTGTAGGTTATTAGTGTTGTTTTGTCAATGGCTAAATTCTCGAACTGACTAAACTTCCCATTTAGTTATTTTGTCATAATTGTTTCTTATATGCAGTGTAAATAGTTTTTATTAATTATATTAAATTATTTTACTTGTTGGTTCTGTTTCACGGATATTTGATATTAACCAGTCTTTGAAAAAGGTCCATGGTAAATAGTTATATTAGTCGAGAACCCAACAGAGAGAAGAGTTAACGTAAAGCCCCGTCCACACTATCGGACAGTGACCGTCGGGCACGAGTGATGAGTCCGTCATCGCACACTTTGTGGCAACTTTGACGGGCAAACCAGCTGACAGCCCGTGCCCGTAGTTGAGCGAAATCAGCAGACTGCCCGGTGGTTTGGCGCCTGGCATGGACCGACGACGCTGCCAGCCACAAAAAGTTACATCTGGCTGTCAGTCTCTCACCACGCACCACGAGCCACAGGTGGTGGTTGCTCGGTTTACCTCGTCATCATATCTAGCCCTCCGTCCACGTGCACCACAGAACCTGCAAACCTCCACTGGTTCAGACAAGATACCGGACGGTTAATTGACCTTTATCGCCATTACTCGTGCCTATGGAATGTCAAAAGTGACATGTACAAAGATAAAGACATAAGTGCAGCAGCACTCAAGGGAATTGCAGAGGAGATAAGGAAGATTACTGCCGCCATTACCACAGGGGATACAAAGGGGAAAATAGAGACACTACGAAATCAACATAGACGTGAAATGAGACTGGTACATAAATGACAGAAGTCAGGAGCTGGGACAGACGAAACTTACAGGCCAAAATAATGGTGCTTTAATGACCTGTCATTTCTGAATGATAGTGACACAATCAGAGCATCTGTGTCAAACATGGATGCTGGTACAACCAATTACACTACTGAAGATGTGGCTACGGAGTTATGTTCTGATCATGAGGTACGTAAGCATTCTCTCTCTCTCTCTCTCTCTCTCTCTCTCTCTCTCTCTCTCTCTCTCTCATTATGAAGGGGCTTTAGCTCTGGAGGCAGACAGGATGGAGGGGCTGATAATTTCGCAGGAATATGTGTGAAAGGGATGTGTGGCCAGTGTGGCACTCTATTGATTCACTCTTACTTGAATGTTTCACCTTCTTTCCCGAGCAAAACCCTCGCCACCCCTCTTTAGGGAAATGGGGTATGGATGATGATGATGATGATGATGGTGGTGATGATGATGATGTTCACGTACACATATTACGGTGAAAGTGCAACAAAAGGTATATAAAGACCCCATTAATACATTTTATTTAACATGCCAGTACAGATGTATGTATTGAACTTTCCAATATCATTGTAATATGGTTCCCTTTACATGTATTAACAATAGTAATAATTGGAGATCCATCCTAAATTCTTAATGTTTCATCTACCACATAACGCAATATTGCTATTATTTTGTCATTCTGTATTGCCAGGCACCGCATCCTCTGCAGTGAAATACTCCATATACTGATCCCTCACATTCCTGGCATCGCCGCTGGAGTTCCGTCCCACCCTCTGCAGTCCAAGTAACTGGAATTTGTCTCCAGTCACCAGGGGTAATCCTTCCTACTGACAAATTTTCAACATCTAGACTTCTTGCAAGCGTGTAGTGACTTACATGGTCTTCCCTGAGGAAATTATGCAAAGCCGTGCATGCTAAAACAATTGTTTCAACCTTCCTCGGCGGTAGATTAATAGGTGACACGAATACGCGAAATCCATTGGCAAGAATTCCACACGCGTTTTCCAATGAACATCGAGCCCAAGAGAACCGGTATGAAACAATGCGTTCCCTACTAGTTTGGTTACGTTGAGGGAAGGGTTTCATGATGTGTCGTTGCAAAGGGAATGCGTTGTCAGCCACATAGACGTATGACTATGTTCTCCCACTCCCGGCAAGCAGCCTATCACCTGGCAGACCTGCAGTGTGATTTGCAATATGACGACTGAGAGTACTATTAGCCCACACACCGCCGTCTGACACTCGTCCATTTGTATCTATGTCCACATATAAATTCACAGTTTGCATCAGATATGGCCATGAGTACGATGCTGTGGCGCCCTTTGTAATTAAAGTAGTACGAGCGTGTGTCCTTTAGAGGCCTTATTTCCATATGCTTCCCATCGATGGCTCCGAGACAGCTTGGGAAGTTCCATCTTCTCTGAAACCCATTTGCCACACGCATCCACTCTTCTGGAGTTCTGGGCGTCCCTAAATACAGTTAAAAGGGCATGTCAATATACTTTTCATTATACGTTAAAAGCCAATTTCCATTAGACATTTCCCCTGTCCTTTACCTGTACATTTATGTCTGAATATATATATATATATATATATATATATATATATATATATATGTACAAGATTTCTTAAGAGCATTATAGGAGTTCCAATCTTTAGAGTGAGGTGGTTGTGGAGTAGGGTGTGTCAATTTAGGGGGTGAACTGGCTAAATTGAAAATCGAGTAATTTGGTAGCAATTTATTGTAGTCTTTAAGCATGCAAAACAATATTCTGGCATAAATTTTTTTTTATAATAAGTCCTACCTACATCAAATGGATTTTTAAATGTACATATTTGTGAATTTATAACATAACCAGCGTTTGCACACATGTTACTGTTTCAAGTTTCAAATTATTATATTTTATTATCCGTAGTCTATTTGAAAGTAACCAATGCCTTCATACTCTCTTTGCTTTGGTTTCTTGTCATCAGTAGTCTGCTTGCTATTTGTGCTTTGATGTAACCTTCTCGCCTCTCGTGGCTGTAAACATGGCCCGCTGCTTCTGTGACCATTTTCACACATCTCTCCACACTTTGAGTGTGGGAAGGCCACTTCGGCACCTGCATTGGAGTCTCTTTAAGGTTTCTCAATTCTTGGCTAGTTAGACTTGTTGTCAATGGTGGCTCTAAGACTTCCAAACTCAAGTCAACCAATTCTGACAATTTGGTGGCATTGACGTTTATTGGGGGAACTTTTCTTGAATGAAACGAACAGTCTCCCAACTGGTCGTCATCTATTAGCGTTCCTCTAATCTTTAGAATGACTTCTACAGCCTCGGTTCGGAGATTGGTACATTGACTGCAAAGCATTGCTTGCAAAACTGCTTCTGATCGAGCATACCAAGCGGACCTTCTTGCCACAGGTAACACGATGTCCCTCACTACCTTCCTCTGTGTTCTTACTAGCTGCAATTGAAACAAAAGGTGATTGGGCCCATCCACCCACATAGGATTAAGTTTCACACTAAACCACTGGGGAAGATAAACTCCAATAATAAATTCAACAATTAACCTCAAATTCTTCAGCACTTTGCCCTTCAATTCGTGTTTGGAAATCCAAATCCTGCAGAAACGAAGAGCTGTAGTTAACCAACGGCTGTGACTGACAGGTCCAATCTCCAAGAGAGCCAATGACTGAGGCACTTCTCCTGATCTTATTGCTTGGGCAATACGATAAGCATAGGATTGATCTGTGCTGAGATCTTTGATGACTCCTTCAGACAACGCCGGAAGGGGAGGGCCAACTTCGACCTTTGGAAAGGTTGTATTTATTTCTAGTTGTGTTGCTTCATCCAGCATGATGCCAAGGGGACCTGACCACTTGTTGTTGCTCTTTGTAGGACCATCAAGTTCCTGGATGAGATGACGAAGAGGTAGCTCGCCTGTATGTAAATCACATACAATCCAAACAAGTCTTCTTCCTAGTTTTTTCTCTAAATGCGTCATTACACCCCCCTGCCATCCGGTGTTCACTGCAGTTGAATCTCCACCAACAGCCTGCAGTGAACTGCCAAGTCCTCTCTCCTGAACCCAACATAAAATATGATCAGCAATGACCTCTGCATGTTTCTTCCCTTCTACTTCAGTTTCGGGAGCAAAGTGAAACAAAAACCGACCACCAGGCTCAGAACAGACAGAGTAGTGTTCTTCTTTGATGAGACCTGGAAACTTTCTGTTCACTCCCTCTACTTCTAGCAAAACTTTTGTGTCATCTATTCTTCCATCAAACAAAAGACAGGAGAGCCCTCCCTCGCTTAAATCTTTTTCATGCTGATCAGATATTTCCTTCATTATTTTTTCTTGTGCTCTTCTAATTTTATTATGATCTATCACCAAAGATACATCCTCTCGGCTGATGAGGCCTGCATCTATCCAAGCGGCAGTTGCAATTTCTGCAGCCTCACGAAGTCCAGCATGGTGGCGAATACTAGCTAAAGCAATGTTTGAAATATTTCTTGTGTTGTATTTCATTTTCTTTGGTATAGGTTCAGATGGCTCTTTGGAACTATCATCTGATGTTGCTTCCTGTTCATCAGAAGAACGATCAAAGAAGTGATAAACATCTTGACACAGCTCTTCCTCTCTTTGGATGGCTTCTTCACTCTTCATTTTCTTCTTTTGTTCCCTCTCTCGGATTTGTTCTCTCTTCTTGGCATTAGCAATCTGCTTCTTTGTTTCTGAATAATCTATTGAACCCATTTGCATACTTCCTTGGCCTTCTGCCTTTGTCCTCTGTGCCTTTATAAATTCAAGCTCTAAAACAGGGATCTTCTTTTCACGAGGACAACCACAATCAATGTGGGAATTATTTTCTCTCTTACCTGAGTGAGAACAGTTGGATTCAGAACATAATTGTATGGAGCACTTGCAGGTCAAAATGTCAAACAGAGTATCAAGTGTGTGCAGAAATTCATTTTTCCTGGCCAAGTTTCCTTTACAAAGTGATGTTTCAACTGCTTTGTGCCATAATTTCGTTAGTTTTAGCTCAATAGTTCGACACTGATTAATCACAGGTGGTTTGAATAGTGCATTAGCTTTTGTCCATTTATGCAGAAGAGGGACTATCATGTCATTTATGAGTTCTTTATCTGTATAGTTCCTTCTGTCCTTTGCATTTTTTTCTCGAAGGAGTAACCCTAATCTTAGCATGTCTCTCACTGTTGGAAGTTCTGATACAGGAAGCTCCTTCCCTTTACCAACTAGCAGGCTCAAGTGGGTTGACAACTGACTTCTTGTCTTCAATTTTGACATCTTCACACTATCTGACAAATAGAAAAATATTTCAATGTTTCATAATTCAATTGTTGTTTCAAAAAATATCAATTTGTTTATCAAAAATGCTGTAACAGAAATAACATAATAATTTCTTAGAACATAATGTTTTATACAATGATATAAGTAACTGCGACAATCAATATGCCCTACTTACAATAATTAAAATGTAGAATTCGTCTGGTAGAGTAGGTGCAAGTGCAATGAGAGCAAACCACCGTCTATGATATCTAGAAGGAGAGTGAGCCGGGCGCCTTATCCTCACGCTTGGTACAAGTCAAAACAAGAATTAAACTGTCCCACACGGAGAGCCTGTTCATGTTCATGTTCTGACATGCATATTGTACACAAGCTATAGAACCATAAAATACTCCATAATCCATATGCTTACATGAGATTAGTTAATATCAAGTGAATAATTCTAATCAAGTCTCATTAATTTGTTGAAGTACTGATATCTGAAACTTTAAGGTATAATTGATGTAGGTGAGGGTTATTTCAATTCATTTTTGTTTGCTAATCTCAAGTTTAGACATAAAGAGGCACAATATTTTGACTACCAAATTTGATTTTTAACATGTTGACAAAATTGACACACCCTATTGTGGAGGCATTCCAGCGGGCTCCCATGAATTAAGGCATTCTGCAAGGTACTGGACTGCTTGGTCCTGGTCGATTACTGTATCAACAGATTTGAATGAGGTCTCACTGCCTGGAAGCTGTCTGAGTAGAGTCATGTTGATTTCAGCCACTGTTTCTTTCTTTGGTGCCAAAAAGGCGCGTTCACGCAGCCACTTGTGATCCTTGCCGTGGTGGATAATGTTTGGGAAGACCATGTTAGTGAGCTCAGTTGAGTACTTTACAACATTTTCACATCTTTTTCAAGCTCTGTGTGGTTTAACGGGTCGGGTCGGGTTGAGTGTGTCGGATCGGGTTGGTTGGATTATTTTTAGATCCCCACATGACATTTGCTATCCATGCCACGTTTGGTCTGGGCGAGTCATTCCCTAGGCCATGGTAGGACGCCACCCTCTGGGAGGCTCCACATTGTCTCATTGTTCAGTCCCCAAAACTTCTTCTTCCATCATTAGTTCATTAACGGTATAAGTAAGTTCCACTACAACGGTACAGCAAAGTATATTTTTTTAGCATTAAATTGCTATTATTTTATTGCCTAATCATCACTACATATAACACCACCCAACATCACTACATATAACATCATCCATCATCACTACATCTAACACCATCCAACATCACTACATATAACAATATCCATCATCACTACATATAACACCACCCATCATTACTACATATAACATCATCCATCATCACTACATATAACAACATCCATCATCACTACATATAACATCATCCATCATCACTACATATAACACCATCCATCATCACTACATATAACATCATCAATCATCACTACATCTAACACCATCCATCATCACTACATATAACACTTGGTAAGCTTTCATCGTCGACCAAGGTTATAGAATAACTGGATTATATTGTTTACGAGTTTTCTCACAATGTCACGTTTGATAACATTATCTCTAGTAAACGTGATACCCTCCCATCCATTATGTGTTGCATAACCGACACAATGCTATTATCATGTGCTCTGTTTGATTAATACCAGCTAATTTGTTCATGGGCGTTTTTGGTCTTTAATTAATTTATATCCTTGTATGCATATAACTGATGGATATTTCTTCCATTCACTTATATTTTGTCTCTCTACATTATTATGCTTGTATTAATATGGTAGAGGGCTACTATTTGGGAATTATATATATATATATATATATATATATATATATATATATATATATATATATATATATATATAATAAACTATCTAATATACTATAAGAATAGCCATGTGTTTGTCTGTCTGTCTGTCTGTGTGTCTGTTCTGGGCAGCCGAAACTGCACAATCGTTTTTCATAAAACTTGGCGGAAAAATCGCAAAAAAAATCGTAGAGTGGAACAAACCTGGTCCCATGTCGATGGTATCTTGAGGAAGGCTACAGTATAATTAACCATTTTATTTATGCTGGAAACGATGCAATTCTACGGACTTGGCGCCCCTCATTAGCTGTACGCTGTCAGCCCACGATTGCAGTTATCTTACGGCTCCCTCCTCCTCCCCCCACTTTTTCTCTTAGCCTACTTTTTTTTAATGTTGTTTGGATTAGTAAAGGAAGGAAGATGAGTAAATAAAAGAATAAAGAAGGATAAAAAGAAAATAGTTAGAGATAACAGGTGGGGGGGAGCTGAGTCTCATCATGCGTCTGGATTCGCAGTTTTAAAGTTACCAGACCATTTTCGGACCTTACAGCTACAGTGTGTATACATACAGTATACTTCTTCCTGTGGCTGACTGTACATGGAAAAGGAGAAGAGATAAAAAGATAATAACAGGAATGCATGGAGAAGATAGAAAGGGAGAAGAGAAGGAGAAGAAGAGAGACTGAAGCATTAATATCCTTAAGAGGCGAGGAAAGGAGATTGGAGAGAGGGATAGTGAGAGGTGGAGGTATGAATGGAGGGATGGAAGGACAGAATAAGAATGGTATAGAAGGATAGTAGAGAAGGAGACAAAGGAAGGACATCGATAAGTAAAACAAAAATCAGAACAAGTATTTGGATGATAACAGGTAGAAATTAGTCTGTTAAATGAAGGTAAAAAGAGTAAGAATAATGAGATAAAACATAAAGAAGAAAGAGACAACTATTATAACAATCACGACCATGATTATAACAACCACGACTATGATTATAACAACCACGACCATGATTATAACAGCCACGACTATGATTATATCACCCACGACCATGATTATAACAACCACGACCAAGATTATAACAACCACGACCATGATTATAACAACCACAACTAATGATTATAACACCCACGACCATGATTATAACAACCACGACCATGATTATAACAACCACGACCAAGATTATAACAACCAGGACCATGATTATAACACCCACGACCATGATTATAACAACAAGAACCATGATTATAACAACCACGACCAAGATTATAACAACCAGGACCATGATTATAACACCCACGACCATGATTATAACAACCACGACCAAGATTATAACAACAAGAACCATGATTATAACAACCACGACCATGATTATAACAACCAAAACTACGATTATAACACCCACGACCATGATTATAACAACCACGACCAAGATTATAACAACCAGGACCATGATTATAACACCCACGACCATGATTAATTACAACAACCACGACCAAGATTATAACAACCACGACCATGATTATAACAACCACGACCATGATTATAACAACCACGACCAAGATTATAAAAACCAGGACCGTGATTATAACAACCACGACTATGATTATAACAACCACGACCATGATTATAACAACCACGACCATGATTATAACAACCACGACCATGATTATAACAACCACGACCATGATTATAACAACCACGACCATGATTTTAACAACCACAACTATGATTATAACACCACGACCATGATTATAACAACCACGACCATGATTATAACAACTACGACTATGATCATAACAACCACGACCATGATTATAACAACCACGACCATGATTATAACAACCACGACCATGATTATAATAACCACGACCATGATTATAACAACCACGACCATGATTTTGACAACCATGACTATGATCATAACCACGACCACGATCATAACGACCACGACTATGATCATAACAACCACGACCATGATTATGACAACCACAACCATGATTATAACAATCACGACCATGATTATAACAACCACGACCATGATTATAACAACCACGACCATGATTATAACAACCACGAGTCTGATTATAACAACCACGACCATGATTATAACAACCACGACCTTGATTATAACAACCGCGAGTCTGAGTATAACAACCACGACCATGATTATAACAACAACGACCATGATTATAACAGCCACGACTATGATTATGACATTCACGACTATGATTATAACAACCACGACCATGATTATAACAACTACGACCATGATTATAACACCCACGACCATAATTATAATAACCTCGACCATGATTATAACAACCACGACTATAATTATAACAACCACGACCATGATCATAACAACCACGACTATGATTATAACAACCACGACTATGATCAAAACCACTACCATGATTATAACGACCACGAATCTGATTATAACAACCATGACCATGAGTATAACAACCACGACTATGATTATAACACCCACGACTATGATTATAACAACCACGACCATGATCATAACCACGACCATGATTATAACAACCACGACCATTATTATAACAACCACGACTATGATTATAACAAGCACGACCATGACTATAACACCCACGACCATGATTATAACAACCACGACTATGATTATAAAAACCACGACCATGATTATAACAACCACGACTATGATTATAAAAACCACGACTATGATTAAAACAACCACGACCATGATTATAACAACCACGACCATGATTATAACAACCGCGACCATGATTATAACACCAACGACCATTGATTATAACAACCACGACAATGATTATAACAACCACGACTATGTTTATAACAACCACGAATTTGATTATAACAACCACGACTATGATTAAAACAACCACGACTATGATTATAACAACCTAGACTATGATTATAACACCAACGACCATTGATTATAACAACCACGACAATGATTATAACAACCACGACTATGCTTATAACAACCACGAATATGATTATGACAACTACGACTATGACTATAACAACCACGACCATGATTATAATAACCACGACAATGATTATAAAAACCACGACTATGTTTATAACAACCACGAATATAATTATAACAACCACGACTATGACTATAACAACCACGACAATGATTATAACAACCACGACTATTATTATAAAGAGCACGACCATGATTATAACAACCACAACCATGATTATAACAACCACGAGTCTGATTATAACAACCACGACCATGTATATCATATACAGTACTTTAGGAATAGCCGTGTGTCTCTGTGTGTGTCTGTTCTGGGCATCCGAAACCTCACAATCGTTTTTCATCAAACTTGGTGGATAAATCTCAAACAATTCGTAGAGTGGAACAAACCTGGTTCCCTGTCCATAGTTTCTTTAGGAAGGCATTAATTAACCATTTTATTTACACTGGAAAACGATGTTGCTGTAGGCTGTCAGCCGGGCGGCGGTTGCCCTCTAGCCAAGCATGAGCGTTCTAGCTTTCACGCTTTGGTAAACTGTACCACCGGACTCGCCACCGGGCACGAAGGGCCCACGGTCATTTGTGTATATATATATATAAATATATATATATATATATATATATATATATATATATATATATATATATATATATATATATAGATAGGTATGTACGTCATGTACAATACATAGTGATCACTATTGATATTTAAGTTATTTTTTGGAGAGATTCTTGTACATACGTTTTGGAGTGTATGAAATTACTTTATGCAATAAACAGTTTATTTCCTTACACAACAGTGGTGTCAATCAATAATACTATACATATAAACAATCCTACCCGTAAGTAATCTTCCTTGAGTACTG
Source organism: Homarus gammarus (assembly GCA_958450375.1). Classification (NCBI taxonomy): domain Eukaryota; kingdom Metazoa; phylum Arthropoda; class Malacostraca; order Decapoda; family Nephropidae; genus Homarus; species Homarus gammarus. Next base: position 533,535 of record CAUDMG010000238.1, read on the forward strand.
CATGTAGCTTCACATGGTTCTGGTATTATGAGTGACAAACTCTGCTTTGATATCCTCTTGGTATACTGCAGTGACGAGTATGTGCACTCAGTTGCTAGTGATCTGAGTGTTGCTTCGAGACGGGCTGCTGCTGGTATACTCTGCCTCAGATGGGTATCTTCCTTTGCTATGTATGGTTCCACTTTAGCTAGGAGTGTGTAAAAGGAGGTGATATCCAGTCTCATGTAGTTGGTGAAATCACGCTCACTTTCATCTTGTAGTTCACGAAATATCGTCGTATGACTTCCCAATACTTCTCTCCTACTTAACCACTCTTTACACCAGATCGTTTTCTGCACTCTGTCCTTACTTTTTTTTTTTTACAAATACATCAATTAATACGCTATACAGCGCTATTTTCTTCTTTCCAACTGTGTTGCGCATGGTGATACCGCACTCAGGGGTTGCTGACCACCTACTGGGAACTGCCCTACTTTTCTCCCTGACCACCTACTCAGCAATGTGGACAACATCACAATCATGCCTGACAGACTGCCCGGTGAGGGCATAGTCAGCCAGTCGCTGTCTCCTATAGTGTGGACGGGGCTTAACAAATGGTGACCTGTATGCTGAAGTTTGCTCCATGTGGAGAATTTCCCAAACATTTGCATGTTACATATGTTCATGTTCTATTATTACAGTAGTGTTTTTTGTGTATTTTCTATCTAATATTTATCATTATGGAGTTAGTTTAGAGGAATTTGTTACTACTCCATCAGTTGAATATTTAAAAAATACCTGCTAACGTAAAGATATTGGTTAGCCATTGCATGTAAGTATAGTATTGAATGTAGAAAGTTATGGGAGAAAAAGAGAAAGAGAGGTTCAGAGTAAGTAAGTTAGTGCATGATAACTTAACATTCTAGGCTTCGAAGCTTTGCTATTAATTGAACAGGAGTCCTTAGAGGTTTTGATGGTTTAGAGACTTGAGCTAGAAAAAGAAAAGAAGCAGTTTGAGTTACTTATGTTTGAGAGGCAGAAAGAAGAAAGCGAAAAGGAGAGAAAAGAATCGAAAAGGAAAGGCAGTTTCAGCTAGCTCTTGTAGACAAACAAGTTCTTGCTCGAAGTCAAGGACTGGACACTAAAGAAAATGTATTTGATGTGACCCGTTATGCTCAGATGGTCCTAAAGTTTGATGAGAATGTTCCCTTAGAATTTTTCCTATAGTTTGAGAAAACAGCATCATCTCTAAACTGGCATTTAGATCAGTGGTCTATTTCGATTCAAGTAGTTTTGACTTGAAAGGCATAAACTATAGAACAAAGTAAGTGTTAGCAAACGGTGAATTAATTAAGGATGATATTCTCCTGGCATATCAACTCACTCCAGAAAATTATAGACAGGTTTCGTTTTTTACAGAAAGAGGAGTACCAGTTATATATCTTGTTAAAAAGTTGGGAGATAGATGGATAAAGGCTAATAACATAAAAAAATTATATGAATTGAAGGAGGTAGTATTTTGGGAATAGTTTAAGAAGGCAGTGCCACACGAAGTTAGAGCATACCTGGAGGAAAAGGAGGTAAAATCATTGACCCAGGCAGCCCCACTGTCTAAAATTATGCCTTGACTCGTGTAGGATTTTTCACAGGACCATGTCTTATCCTGTGGTTAGCCTTATCGGGTGGTAAGCCAGGTATTGAGGTGAGAGAAAACCAGCCGCCTGGTACAATGTTCTGCATCGAAGCAAAACTTGGTATCTACTTCTAGTAAGTCTGCATTTCCCCGAGGTAAGGGTAACGTGATCTGTTATATTATAAACAATCTCTCCAAGTGATCAGGAATGTTACACGTGTTCCTATTATATTGTGTACTGAATATGTGTCCAAAATCAGTGCAATAAAACAGCAAGTCATAATGTTTTCTGGTAGATGTCACCATCTATTGGTTAAGTGTAAAGGTGTAGTGAGGACTACCAAGAGTCACCACACTGTACTGTCTTATTGACCATATTGGACGAGTTGAAGCTTTTGTTAATGCTTCGACTCCTTCATTCAAGGTTTGATGTTGGGTTAACTACCCGAAAACAGCCAGTCAGACTGTGGACAGTATGATTGCCGGTTGAGGGGTCTCACTTCTTTTTCCTTCATAGGGATGAGTACATCGTCATTTTTATTCTGTGAACAGTCTTCATTTATGTTATAAGTGTTCCTGCTCCCGTTTAGGTTAAGTACTATATATTGTAATTGATTTAATTGTAGGTTAATGGTGTTTTTTTTTTTGCCAATGGCTAAATTCTCGAAGTGACTAAACTTCCCATTTAGTTATTTTATCATAATTGTTTCTTATATGCAGTGTAAATAGTTTGTATTAATTATATTCAATTATTTTACTTGTTGGTTCTGTTTCACCGATATTTGATATTAACCAGTCTTTGAAAAAGCTCCATGGTAAATAGTTGTATTAGTCGAGAACCCAACAGAGAGAAGAGTTAACGTAACAATGTGTTGTGTTGTGGTGTATGGAGTACGGCGTGTGTGTGTAATAATTATAATAAAAATAATTATTATTAACGGTTTATTGAAAGCGCATGGCAGCCGGAAGGTTGAAAATATACAGTTGCATCATTGGGATGGGTCTCTTGATTGACAAATAATATACAAGTATCATATGTGATACATATACTGTATGATCTATAATAACTAGGTGGGGAGAAGGTTATACTACAGGGCATTACAACATAGTGACAGTGCAAAAAGGTAAGATTGACTAAGAGTGAATAAACAGGTTGATTACAAATTATTGATAATTTTTACATTGGTTGGGACTGGGCTGTTCTTATAGCGATCATTACGTGCTCGTATGGACTGGATGCGGTTGTGGTGTCGATCAGCAATTCGCAGACGAGGGATCTCGAGTGGAAGTAGGAGCCGGTATCGAGGATGGTGTAGAAGCTTCTCACCAAACTTGCAGATGAGGTCGTGGTGATGGTCAGAGTGCCGAGAGGGTCAGTGTGTTGAGCACTTCTTGATATGTGGAGTAGGAAGGGAGGCGAATAATCTTGTATGCCCTCTTTTGCACTTTTCTGTGTTGACTTTGTGTGGCATTTGGGGAGGAAGACCAGGCAGGTGAGGCATAGGTGAGCTTGGGAAGCATGAGTGTTGAGTAAACACTGAGAAGCTCGGGCGCAGGAGCTCCGAGGGACTTGAGTCGGCGGAGGAGTTTGAATTGCCCCGTGAGGGGGCTAGTTTATTGGGCACCCCCTTTCCTCTTGTGCAAGGTGAAGCGTAAAAGCGTTTACAGCGCCCTACTGGGAAGCATGCGTAGTTCATGCTTTCTTTCATGACGTAGCACTAAGGGCGTAAAAGCCTAAAGGGTCATGGGTTTTGTCAGCAAGTTACATAAAGTGTCAGGATAATGAGTGTGTGGGGGGGGGGGGGGACATTTCCCTTAACAATTCATCTGTTTATGGCAAAGCGTGGCAGGTCCCAAATAATATCAGGTGCCAGGCCTGTCTCTAGGCGGAGGGGATGGAGAGAGAAACTGGTGGATTTGACAATTTTACTGACGTGTGTTTTCCAATTTAGTTTGTTGGCTATGGTGTCGCCGGGGAGCTTAGTGGAGTGTACAACCTGGAGTGTGTTGGCGCCTAAAGTAATGGAAGTGGTGGGACAACGTCGGAGGAGAGGTTGATGTGCATAACCATGGTCTTGGTATGGTTAATGGTGACATGGTTGTTGGTGATCAAATTTTGGAGACTGTTCAATAAATCATGAAGGGCGGTATAGTCGGGAGCCGAGTTGTTGACACTGATCCCAATGTTGGAGTCGTCGACATATTTTCAGCAAGCAGATGTTTCTCTTAGGGCATCATTGATAAGCATAAGGAAGCAGAGCAGTCCCATCTTGGTGCCTTGGGGGACACCACAGGTGAGTTACTGAAAAGTGGAGACAGCTCAACGGGAGCGCAAGGCTTGGCGTTGGTCCATAAGGAAGTCTGTAAGCCATTGTATAAGACTTCTTCGAAACCCGAGATCGATAGTTTTGTTGATGATTATATTGTGTGGTCGACTAGATCAAATGCTTTGGTGAAGTCACTGAAGGCGACAGCACCAGATGGCTTTCGTTTTTCCAGATGGTATATGTAGTCGAGAAAGCTGACAAGACAGTGAGTGGTGAATGAAATTTTCAGTTTGCCAAATTGCTGAGGCTCTATGGTGCCTTCAATATCGGCATAAGCCCAGTCAAACACGAACCTTTCATAGATTAAGCTGGGTATTGGGGTGATTGCATTGGGTCGTAGCTCATTTAAGGATTGTGGGCCGGTTGACTTTGGCACTGGTGACACATGTGAAATCTTTCAAGCAGCTGTGCATCCTGCTTGACTGAGGGAAGCATTGGTGATGGAGCAGAGGGGTTTAGCTAGTTTCGGGGAGAACTCCTTGTAGAGTTTCACTGTTCAGTCAATGGGGATGGTGAAGCGCTTTAACTTCAGTTTGTGTGTGTGTGTTTGGAGTGTGTGTATGTGGAGTGTGCGTGTGTTGATAGTGTATGTGTTGAGTGAGAGGTGAGGTGGGGTGGGGTGGTGTGGTGTGGTGTGGAATATTGTGGTGTTGTGTGATGCAATGTCACTATTGTATTCCTAAATCATTGAAATTTTGCTCTGTATGGCGTCGCTAGAGAAAACAGTTGTTCTTTTTCTCTTCACTAACACAAAGGTTTGTGTTTTGGGAATTCTGTAAATATGGAAAACAGACAATATATGATTCCGTGATAATAAATCATTTAAACTGATGTCAGTTATACTATTCAATTCTGGTCACCGTATTACAGACTGGATATAGAATCCCGAGAAATAATTCAGAGGAGAATGACAAGACTAAACCCGGGCATTAGGAACCTTGAGTACAGAGACAGGTTAAAGCATCTTAATTTGCGCTCCCTCGAGAAACGTAGAGTGAGGGGCGATATGATAGAGGTGTATAAATGGAAGTCAGGGCTAAACAATAGGGACATTACAAAGGTACTCAAACTATACAACCAGGAGCGAACTCGTAACAATGGTTTTAAATTAGACAAATTTAGATTTAGGCGTGAAATAGGTAAATATTCGTTTGGAAATAGTGTAGTGGATGAATAGAACAAGTTAACAAACATCATCATTAACTCGAATACGCTGGATAGCTTCAAACATAGGTTGGATGGATACATGCAACTGTTGTCGGCTTTGGGGCCGATGCTCTCGTTCTCCTGAGGCAGAGCAAAGCAGACCTAAGGAGAGAGAAGGACAGTCGACATCTCATGCAGGCTGTAATATATCTTCTGGGCTGCTGCTTCTGTTCAGATATCACCTCCGCGAGTCTGGCGTAGAAGCATCTTGCACTTAGTCCTATCCCACCAGAGGTTGTGAACACCAGAAGAGTGAAACTGCCTTGATCAACGTTCTGAATTATCTTCCCATATGCCCTTATCTTGTTGTTCTCTTTCCTCCTGTGTGCAGCATCGAGAGCTAAGTAACGGTGACATGTGGCCATGGGATCAAAAATCCTGATGTCGAAGAAGGCTCGCTGTCCTCTCGTCCAGAATCCTCGAGCACTGACATCAACACTGGCTTCGTTGGATGTGTTTGAAGTCCTATGGTGGAAATTCTCACTGTCCAATGGAAGGAGGGTCGGTTCTACCCTGATATCGTGACATATTTCCTTCAACATATTTGTAGTGAGATCCCTTACTTCGTCATGCCTTATGCATATGAGCCCCCAATCTTGCACACCATGGCGTGATCGACGTCATAGGAAGAGCCACACACGCACTGGGAGGGCAAACCTTCTACTGGCCTACCGTACCTTAGAGCAATGGCAACTGTAAATTCTTGTTTATTAAGACTGAAACCATTTGCCCTTATCGGTAATGTAGTTAACCAGTTCGAAGCGCCAACCTCCTGTACTATAGCTACTTTTTTTTCATATTCTCTGGTGCTTGCAGCATCAGTTGCTGCAACTTATCACTTTGGCTGTGCTGTCGTTCTGTCGTAAAGGACCGTCGAATCTTGTTTACTTCGCTGGCATCCACCACGCCTGTTGCGTTCTGAGCTATTATTTAGTTGCAATGGTAATTACTTATCTATTTACATGATAATTTCCGATAAAACGGTTTTGATGGTACAATAAAAGCAGGTACTGTAAATATAATAAGTGTTCCAAGAAATATTATTACTTCGACAATAAATATTTTTTTAGAGATGATTTAAAGGAAGGGAGCGTAGTCTTTACTCTCATGGGTGGGGATAAGTTACTCCACACCTTCACACCATGATATTTTATGGAGGTCTGGGACTGAGAGGAGTGCATTGGGGGGGGGGGGGTCTTAGTAGCTCTAGGTGCCTTAAGTTGTATCTCTGATTATTCCAGAACTGGAAATAATTATTGTCAAGCAAGTGATTGATAGATTTGTAAACAAAGAGGGCACAGCAGTAGGTGTTGTAAAAGAGCTTAGAATGACAGGTAGCAAGAAGATCTATTACTGAGGTAGCCGTCTCGGATTTTAGCATATCAAGGTTGAAATCTCCTGTAATGTAGCAAAGTTTCCTCTCCGAATTTATGATAAGTCCCGATAATTTATCAAGAAAATTCCTTACATTAGTGTGGGGTCTGTAGATTATTATCGATATCTCGTGTGTTGTTATGTAATTCAGTGAAAACACTCCATAAACTCCTCCTGGACCTTTAAGTCATCTCTAATCTTATCTAATTTTTACTCTAATCATGCATCTACTTTTTGCTTAACTTTTACTTGTTATTAAATTTTTTCTCCTTTATCATAGTCCTAAGTTTTTATTTATATTGTGGTCTTTATCATACTCTTAATTTTTATTAAAGACTTTACTCTTCATCATGCTCCTACGTTTTACTTATTGTTTTTACTCCTATCACATATTTACTTTTTACTTAAAACATTTTACTCTGTTATCGTACTTCTACTTTTTGCGTAGTGTTTTACTCTTATCACAAGTTTACATTTTACTAAAAACTTTTTACTCTTTTATCATTCTCCTACATTTCACTTAGCTTTTTACTCATTTATCATAATTTTTTCTTCTTTTTACTAATAACTTTATTGGTTTTATTATACCTCTACGTTTTACTTAGTTTTTTATTCTTTTATCTTACTTCTACCATTTATTTAACTTTACTTAACTCGATAATGTACCATTTTATCCTATGGCGTTAATGTTCAACTTATAGATGTTGTTGTTTCTTTAGTGTTATTAGTGTTGTTATTGTTGCAGGTGATATTGTTATCGTTGTTGTTATTATTGGCGTTTTTATTATAGTTGTTGTTGCAGCTGTTCTCTTTGTTATTATTATTTTCATTGTTGTTGTTGTTAATATTGGTGTTGCTATTATTGTTTTATCAGTTATTTTTGTTATTGTTGATGTCGTTGATGCTGTAATTGTCGTTATAGTTATTATTTTTGGTAATGTTTGTGTTGTAGTTGTCGTTGTAGCCAAGAAAAATATCTGCATCAACCAATATCAGGGACTTGTTAACATCTTTTGTGCTTTTGGCCTGGCTCATGTTAGCCTCTGAGCTGTACAGTACTCTACACTGAGGAGATAAACGATTCCATGGCCTAACCTGGGTTAGCGAATACCTTTTAGCATTTTGCCTTGTATATTGCTCTGGTTCTGCTATGTAGATGATCCTCCCCCAACTCACACACACGCGCGCTCTAGATCGGGATAATTGACGATTAGTGATTTATCCTTGTAAATTAATCTTTGTGGGCAAACTTCTGACTAACCATAAACGTTAATGTAGATCATAAAAATACATGTAATTGAATAGTTTAAAACCTAACCTAACCTAACCTAACCTAACCCCTAATGGTAGTAAACGACGCCTTAAATGAAACCGAACATATTTTAATATGTGCAAATTAATTTCAGTTGAGTTATAACGAAGTTATCCCGATTGAGCAAAAATTCCAGTTGCTTTTTAATGCTTAATCGGCAATTATCTTTATTTAGTTAAATATTCTGTACAGTATATCATATATGACTGTGGGTGTGACGACTCAAGTAAGTTTGTGTAATGACATATGTACATATAAGGTGTACATAAGACGTGCGTTTAATTAGACGTATTATATATTACCACTGAGGGTTCCTTTGGCGTAAGTAACACAACTGCCACTGACTCCGTGTTTTAGTGTGTGTGTGTGTGTGTGTGTGTGTGTGTGTGTGCATCTTGCAACAGTGTAACACCCAGAGGTTGTTCACCCTTCGCGACTTTCCATGTGTATGATATATCTGTGCAACTCCCCCTCCCCCCCTCCTCTTCTCCCTCCCTCTCTCCTCTCCCTTACCCCATACTCTCCCTCCCTCCCACCCCCCTTCCTCCCTCCCTCCCTCCCTCCATTCTCTCCCTCCCCCTCCCCTTCAGCTGGTGACCCCGTTCAACTACCCTTGTACGGGGAAATTATTCAGACTGAAGGACAGCTACATCGTTAAGGTCGATAATGGCTATTTTAAAAGGCAAGGCATTGACTTGGACGTACTGTACATTTAGATGAGTTACTTTCATCTGTATATGAGGGGTGGAGGGGATGGAGGGAGTTGGAGGGGTGGAGAGAGGGGGTGCCAGGAGCAGGGTTGGCGCGGGCTGAGAGAGCGTTGACCCCACTGTGAGGTAAACAAATAGTGCACACGCGAGCTCACACGTCATCACAGTTGTGTCTGCCACAAGCACAATGTGGTGGTCGGTGGTAGTGGTGTGTGTGTCGGGGGGGGGGGGGGGGTTCTGCCTTCCTGCAGGAGCAACGTCCGCACCCCTTATCCACCACGCTCCCTCACTCACGTGGTGACCTCACTCCTCCACTTTACTCTCGTTGACTGGTAATAATATGATAAATAATCCTCAGTGACCTTCAAAACAAACAAACAGTTCAAATACATTCGATACATAGGTCTTGATATGCTTATGAATACTAATCGAGATAGGTACTAACCCTTTAGACGACAGGAGTTTCTCTCAGCTAAATAAAATCGTCTGGCGTCAGCCAAAATAAAATACGTAAGGGCTACTTTCCCCTCTAAAGGGTTAATATGATTATTTATAAAATTAAATAAATATGACCAGAAGATCACATATAAAACACAAACCAGTTAGGTAGTACGAGCAATATGTTAATCTAACAGATACTGGAGGAAAATAATGAACAAAAACCCATCGACTGTGTTTCTGGGTCATAACGTTGAACGTTGATCATTGTTTACCTGCATTACTCTCTATTGTGTCTGTTACTGCTAACAAGTTTTAACCAAATTAGTTTAATGTTTACCTTCCTTGACCTCAAAAGGCAAATTAGTTTCAAGGATTTATGTTAATTCCTTCCTTATGCAGCTCTGAAAACACATCCATAAAGTTATTAAATTATTGACTGACTCTCTATTTGCCTGTTCACTACGCTCCTGCATGATAATCTTAAGCGAATAAACCTTTTGGCTAGAACACAGGTAGGTGCGGCGCTCACTGGCAGTAGTAGCAGCAGCCTGGCGGTCAATGACCTCCCACTTTCTTCATCTTCAGCCTCCCATAAAACTATTGCCTCAAGGCCCACTTTCTCACTTGTATGAAGGAGATACACCTTTTTGAAAATGGGGTTCTTACATCTACCCTGCCAACATGGCTGGGTTCCCTTACAGTGTTGGTTGGTGTTTTTGGCTGGTGGAGTTCATTGACCCCTGCACTATGTTGGCTTATATTGAATGTTGCTGCTTTTGTTCTTGTCAGGACTCGTTCTATCTATTGTAATGGCCACTTATTGTCCAAAAATTTATTATTGTTAAGTTTTCACTGCATTAGCAAAATTTTAAGCGTTGTTTAAGAGTTTGTTGAAGACGTCCCACTCGGATGTTTGCTTTCAGCATGGCGGGAGATTTTGAATAAGGAAGTGACATGGCCTGGACATGCGGGCGTTTATTGTTTATTACTGTGGATGTCCATGTAAGGGAATGACCCCTGGAGCTCCTGTCTTACGTAAGGATACTTTCACGATTAAAATCCACATGGTAGGCAACTTGCTTGTAGATTAACCCTGAGCATTCTCCTCCTAACTTATTGAACATTATTTTACTCTACCACGCCCAGGTCTACATACTGATACTCTCACAGCTGGAAACCTTCGCAGGGAAAACTTCCATATGAGGGTACGAGATCAACTCTTTCTCACTATACAATGCAGTTATTAAGAGTTTTAGGTCACTTTACCATACTATTTGGTAGAACCTTTGTAGCTGAGAAACATAAGGTTGCTCAGTTACCGTGCTTGTTGTGGTGATAGTAGGGTGATGTGGGGAGAGGGGCAGGTGTTGCATGGGGGTGTATGGAATGCCTAGGGCAAGGTGGAGGACCAAGGAGTAGGTCACTGTGCCGGCCAGGTAGGAGCTACCTCACCTCCGACACACCTCGGTCATCGACCCCACTTTCACTCTCACTCCACCAGCCGAACGCAGGACCGTCCCTCAGTGCCCCTTGACGCCTTGGCCACAGTACTCATGTTGTTCATCATCTATGAACTATTATCTGATGTATATCTGAATAAATCTATCATCAGTAGATCAGTAGACATACTGTAGCTATCTGGGTAACCAGCAACCCACGTCTTCAAAACATTCACACACACACACACACACACACACACACACACACACAGGCAGGTATAATGCAACAAGCGTAAGGTGGCCTTCAACCGCAACCAGATTCCTGATATTAAAAGAAAAGGGAAAACTATCAGAGAATAATTGGGTTTCTTCTCTGTTGCTCAGCTGATCGGTGCCGTACTGTACAACCTAGTATAAGTTAATGGCGACAACAATATTCTCAGCACACATACACACACACACACACACACACACACACACACTCTCACACTGTACACATTCTTGCGTAGACAGATAGATAATATGTGCATAAACAGATATTTCTTCAGCAAAATGGCAAGCCGCAAGATAGTTTGACCAATGATGTCACAACAAAACTATCAGATGCTTAACTATATCAGGTCCCTTAACTACAGTGTCAACCTACACCTACGGTGATTGATGACATAACAGTGTTGCTAACTGATGTATAAACTACAGCACTCGAGGTACTACACAACCTCACTACAACACTCGAGGTACTCCACAACTTCACTACAACACTCGAGGTACTCCACAACTTCACTACAACACTCGTGGTACTCCACAACCTCACTACAACACTCGAGGTACTCCACAACTTCACTACAACACTCGTGGTACTCCACAACCTCACTACAACACTCGAGGTACTCCACAACTTCACTACAAGGCTCGTGGTACTCCACAACCTCACTACAAGGCTCGTGGTACTCCACAACCTCACTACATTACTCGTGGTGCTCCACAACCTCACTACAATGCCCGTGGTACTCTACAACCTTAACAACACTCTTGGTACTCTACAACCTCATTACAACACTCTTGGTACTCTACAACCTTACTACAACACTCTTGGTACTCTACAACCTCATTACAACACTCTTGGTACTCTACAACCTCTCTACAACACTCTTGGTACTCTACAACCTCTCTACAACACTCTTGGTACTCTACAATCCCACTACAACACTCTTGGTACTCTACACCCCACTACAACACTCTTGGTACTCTACAACCTCACTACAACACTCTTGGTACTCTACAACCCCACTACAACACTCTTGGTGCTCTACAACCCCACTACAACACTCTTGGTACTCTACAACCTCACTACAACACTCTTGGTACTCTACAACCTCATTATAACACTCTTGGTTCTCCACAACCTCACTGCTATATTGTCGATACTTCACAATTGTAGTACAACAAATGCACCTCACTGAAACCACATTATAACTATTATAACATACTTCAACTACGCTACAACAAGAGTAACACTAAAATACACGCTACAACAACGGCGACACACTACAGTCACTCTTCAACCACTATAAAACAACGACGAGACACTACAACCACGTTACAACGACGGTAACACACTACGACCACACTACAACAAAGGTAACACACTACAAAGTACAACAACGGTGACACACAATAACCACGCTACAACAACGGTAACATACTACTACCACACTACAACAAGGGTAACACACTACGACCACACTACAACAATGGCAACACACTACACGGTACAACACCTACACGTTGCAACACTAACACCATTAAGCAGTGTTGCAAACTTTCGACACAGTATGGCCCCACGATTAAATATCTACTACCCCTTGACACACTGAGACAACTTAAGAAAATATAATCATGAAATTGACCCTATTGTTATTTACCCTTAACTAATCTAACTTAACCTATAGTGTTAAGGGGCTCCATATTGAAGGGGGTGACACCATAATGAGGGGTGACACCATAATAAGGCGGGGGGTTGACATTATGGTGAGGGTTTGGCACTATATTAAGGGAGTGGCATTATAATGTGGTGTGGTACTATGTTGAGCGCCTGAGCATTATTGTGAGGGGTTGGCACCAGAATGAAGGGGTGGCAAGATAGTAAGGGGGTGGCACTATAGTGAGGGGTGGCACCAGAATGAAGGGGTGGCAAGATAGTGAGGGGGTGGCAAGATAGTAAGGGGGTGGCACTATAGTGAGGGGTGGCAGCAGAATGAAGGGGTGGCAAGATAGTAAGGAGGTGGCACTATAGTGAGGGGTGGCACCAGAATGAAGGGGTGGCAAGATAGTGAGGGGGTGGCAAGATAGTAAGGGGGTGGCACTATAGTGAGGGGTGGCAGCAGAATGAAGGGGTGGCAAGATAGTGAGGGGGTGGCACTATAGTGAGGGGTGGCAAGAGAGTGAGGGGGTGGCACTATATTGAGGGATGGCACCAGAATGAAGGGGTGGCAAGATAGTGTGGGGTTGGCACTATAGTGAGGGGTGGCACCAGAATGAAGGGGTGGCAAGATATTGAGGGGGTGGCACTATAGTGAGGGGTGGCACCAGAATGAAGAGGTGGCAAGATAGTGAGGGGGGTGGTTATATAATGAGAGGGGTGGCCCCAGAAAGTGAGGGGGTGGCACTATATTGAGGGATGGCACCAGAATGAAGGGGTGGTTAGATTGTGAGGGGGTGGCACTATAGTGAGGGGTGGCACCAGAATGAAGGGGATGGCAAGATAGTGAGGGGGTAGCCCTATAGTGAGGGGTGGCACCAGAATGAAGGGGTGGCAAGAAAGTGAGGAGGTGGTACTATATTGAGGCATGGCACCAGAATGAAGGGGTGGCAAGATAGTGAGGGGTGGCACTATAGTGAGGGGTGGCACCAGAATGAAGGAGTGGCAAGATAGTGAGGGGTGGCACTATAGTGAGGGGTGGCACCAGAATAAAGGGATGGCAAGATAGTGAGGGGGTGGCACTATAGTGAGGGGTGGCACCAGAATGAATGGGTGGCTCTGTAGTGAGGGGGTGGCACTATAGTGAGGGATGGCATCAGAATGAAGGGGTGGCAACATAGTGAGGGGATGGCACTATAGTGAGGGGTGGCACCAGAATGAAGGGGTGGCAAGATAGTGAGGGGGTGGCACTATAGTGAAGGGTGGCACCAGAATGAAGGGGTGGCAAGATATTGAGGGGGTGGTACGATATTGAGGGGTGGCACCAGAATGAAGGGGCGGCAAGATAGTGACGGGGTGGTTATATAATGAGAGGGGTGGCACCAGAATGAAGGGGTGGCAAGATAGTGAGGGGGTGGCACTATAGTGAGGGGTGGCAAGATAGTGAGGAGGTGGCACTATAGTGAGGGATGGCACCAGAGAGTAGGGTTGGCAAGATAGTGAGGGGGTGGCACTATAATGAGGGGGTGGATCCAGAATGAAGGGGTGGCTCTGTAGTGCGGGGGTGGCACTATAGTGAGGGATGGCACCAGAATGAAGGGGTGGCAATATAGTGAGGGGGTGGCACTATATTGAGGGATTGCACCAGAATGAAGGGGTGGCAAGATAGTGAGGGGGTGGTTATATAATGAGAGGGGTGGCACCAGAATGAAGGGGTGGCAAGATAGTGAGGGGGTGGCACTATATTGAGGGGTGGCACCAGAATGAAGGGGTGGCAAGATAGTGAGGGGGTGGCACTATATTGAGGGGTGGCACCAGAATGAAGGAGTGGCAAGATAGTGAGGGGGTGGTTATATAATGAGAGGGGTGGCACCAGAATGAAGGGGTGGCAAGATAGTGATGTGTTGGCACTCTATTGAGGGATGGCACCAGAATGAAGGAGTGGCAAGATAGTGAGGGGGTGGCACTATGGTGAGGGGTGGCACCAGAATGAAGGGGTGGCAAGATAGTGAGGGGGTGGCACTATATTGAGGGGTGGCACCAGAATGAAGGAGTGGCAAGATAGTGAGGGGGTGGCACTATGGTGAGGGGTGGCACCAGAATGAAGGGGTGGCAAGATAGTGATGTGTTGGCACTCTATTGAGGGATGGCACCAGAATGATGGGGTGGCAAGATAGTGAGGGGGTGGCACTATAGTGAGGGGTGGCACCAGAATACAGGGGTGGCAAGATAGTGAGGGGTGGTACTACAGTGAGGGTGTGGCACCAGAATGAAGGGGTGGCAAGATAGTGAGGGGGTGGCACTATAGTGAGGGGTGGCACCAGAATGAAGGGGTGGCAAGATAGTGAGGGGGTGGCACTATAGTGAGGTGGTGGCAACATAGTGAAAGGGGTGGTAATATAATGAGAGGGGTGGCTCTCTAGTGAGGGGGTGGCACTATAGTGAGGGGGTGGCACTATATGTGAGAGAGTGGCGCAATTATGAGGAGGTGGCACTATAGTGATGGGTGGCACTATAGTGAGGGGATGGCACTATAGTGAGGGAGGTGGCGCTATAGTGATGGATGGCACTATAGTGAGGGGATTAGCACTATAGTGTGGGAGGTGGCACTATAGTGATGGATGGCACTATAGTGAGGGGGTTGGCACTATAGTGTGGTAGGTGGCACTATAGTGAGGGGATGGTACTATAGTGAGGGAGGTGGCACTATAGTGATGGGTGGCACTATAGTGAAGATATAGCACTATAGTGAGGGTGGTGGTACTATAGTGATGGATGGCACTATAGTGATGGGGTTGGCACTATAGTGTGGGAGGTGACACTATAGTGAGGGGATGGCACTATAGTGAGGGAGGTCGCACTATAGTGATGGATGGCACTGTAGTGAGGGAGGTGGCACTATAGTGATGGGTGGCACTATAGTGAGGAGATAGCACTATAGTGAGGATGTTGATTGGCACTATAATCTTGTTGAAAATCATCCTAGGATAGTGTGATATTGCCAAAATTACCGCATGGCAGTGTGATTCATACCCAAATCATCTTAGGGTAGAATAATTATCGTAAATGATCCTAAGGTTATATGATTATCCTAGAACCATTTTAAGCGAGCATGATCTTCCTATAATCCTCCTAAAGTATTATAATTATCCTAAAATTATCCCAAAATTGTATGATCGTCATAAAATCTTTCCATATACGGGAGTATGATCATCCTAAAATCACCCTTAAATCGTAAGATCATTCTAAAATCATTCCAAAGTACGTATTATGCTCATCCTGAAAACATCCCAAAATGGTATGATCATCTTAAAACCATCCTAATATAGTATGATCATCCTAAAATAGTAAGATCATCAGAAATAGAAAGATCATCCTAAAAACATCTGAAAGTAGTATGATCATCCTAAAATCATTCCAAGGAAGTATAGTAAGCAATACTCTTTAATTGAGTTTCATCAGTCTCATTACCTCAGATTACTTCCACCTCACCCTACCTCACAAGCAGGCTCTCAGTCTAAGGCTTTTAACAGTCTTATTATTCCTACAGTTTAGAGGTTTTACAGTCTAATTATTTATATAGTATGATGATATCAGTAAGGGATTTTACAGTCTAATTACCCACACAGTCTAAGGGATTAAACCGACTAATAACCCACAGTCTAACAGCTTTAACAGACTAATTATCCATGCAGTATAAGGGCTTATACAGTTTAATTATCCATACACTCTATGGGATCTAGCAGTCTAATTATCCGCACAGTCTAGGTTTTTTTACTGTCCCATTATCCATCTAGTCTGATGAACTCAGTCTAAGGGCTTTTACAGTCTAATTATCTATACAGCCTGATGACCTCGTACATTTTAACGACCTATAGCTAATTCCCATAGTCTATTGACCCGCACAGTCTAACAACCCAAACTGTCTAATGACTCCATACAGTATAATGACCCCTTTCAGTTTAAAGAACCCTTACTGTACCGTTTAACGACCTGTAGCTAAGATCTGACAATCTATTGGCTCCTTACACTCTAATGACCCCTGACACAGCGACCCGTCTCTGTTATGGCGAGTAACGCATCATCAGCTTGGACTCTAGTTTTGGAGGCTGACGTGTTACACTAACTATATAGTGTTTGTATACAGGGAGGAGGTAGACCAAACAAGGCTACTCCTCTCTCTCTCTCTCTCTCTCTCTCTCTCTCTCTCTCTCTCTCTCTCCATCTGAATCTTGTAGCAATACTTCAATACATCCAAAAGTATTAATAGTGCCTATATTTCATACCAGTCACCATATAGCGCCTCCTTGTATAATGCTAGCCATCCATGGCACCAGAACGTGAGCTACGCCCTTGTCGCCTTTTCCTCATTTTCTCAACCATTTTCTCTGTCACTATCTCCCTACCCCATCCTTTTCCTCTCTTTCTCTTCCACAAGTTCTCTAACATTTTATCTATTACTCTCAGACTTTCCCACATCCTCTCCTCTTCCTCCTTCATCCTCTCCACCATTATCTCCCTCACTCTCCACCTCTCCATCTTCCTCTTTCTCTTTCATCCCTGCACCATTATCTCCCTTACCCTCTCCCTTTCCTAATCCACTCTTGTTTCTCCTTCATTACCTTCACCATTATCTCCCTTACTCTCTTTCCCTCATGCTCTTCCTCAATTTCCATTGACTCTCTCCTCCTCCACACTCTCCAGGATTTTCTCCTCACTTTCTTCTCAATCTCCTTTATATCCTCTGCCCTATTTTCTCCTTGACCCGCATTCTCTCCCTCTCCCTCATCCTCCATTCCACTTTCTTATTCACTTTCTCCGTCACCTACCCCTTCACTGTCTTTACCCTTTCCCTAACACGTTGGGTACGGTAATAAACAATATCCACGTTCCACTGTTTTTTCTACGGCTGTACAACGCTACAGCATCGTCGCCGACATTACAGCGCCTCTCCCATACACATCATCCTCAGATACTATAAACATTATATATATATATATATATATATATATATATATATATATATATATATATATATATATATATACAGTACGTGTCGCGAAAAAGAGATAATTTCCGATTTAGCCTTAAAAAACAAAGTTAAGTTTTTTACCGAATAGGGAAAACCTTTTATTTTATTGCTATAACTCATTTAACATTAACTTATATCTGTACATGTTAGAATCTGATCTGTTTTACTTAAGGCTTCGCTTCCAGTCATAAAATAGCAAAACTCTACTCAAAGCAGGTTAGGTTAGATTTATTACCGCCAGAAGTTTCCGAAAATGATTAATACATAGGAGTTATCTCTAATCGGTCAACATCCCATTTAGTGTAACATATACTGTATGTACTGTGTTTAAAGTCAATGTGTAAAATCAGCAAATCAGGCAATCTGTAAAAATCCCCTTGAAAATTATCCTTATTTTTTCTGTTGTTTATATTGTGTGTAGGTTAATTTAATTTAGGTTATGCTAGGTTAGGTTACTCGGCTGTAAATGCAAAAATTTCATTAAACTAACATTGAACCTATCCAAACCTACTTAACCTACAGTATACACAACATAAATAACATAAAACACAAATTATTTTCACGGGTATATGTACTAGTAAGTCTTTATCATTGTGTTAAATCGAAGCATTAAGTGATGCTGGTACAGTAGTGTGAAGGTGCTCCTGTTTACACTGCACTCACCATGTATGAGAGAGAGAGGACACACAGCTATACCTGGGCTGTCCTGCAACACACAAGAAAAAGGCGATTAGTCAACTCATATACCCAGAGTGATCGATTAATGTTTTAAGAGTTTTATTTAACAAGTATTTTTCAATAACATTAAGTATAGAGTAAGTTATAATCCTTATATCATAGATAATGTATCCGTAAGAAAAAACAGATGATAGATGTAACAGAAACATTGGCGAAATATGGTATTACTTTATTGTCAAGTTGGCAACTGTTGTATTATGTAAAAAACTATTTTACTATCATTGCCAAAATTCATTTGGTAATTTTTTTTAGGAAAACTAAGTTTTTGAATCTATATTTAAGACAAAACAAATAAGCTAGTATGAGGGCATTTGTGTTGTGTTATTGTATAATAAATACGGTGTGTTAACCGAGGGTGGACTGTGTGGCAGGAAGAGCACGAGTAACTAGACAGTCGAGATGCGAAGCTGTGTGAAGCAGAACTACTATGCTCGGGTCACACCCATCTTCCGTTTTCTCTGATTGAAAGGTTTTCACTTTTTATGGTAAACTCCTCCAGATTTTCGCCTTGGTAAAATTTATGCAGTGAACTAGATTTTTGCCAGGCTTTCGGGCAGACGTGGATGGATACTGATGCTCTAATAGTTAATGCTGTACCTACTTGAACTGGGTCTAATTATAACAGCGGATGAGAGTTTATTGCTCCTATTTACAGGCTGGCGTGTGTCTGGAGAGATCTTGTCTAGTGGTAGCTTGACTTCATCTTTCGTAGCACTGGCGTGGGTAGTAGACGTAGATGCTTCTATCGTCGTCACGGGCTGGTAAGTATACCATGTTGAGGATCTATGAATGTTCTGATAGAATTTCTTAAGACAAACACCACAGCACTACCGAGCACACCTTTATGTTATCTTGGACAGGACGAGGGGGACCATTGTACAGTACAGTACATGTGAGAACAAGAAGGGGCAACCCAGAGTGGTTGAATATCAGAGCCAGTGCACAGTTATGTCTTACCGTTCGTTCAGTAATTAATATAACTCGTGTGTTTTTTCCAGTCAATGTGAAGAATCATTTCATTACTTGTTTTAGTTGTAGTTGTCAGTGATTAGTCCAATTTTGTTAAGGTGATCTAATTTTGTAGAGTTGCTTGGGTTTCGAGATCTGTGACCTTATTGTTGGTAAAGACAATGAATACAATGGGGCCCAAAATGTCACTTATAGTATCTCCACGCTAACCTAGCCCGCAAGCCACGCCTTTTACCGCCCCTCCCGGACTGCTCGTATTTATGTCGAGTTTTATCAGTCATATAAATGATTTGGGATATATCTATATTTGGGGTATATTCTACAAACTGTAGTACAGTCAACAACAAAAATTCTGCACCTTTATGGTGTTATACAATATAACACACCGGACCAAGAATTTTGAACAACGTTCATTTACGCTGGTGAATCTTGTTAATTTCTCTGTATTAACTATATTTGATATAAAAAATACATCATATTGGTTATACAATGCATCATACAACCAGAAATACCAACTTTACCAAGTTAACATGGCCTCAGTTAGGGATCGTTGCAGAGGCCATCAGACTTAGGGGTGCAGAAATTTTTTTTGATGACTGTACATTACCTATTGTGCTATATGTTTGGTATCATTTGTTTCTGTTTGCTTTATGTTTTGTACCAAAAAAATAATGAAAAGACTTCATTCGAAAACGAATTTCATCTTTGACCTCGACCTTTTATGATAAATATTAAAAATTTCTAGCATTCACTCCTGAAATCATTTGAATTTTGATATTCCACATATTTAAAAATATTTTAGAGAATAATGGGTCTGATTACCAATTGTGAACACATTTAGTTTAAATAAATGGACAGCTACACGAACATTTTCTATGAACCAATCATCTACGTGCAGCTACAGACGAGGGGAGTGGCTTATGGGCCAGGGTTAGCGTGGAAATAGTAAAGTGGGATATCAGCTTTTAGCAGTGTCCTTTCCGTCATGTCCTTGTACACTAATACTTGAACACTAATACTTGAACACTAATACTTGTACACTAATACTTAATAATAATAATAATAATAATAATTAATTGTTTATTGAAAGAGCTTGGCAGCAAGAAGGCTGGAAATATACAGCTACATATTTGAGGAATGGGTTTCGAATTACAAATAATATACAAGTAACATAAGTGACACAAATAAGATATATAATAACTAGATGGGGAAAAGCTCAAACTACAGTGCATTTCAACATACTGACAGTGCAAGAAGTAATATTTACCGGGAGTGAATACACTGGTTTATTACAAGTTATTGATAATTTTTACAATGGTTGGGACTGGGCTGTTCTTATAGCGATCAGTTCGTGCACGTATGGGCTGGATGCGGTTGTGGTGTCGAACAGCAATTCTCGGGCTAGGGATCTCAGGTGGTAGTAGGAGCCGGTGTCGAGGATGGTGTAGAAGCTTCTTACCAAATTTGCAGATGAGGTCGTGGTGATGGTCAGTGAGAGTCGAAAGGGTCAGTGTGTTGAGCGCTTCTTGATATGTGGAGTAGGAAGGGGAGAGAATAATCTTGCATGCCCTCTTTTGCACTTTTTCTAGGTGTTTACGTTGTGTGGCATTTAGGGAGGAAGACCAGGTAGGGGAGGCATAGGTGAGCTTGGGAAGTGTGAATGTTGTGTAAACACTGAGGAGCTCGGGTGCAAGAACTTCGAGGGACTTGAGTCGGCGGAGGAGGTGGAGACGGAAACTGGAGGATTTGACAACTTCACTGACGTGTGGTTTCCAATTTAGTTTGTTGTCTATGGTGACGCCGAGGAGCTTAGTGGAATCTACAACCTGGAGTGTGTTCGGACCTAAAGTAATGGAAGGAGGTGGGACAATGTCGGAGGAGAGGTTGATGTGCATAACCATGGTCTTGGTATGGTTGATGGTGACATGGTTGTTGGTGGCCCAGTTTTGGAGACTGTTCAATAAATCCTGAAGGGCGGTATAGTCGGGAGCAGAATTGTTGAAGCTGATCCCAATGGTGGAGTCGTCGACATATTTCCAGCGAGCAGGGGTTTCTCTTAGGGCATCATTGATGAGCATAAGGAAGCGGAGTGGTCCCATCTTGGTGCCTTGGGGGGACGCCACAGCTGAGTGACTGAAAGGTGGAGACAGCCCCTTGGAAGCGTACAGCTTGGCGTCGGTCAGTGAGGAAGTCTGTAAGCCATGGTATAAGACTTCTCCGAAGCCCGAGGTCAATAGCTTTGTTGATGATTATATTGTGGTCGACTAGGTCGAATGCTTTAGTGAAATCAATGAAGGCGACAGATACAGACGTTTTTCGCTTCTCGAGATGGCGGTATATGTAATCGAGAAAGCTGACAAGACAGTGAGTGTACACTAATACTTGTACACTAATACTTGAACACTAATACTTGTACACTAATACTTGAACACTGATCTTTGTACTAATACTTGTTCACTGAGCCTTGTACACTAATACTTGAACATTAATACGTATACACTGATCCTTGCACACTAATTGTTACTGCAAGCAGTAATGAGTAGGAGAAGAGATGCATCAAGCAATCATGGGATGCGACTATCTAGAGACAGATCAAGCCTTCCACAAGGCAGTCACGATCCTGGAGGCAAGGTTTGGAGATAAGTATGTGTATGCGGACCAGCTGGTAAAGAGGCTTTTAGATTGCCCCCAAGGGGGCTAGTTTATTGGGCACCCCCTTACATCCTGTGCAAGGGGAAGAGCAGAAGTTTATACAGCGCCCATCTGGGAAGCATGCTGAGTTCATGCTTGCCTTTATGATTCATGCATTAAGGTAGTAAAAGCCTGAAGGGTCATGGGTTTTGTCAGCAAGTTACATAAAGTGACAATGATGAGTGTGTGTGTGTGGGGGGGGGGGGGGGAATTCCCGGTATATTTCATCTATTTATAGCAAAGCGTGGCAGGTCCCTAATAATGTCAAGTGCCAGGCCTGTCACCAGGAGGAGGGATATCTGGTCAGGGAGGGAAGAGGTGTTGGTAACGGCTGGGGACCTGTAGGAGGAGGTCATGGGGCAAGTGAGGCTGTAGTGAGAGAGGGTGTGAGAGTCGGGTTGACCACAAAGTTTACAAACAGTGCGGCCAGGCTCAGGGTTGCCAATATACTCCCATAGGTACCTGTACCCTAGGCGCAGTCTCATAGACGCTCGCCCACTCATGGATTCCGACGACGAAGGGACGCAGAAACTAGCATTTCATCTATGGGGTGCAGTGAGCCATCTGGAGAACCGAAACTTGATGTCTGAACTTGAAACACGACAGACCTCCAGAACGTTAGTGGTTAAACTTCCCCAAAAATTGAGAGAACGCTGTGTGGATGATGTTCGAATATATCAGAAATCGAGAGGGCAGAGAACAGGGCTGGTGAAGTGGTTAGCACTATGTTTGGAGGAGAAAGCAATGACGATGGACGACATGGCGCTGCTATCAATACGGGGTCAGTCATGAAAGTGACTTGAGTACCCACACACAAAGGTAGTGAGGTCCGAACGTCTAAGGACCTAGATGTCCTATGGAATTGACAAGTACCACCAGCCTGTGGGCAGCATAGTCACAAGAACGAAACAAAGTTAAGTATCAAACAGCCTGAGGGCAGCATAGTCACAAGAAAGTGACAGAGTTAAGTATGAATGACCTGATCTGGTTTTGAACATGAACGCTCAATGAAGGGGGTGTAACCGCAAGCAGTAATAAGGAGGATAACCCTTAAATAAATATTATGTTAAGTTGTAAGTCAAGTCATGTTTATTGGGCGTGCCTGACCGTATATAGAGTATCTAGTTAGTGGAGTTGCAGAGACAAGAAGTAGTATGATAATGTGTGGTAGTAGGAAGGACGTATCTGTATATAAAACACCTGATGCAGCGAAATGTGTCAGCCCAGGCAGGGCCTCATAAGAGCGACTCCACCACTCCAGCTAATACCATCATAGGGTGAACACCCAACCTATTCAGTTTGAGACCTTCAACACGTAAGTTAAACTTGTACTTAAGTTTACACAGGTAGACTGTGTCCATTGTATTGTTTATCATTGTGACAACATGGAAATATGGCAATTACACATTTATGTATGATTTCGTATGTATGATTTATGATTTGAAAGACTTAGCATGAATTGTATTCAAGAGTTTGACCGAATTATAACATTCGAGTTCAATGTGACTGGTCTTATTATCCCATAATCCCTCTAAAGGCGATATCGATATCACTAATACTTGTGCTCTAATGCTTGAACACTGATCCTTGTACACTACTCCTTGAACATTAAACCTTATACACTAATGCTTGTACACAAATATTTGAACACTTGCCATTTAAATTGGAAAAGGAGTCAAAAGCATTATGAGTGTCGACCTACTAATGTTTCTTTTTTGGTTTACGTAAAAGCTTGTGCATGTTTTCTGTTCTGTACTACGTAAATTTAATGAAGATGTACATTATCATCGAGAATTTTACGGATCACCTGATGATCGGGCCTCCTTTCAGTTTATTTTACCTGGTGACTAAACACCTTATTGTTACATAAAAGTAGAGTTATATTTATTTTAGGTTAGGTTAGGTTAGGTTTGAAGGGAGATGGGCCAGGATCTTCATGTTAATATGGCTTTGCCCAGGTGACTTGTTTTTAAACCCTTTTATGATGGCTGACACATCTGCAGGAACTATGCGCCACGTCATGTAGCTGTCGTCCACCAGTTTAGTGAAGTCAGTCCATGTGAGCGGCTGGAGTAGGTACTGATGGTCCTGCAACTGACCTAAAATGTCCTCCTCAAACTCTCTGTCGAAGCCCTCGTTCTCCTGTTCACTAATGGTAAAGATCTTCCGTAATTATTACCTATGTAATTGTTCTTGGCTTTCCTCCTCGAATATTTTCACGTTGATTTGGTCGAGCAGGTAAGGGACCTCTGTTTAACTCATTAAACTTTTTTTCCAACCTTTCCCCCCACGACTATATGTTGTGACTTCTCCAGCCCTCATGTCTGGCTGTGCCTTGAGCCCCAGCATGCCTTCCATCCTTTCCGCACCTTAACCTATGAAAAAAAAAAAAAAAAAAAGGGACCGTGTTAGAGGTGGAACCCATCAGTCGCTTGATCCCTTTCCAGAAGGCGGCAGAATCGCGGTAATTGTTGGCTGCCTCCCACACCAAGGCGGCCCACTTTTGTTCGTGTAGAGTCTGTAGACGTTTGCTCTCGTGCTGGATGTCCGTCTGTAGCTCTCGGTACCGGTCTCTCAGCCCTTGCGTCCATCCGCGGATACTGGCTAGCTGTCTCACGTGATCGTACCGGACACTGAGCTGCCTCAGCTGGTGACTAGTGTGAGGGTGGGGAGTGGTCCTGTGGGTGGTGGTCGGGATGTTGTTGTTCATCTCCGTCTTCACATCAGTGTACCATTGTTCGACCGCGTCGTCGATGTTATTGAGGCTGGCCTCTTCCAGGTTCCTCCCCTGCTTGAGACTGAGAGACTCCTTGAAGGAGTCCCAGTCTGCCCGTTTAAAGTTTGACCTGATGTTGGCGGGGATCATAATGGGATTGGATGAGAGAGTCACGACGACTGGCAGATGGTCGCTTGTACTGATGGGTCCGGCGGTAACGTGCCTGTTCAGGACGGCCTCGTTGTTAGAGAAGATTATGTCGGGTGTTGTGGCACTGGCACGTCTGATCAATGTCGGGAAATCTGGGCCGAGGTGTTGCAGTTTCCCCTGTCATACAGCGCCACACCGACTTTGTTCTTATTACCGTGTCCGAGTATGGCGTGGCGCGCATTTAAGTCCCCGATGATGTATGTTTGTTTTCTGTGGCGCAGCAACTGGTTGAGGTCTTGTTCGGGTAAATAAGGACTTCTGGGAGGTAGGTAAATTGTGCATATGATAACAGGTCCCCTAGTTGTCTCCACCTGCACTCCTAAAACTGAATCCTCGAAGTCTAGCAACACTCTGTGACTCAGCCGTGGCCTGATGGCCACAGCGACACCATCGTTCAGCTCACCCGTTATGTACACACAAACTAAAAAATTATTCGACACCCGTGTCATATTGTATCACGCCGTAAGGGTACCGAATATTTTTTTATTGGGTGCACAGTAATGTTTGGTGTACACCATGACTGTACATAATACTTCAACATTAATGTACACCCAATAAAAAAATATTCGGCACCCTTACGGCGTGATACAATATGACACGGGTGTCAAATAATTTTTTAGTGTGTGTACCTCTGTTATATAGTGTAGCCATCAATTTCAGCTTACTCTCGTCCTTTATGCCAGTACTGCTTAACAGAATAATCTCTGAGTCTAATTGATAGTATAAGTTAGACAGTTCGTTATGTCTATTGAGGGACCAATGTAGGATATTATGTTGGCTAATTTTCATCCTGCTAACAACTGCCATTTCGGAGACTGTAGCTTGGGGCGTTGCTTTAAGTTTTTGTTCGGCTTCTACCATTTCTAGGGGGCCGGAACTTCTTAGCAGAACCATCGAACATCTGCTTATCAGTTAATGGTAGGCCCTCGAACTTCTCGTCACCATTGTACAGGAAGATGTCCAGGTCCGGGGCCTGCGTGTCGAAGTCATCTACTGACGCTGCAGCTGGATGATCTTGTTCCTGTGTAGAGTAAGTCCCCATCACCTGGTCGCAACTATTGACTGTGGTTGCAGTCCGATAATCACTGTCGTCGCTGGGAGTACATGTCTTGGGGGTCACGGAGATTTAAGGTGTCGCTGGAGAGCGGGAGTGGGTGATGACCACCCTCGAGCAGAAGCACATATATGGACGTGAAATATATGCTTAGATAAGTGTCTGTTGGTAGCCTGGTCGTGTGTGTGTGTGTGTGTGTGTGGTTGTCTGTCTGTCCGTGCGCCGGTATGAGTATAACGGCGCACGGACAGACAGACAACCACACACACACACGACCAGGCTACCACCAGACCTTATCTACGCATATATCTAACGTCCCTATATGTGCTTCTGCTCGAGGGTGGTCATCACCCACTCCCGCTCGGGTGTATGGCCGAGATCATCACCCCCCTCACCCTGCTGGCCGTCGACCCCTCGACCTGGCGGAGTGAGACCATCCCGGGACACCTGCTACTCATCCCAGACCTCTACCACTAATTCCACGCGACATTTCTTGCCCCCCCCCCCCCCCACACATACGCAATCCCTTCACACACGCAATATCACTCTCCTATCACCCCCCCCCCCCCCCCACACACACACACCACCACCACACAGACACACACACACACGTACTACAGACGACACTCCCCTGAACTACTCTCCGAATACCAGCACGTTCACCACACTTCTGGTTCCACAACAACCGCCAGATCCGGCCGATGTTTGATGCGC